>CM040929.1:24487464-24844964 GCA_023029165.1 Gobiocypris rarus | reverse complement strand
GTTCCTTCCTTTCGATGGATATTGACTACTGCAGACCCCCCAGTCGTCTAGCCATCACAATTTGGCCCTTGTCAAATTCACTCAAATCCTTACGCTTGCCCATTTTTCCTGCTTCTAACACATCAACTTTGAAGACAAAATGTTCACTTACTGGCTAATATATCCCACCCACTAACGTGCCGTGACGAAGAGATAATCAGTGTTATTCCCTTAACCATTCCTTTCCTGACAAAATGTTAAGCCTGATCTGTGAATATTAGGTCTCCTCATTCTGAACGATTTCACCTCAAGAACCACTGAGGCAGTAGTAGACATTTTTCTGCATAGTAGACATTCTATGATAAATACATGAAATTGATGGTGAAATTTCACCCTAAAATCAACAGAAAAAACGAAACAAAACAAAAAACACATTCTATGTTGCATTCTGACTTTTTTTTCAAGACAAGAATATTAGAGCCAAATATGCTTTATATTAGGTTTTATATTTTAGCTATTCACAGACAATATATAAAATTGACCCCGACTCCGATTTTCTCCTTCTTTGAAACACCCACAAATTGCACAGCTAGAAAATGTTTCCATTTACTACTAAATACTTTAATTCTTCACTGTCACGCATCCAATTAACACAAGTCTAAATCTATAATTATTTTCTTTGGAAGCAAAATGCACATGAAAAACCAATCAGCATGGGCCATCAAATCTTTTTCCAACCAAATGCTTAAAGTTGATAATGCCTGTGCAGTGAAAGCTAACTTTAATTTTCTTTCAAAAAAGTTTTCCATTAATGAAAAGCATTTTAAATATATGCCAGGTACTGGATAAATAAAGTTTATGATGTTTATTATTATTTTAGTAGGCAGTGAGGGGTCCAGCTGAGCTCTGGCCAACTCACACAAACATTAGAGAAAGCAGGGCGAAGCTTTGTTTCAATTTCATCACAGACGGTCGTGTTCTGCCTCTGGAAAAAGGACAGCTTTTATGTTCTTTTTTTGTCTTTAATGGACCAAATAACTGCATTATGGGGCTTCCAGTAATGCTTGAACTCTCGGGAACACAATGCTTGTTTGTAGTGATGGCACTATTGGTTCCAGATGTGGCTGTCAGGGATATATATTTATATTTAGTGATGTTCAGTCCGTAAAAGCATCACGCCGAATATGATATTAAAACTCTAAGATAATTTAGGTTAAAAAAATCAGCTAAGGGGTAATAATGGAACAAGAGTTTTAAAAACAGATTTTTCAGCATTATGTACAGCAGAATCAGCATTTTCATGGGTTAAGAGGTGAAAATAAAAAATCCTTTCCTGGTCAATTTTTCTTTTTTTAAACTTGATTTTCAAAAGTCAACGAATTTGCGACAGATGAATGTAACATTTTTGACAAGTCTCTTGTAGAGTAACATGTAATTTATTTAAGCCACAACTTCATTTTGTAAAATAAGTGTAATGAACTACGCAAAAAGCATTTAGACTATCTTGAGCACCTTTTCTAAATTACCCAAACTTAGTTCACCCCTTACGCGTGTTATCACGTCTGTCAAAACGTATATTAGAATATATTAGAACTAAAAACTTCGACATAAACACACTCATGGGTATCAATCACTTCACTGAATACTTGCCGACTAAGAAATAAATTATTATTACCTTATGATCCATGTTTTCAAACCCACGTCATTTGAATATCACAACAACGTCTGTCAAAAAAATAACATGTATAATACATGGTAGTATTTGCGAAAAACAGAGGTCGAGGTAGTTCATGCATTTCTTGGAAAACTCACTACCTGATGTTTTGACTATGTTGTTGCTTTCCGAGAAGACGGAGAAAATGGCGTCCTGAGCCGCTTTAGGTGCTGTCTGTCAGAGATGATAACATGCATAATACATAACACACGCAAAAATACATGTGTCTTCACTAGCTGAAATTAAATCAGAATGATTAGAAACGGAGGGAAACATTCACACTGCATGCTAAAGAGAATAAACACCAATCCAATTGAAAAACTTTGCCGGCTTAGTGAACGTGTGTTGGTTTTGACAGACATTTTTTCTGATTCTGACATTCCTCTTTTGAATATTTTCAATACTTTTTTTTAATAATATTTTTTTAAATAATTTTGTCAATAGATGAACTGTTAAATGTGATCTTAAGATGAGAATGATCAAAGTTTGATAAAATAAGCCACTGCTGCATAAATAGACACATAAATCCAGTAGCAGATCTAGGCAGGTGGAGCTGGGGGAGGTAGAGGGGTTTAAAGGAACAAGCAATTTCATTGGCTGCTGGATCAGCAGAGGCCAATCAGCTTGTGCCATGCGGAAATAATGTGATTGCTCTCAGATTGTATGTAAAGGAGACGAGTTTCACTGTTGTACTATGAGGTATTTAAACAAAAAATTCAAACTCAATTTAAAATATTAAACTTTTTTATTCAAGTAAACTACACTTTTGTACAGAAATCAATATAACAAATGAAATTTAAGTCATGTTTAAAAGCCATTTTAATACAAATAAATACAAAGTTAAATTATAAATATATCCTTTATCTTTTAATCAGTAAAAAACAAACAAACTAAAACGAAAGGCCCTAATTGTTGTTTGTTTACTGACAGGACATTTTCCCGCTGTTTTTATTTGAGGCTCTGCTCAGCCCCGCCCCCTTGCCTCCGGTACAGCTGCAGCACCAGCTCCCGTAGCTCCTCCCTCTTCCTGCGCACCTGATTCCGTGGAAACCAATGCTCCAATCGCAGCGGGAGATCAAAGTGAACCACTGGATTCTGAGAGGAGAAACCACAGAGGTGCTGAGTAAAAGTTTGAACAAATCAAGGACCGGTACATGTACTATGTAAAGCTGACGTTTAGAAGCTGGTAAGGTGGCAAAAACACCAAAACCAGATCCCAAAATCGCATACTATCCATCCTATACAGTATTACAGTCAATTTTTGAATTATCCCTCTGTACATGGAAAATAGGTAAATAATCAGTTACACTTTATTTGGTAACACTATTTTACAGTGTCCTTGTTAAATATGTTATATGTAACATAGTAATAACATTAATTATGCATAATTACATGCCACTAACCCTCAACTAAATCCTAATCCTACCCTAACCCTATAGTAAGTACATGTACTTAATTAACTTTACTCAGTTCTTAAATATATAATTACACTGTAACTACGACACCGTAAAATAAAGCGTAACCCTTTATTTTAAGGTGTCTGTGTTACAGTGTAATTATATATTTAAGAACTGAGTAAAGTTAATTAAGTACATGTACTTACTATAGCGTTCAGAATAGGGTTGAGTTTAGATTTGGTTGCATTTAATTATGCATCATTTATAGTTATTACTACAGAAACTAACTACATGTAACATGCGTAAAATCACTTGTGTTCTGCATTAAATTCATAATATAAATATATACAGTGTATATATATATATATATATATATATATATATATATATATATATATATATATATATATATATATATATATATATATATATATATATATATATATATATATACATATATACACACACACACAGTACAATTGATGAATATATAATTTATTTAATTTGATTATTTTCTCTTGAAATCATTGATGAAAACCCTGTCTGCCACAAAGCCAATACAACATTTTATGTTTTATGTTGTAGTTTGTTCCAAATGCTGCTACATCAACTAAATTCATACTTAAAAGTATGTAGTTTACCATTTCTAGTGCAGTATGCGCTTTAGTACGAATTGGGACTCGAGGCTGCAAACAAAACGGGTGTAACTTGAGTTCCTGAGATCCAAATCTCTTACTTACCTTACTGAAAATCCCACTGAATGTCAGGTAACTGGAATAACCAACGTTTCTTTAGTGCTGTAAAGTTAACTATACTCTGACATTTAGCACTAAGGGAACTAAAAAGCACTGACCCGGTACAAAAAGCACCACGGTAGACGAGGTATTGGGAGAAAGCTAACATTTTGCTATCAACTCAGTATGTAGGTACCTGCAGGAAGCTCTCCACGTACTG
The DNA here is from genome assembly GCA_023029165.1 of Gobiocypris rarus. Lineage (NCBI taxonomy): Eukaryota > Metazoa > Chordata > Actinopteri > Cypriniformes > Gobionidae > Gobiocypris > Gobiocypris rarus. The sequence goes on along the minus strand of CM040929.1, from coordinate 24,840,920 downwards.
CAGCAGGTACAGGCCACAGTCGCTGCTGTTGTCCTGCAGCGGGACCCTGCAGAGACTCCCACTAATGCTCTCACTGGTAAAAGCTCGAGGGCTTCCTTTCCGAACCTCCCATTCCACCTGCAGGTACCTGAGGGATGAGTGCAGGTCACATTCACAGGTAAATCACAGGGATGTTGTATGAAGGCACATTTAGTTCTTTGATATGATTGAATATAATGACACCTGTCCAAACAAAGCCTGCAAGATATATCAAAATAACAATCAATATCGCGATATGGCTTAGTGTGACTGTCATATATATTTAACAAATATATGTATATGCGCAACCGGTTTCAGAGTGAAGTGTGGCATTTATACACCTGAAATTATGAGCTGCAAGCATATAAATGAACATAAGCTTCACTCTGAAACTGGCAGTGCATATTTTTATTTGCTGGCAACTCATCAAAATAAAAGCTTGATGGGTTACCTTTTTGAAAATGAAGAAATTAAGATGTAAATATAAGTATAGCGAAATATATTTTATTACGCCATGTTTATTTTACAGTTATTCCCCACAGCATGATGCTGCCACCACCATGCTTTTCACTGTAGGGATGGTATTGGCCAGGTGATGAGCGGGGCCTGGTTTCCTCCAGACATGACGCTTGCCATTCAGGCCAAAGAGTTTAATCTTTGTTTCGTCAGACCAGATAATTTTGTTTCTTATGGTCTAAGAGTCCTTCAGGTGCCTTTTGGCAAACACCAGGCGGGCTGTCATGTGCCTTTTACTGAGGAATGGCTTCCGTCTGGCCACTCTACCATACAGGCCTGAGTGGTGGAGTGCTGCAGAGATAGTTCTTCTGGAAGGTTCTCGTCTCTCCTCCGATCGCTCAGTTTGGCGGCCAGCTCTAGGAAGAGTCCCGGTGTTTCAAACCTTCTTCCATTTATGGATGATGGAGGCCACTGTGCTCATGCAGAAATGTCTCTGTACCCTTCCCCAGATCTGTGCATCGATACAATCCTGTCTTGGAGGTCCACAGACAATTTCTTGTACTTCATGGCAATCAAGTTGTAAAAACATCTCAAGGATGATCAGGGGAAACAGGATGCACCTGAGCTCAATTTTGAGTGTCACGGCAAAGGCTGTGAACACTTATGTATTAGATTTTTTCGTTTTTTATTTTTTATAAATTTGCAAAGATTTCAAACAAACTTCTTTCACGTTGTCATTATGGGACATTGTTTGTAGAATTCGGAGGAAAATAATGAATTTAATCCATTTTGGAATAAGGCTATAACATAAAATGTGGCAAAAGTGAAGCGCTGTGAATGCTGTCTATCTAGTGAAAATATATATATTTATATCATGCATGCCTAGTCCAAACACAGTTAAACATCAATACAAATAACAGCAATTGCATAACTCCATTCCCGTAATAGTAATTGCACTCGGGTGAATTACTCACTCGCGTAACAGCATGTAGATCCGCTGATGGTAAGACAGCTTTAGAGAGTCCATGACCAGGATACAGGGCCTGAGGTTTAAACAGGGAAAAACAGCGGATCAGATAACGGATCAGGAAACCATCTCACCCGAGGAGCCCTCTTTTAGCACGTCAGGCTAATACAGGGTCATGAAGAAGTATTTGGTCCCATGATATTTGCCCCCTGATGTTGTTGTGTATCAGATGAAGATCAAGAGATTGAATATTGAAGACTGTTTTTACCTCCTGCAGACGCTCTCTCTTGTGCAGCTGTGTGCTGTGCAGTCCTAAAAACACATGAAGACCCATCAGACCCCTTCATACTATTTTACTGTGCAAACTGTAATGTCTATCCAAGATTATCTGATGATAACCGTCTCTATGAGTATTTAAAATGTGTGTGTAGTGAGATTACCGGTAGGTTTTGTGATCTCGACTCACAAAGTTTCAATCCGTTTCCTTTTGGCAGCTGCGAATTGTCTGGAATTACAGAAAACAACATTTTTTGTCCTTTTTGTGTCGTTTCTATAAATTGGTTTCCCTGTAGATAAGGGCACACATGCTTTGTGAGAACTATTAGATCTATTTAATAAAATATTTAATATTTTAACAAAAAAATTACCTTGAAATAGAAAAAAAAATCAGACTTAGAGGTATACAAATAATTGTTAAAAGATCACGATCTCGATTCAAACACCCACATGATCACCTTTCTAAATGTACAGTATCGTTATTTCCATTTTACGAACATTAATTTGATCACAAACAACTGTGATCAAAATTTAAAGTTGCGCTTCAAATAATAATTGTATCGATTACATTGTTACGCCAGTAGGTGGCGACAAGTGACTGTTTAAAAAAATGCATTGCTATTAAATCATCCATTCAAAAGATTCGATCAAAAATGCTGATTCATCCAGTAATGAAGCAAGGGAAGTATTTAAGAGTGAGTCATTGAATCATTCATTCAAATCGATTTTTTTTTCATCAAACATTTTAAATAGACTGCAGCAATTAACATTTGGTCAGAAACTCCAGTAAACAACGTTGGTTTGTTTATGTGTCTGTTCAGAATCGTTATCTCTATTTTAAACAAAAATATTGTGATTCTCAATTTATCCAAAATCGTGCAGCTCTAATCAGACTAATAGAGAAATAATGAATCGGACAACATGGCATAAACTGTTATTGTATCATTTATATAGAATTCACTGCAGGAAATATTAACCCATTTTTACACACATACTTTTATATTTATATACATACACACATATATACACATACATACATACACACATACGTGCATGCAAACCCTGTTACCAAAATCGATTCTTAGATGCATCGCGAAGCGGACGTGGATTTTCTAAATGTTGATTATCGTAATGTTGCCGGACGCAACATGATAACTGACGCTGGTTTCACACTGCAAGCGCAAGCATTATATGGAGAGCTGGAGCCACGCGTGCCCGTTGTGCATTCACACTGCCAGCGTTTGTCTCGCGCAGCTGAACCACGGATTGTGTATTGCAAATACAGACGAATATCATCTACTCTGTCACATTTTCCGGGTGGTCTGTGCTGACCCGTCATCCTCGTGCTTTGATTTATGATGGGCAGCGTATATCTGCTGCAAAAGCGACCGTGTTCCCCTCTGTTCCAAACACACATGCATATAACATGCTGTATATAGGTAGTGTTCAGATGTTCATTTCATAAAAGTTGTTTTTGATTGTGGTAAACAGCTACATTTTTTTGTTTTAAGTCATAAGTAGACTTTATTATTTATTTGTGTATAAGATCAGCTGTATGCTACTAGTTATTCAGAATACACTGAAGTCAACAAGCATTACTTTTGTTTGAGAATTCTATATTTTGGTATAAAAGCTGTGATTTGGGGACTGCAAAATGTTTATTAATTTTTTTTTTGTCTGAAGGACTGTATTGCTCATTGCACATAACATCCCACATGAAAAAATACTATAGTATATTATAGTAAAATTACTGTAGTAAATACTATAGTGTTTTTGAACTGTACTATAGTAAATATACTACAGTAAATTAACAAAGTGCAGTAAATACTATAATAAACTACAATTTACTGTAGTATATTTACTATAGTATGGTTCAAAAACAGTACAGTATTTACTACAGTAATTTTACTATAATATACTATAGTATTTTTTAATGTGGGGGATGTTGGTTATTACTTTGTTAGTGATTCAGAATATGCTGAAGTCTGTATTAATTTACTACAATATGCTGCTACAGACACGTTTTCTGTTGGTTCTTTGCAATGGGACATATTCTGGCAAATGTAACCTACATGTTAACTTGTAAAATCACTTCCATTTGTTTTATTAATAAAAGATATTGAAAGTTAATTATTTATGGGCCATCTGTATCGTAATCGAATCGAATCGTGAAGTGCCTAGAGATTCCCACCCCTAGTTACCAATGCTATTGTAATTAAAAAAAGATTAAAAGTAAAAAGGATAGCATAATCACATTTAATAATCAATTCAACTTTATTTTAAGGTGTGAGTGATACCTCTTTGAGATTCCCCTGCTGAGCTCGCTTTGGATGTCTGGCTCCCGTCCTGGGACACAGGGCCTTTGTCTCTCCACTGTACGTACTGAGTCTGTTCCAGACCGGGAAAACAGATCACCACGAGGTACCAGTGAGCCCTGGACAGACAGTAAACAGAGCAGGAAAACAGCAGAGGAAGTGGAAAGTCAGTGATCTGTGATAAAGCCTTGTTTCCATTGCCAAAAACATCCTGTAGCAGTAGGACTGGATACTGAAAAATTCCTGCTTTTGATGTTATTATATATATATATATATATATATATAACCATAATATTTATGTATCTGCTCTGAAACGGCTGAAAAGCATGAAACTAATCTAATGAAATGCTCTTTATAAAAGTGCATTAAAAAGAATACTCACAATGTTGCTTAAATTTAATTCGCCAGCAAATCATTGTGAAAATACCGTGAATATTTGCTATATCACCCAGTTTTAGTACAAGATCTGCTAATCCCAGAACTGGGAGACTGGACATTCCCGAGCTTGGGAATCATCTCTGCCATGCTGTACTGTGCGAGTGAGCGCATGTCAATGTTTCAGTAAATGTCCTAATGTGGCAATTTGTTTTTATGAGAACACGGAGAACCACGTCGGAATTCCCTGTTCCCTCTCTCAGCTTGGCATTGCAGACTTGTTTGACCATGTTTCAGTGATTTATCATCTCGTCCATAAAGTACAATCCAACATCCTCCGCTGTCCTCGGATTTCAAACAATGCTGAACATCTACACGGAGCTTCCTCGTTCAGCTTGGTCATAAAAACAAAAGAACAGTCTGTAACGTGTGTTTGAGATGTCGTAACTGTTTACGCAACGCTCTGACGCTGAAGGTTCGTTTGGTCTTATGTTACTTGTTGAGAATTAGCTCTGTTCCAAAACAACAAGTTTTACGCATCACAGACGAGGCTGGAAATATTGGATCAGTTTTTTTGAAGTAAATCAATTTTTTTATTCAACAAAGACACATTAATTTGATCAAAAGTGACAGCGAACACATTTATAATGTTACATAATATTTATTTCATATAAATGCTGTTCTTTTACCCTTTCGCCTTCAGAACTGCCTTAATTCTAAGTGGCTTTGATTCAACAAGGTGCTGAAAGCATTCTTTAGAAATATGGGCCCATATTGATAGGATAGCATCTTGGAGTTGATGGAGATTTGTGGGATGCACATCCAGGCCACGAAGCTCCCGTTCCACCACATCCCAAAGATGCTCTATTGGGTTGATATCTGGTGACTGTGGGGGCCATTTTAGTACAGTGAACTCCTCGTTCAAGAAACCAATTTGAAATGATTTAAGCTTCCATCAGAAGTATCCATCAGAGGATGGGAACATGGTGGTCATAAAGGAATGGACATGGTCAGAAACAATGCTCAGGTAGGCCATGGCATTTAAACGATGCCCAATTGGCACTAAGGGGCCTAAAGTGTGCCAAGAAAACATCCCCTAAACCATTACACCACCACCACCAGCCTGCACAGTGGTAACAAGGCATGATGGATCCATGTTCTCATTCTGTTTACGCCAAATTCTGACTCTACCATCTGAATGTCTCAACAGAAATTGAGACTCATCAGACCAGGCAACATTTTTACAGTCTTCAACTGTCCAATTTTGGTGAGCTTGTGCAAATTGTAGCCTCTTTTTCCTATTTGTAGTGGAGATGAGTGGTACCCGGTGGGGTCTTCTGCCATTGTAGCCCATCCGCTGTGTTGTGGCTTCACAAATGCTTTGCTGCATACCTCGGTTGTAACGAGTGGTTATTTCAGTCAAAGTTGCTCTTCTATCAGCTTGAATCAGTCGGCCCATTCTCCTCTGACCTCTAGCATCAACAAGGCATTTTCGCCCACAGGACTGCCGCATACTGGATGTTTTTCCCCTTTTCACACCATTCTTTGTAAACCCTAGAAATGGTTGTACGTGAAAATCCCAGTAACTGAGCAGATTGTGAAATACTCAGACTGGCACCAACAACCATGCCACGCTCAAAATAAATATATTTTAGATTCATTGCACACCAACTGAAATATTTCAGGTCTTTTGTTTTAATACTGATGATTTTGGCATACAGCTCATGAAAACCCCAAATTCTCAAAAAATGTGCATATCATGAAAAGGTTCTCTAAACGAGCTATTAACCTAATAATGTGAATCAACTAATTAATTCTAAACACCTGCAAAAGATTCCCGAGGCTCCCAGCCTGGTTCATTACTCAAAACCCAATCATGGGAAAGACTGCCGACCTGACTGCTGTCCAGAAGGCCATCATTGACACCCTCAAGCGAGAGGGTAAGACACAGAAAGAGTGCTCAATTGGCCTGCCAACTCTCCTGATCTGAACCCCATAGAGAATCTGTGGGATATTGTGAAGAGAAAGTTGAGAGACGCAAGACCCAACACTCTGGATGAGCTTAAGGCCGCTATCGAAGCATCCTGGGCCTCCATAACACCTCAGCAGTGCCACAGGCTGATTGCCTCCATGCCACGCCGCATTGAAGCAGTCATTTCTGCAAAAGGATTCCCGACCAAGTATTGAGTGCATAACTGAACATAATTATTTGAAGGTTGACTTTTTTGTATTTAAAACACTTTTCTTGTATTGGTCGGATGAAATATGCTAATTTTTTGAGATAGGAATTTTGGGTTTTCATGAGCTGTATGCCAAAATCATCAGTATTAAAACAATAAAAGACCTGAAATATTTCAGTTGTTGTGCAATGAATCTAAAATATATGAAAGTTTAATTTTTATCATTACATTATGGAAAATAATGAACTTTTATCACAATATGCTAATTTTTTGAGAAGGACCTGTATATATAATTTTTTTATTATTATTGCCCAATATTTGGTGCTAACCTGAATTGTGCATGTGAGTTTTAAATTTAAATTCCCCACTTACTCCTGATTAACGGGTATAAAAAGGTAGTCCTTGCTAAAGATGTCCACGTGACGAGTCCATGTTCTCACTCTCTGATGTCGTCTGTGCGAGGATCTGTGGAAAATCACCACATAAACATTCCCATCAGGATGCAGCGCACAATTTACCAGTACATTTACAACAAAATTCACTAAAAGAGCTTACATTTTTGGGTGCACTGTCTCTTTAAATGCTTATACTGGATTTAAAGGGCCGGTACACCAAAAAATGAGAATTCCTTTAGTGAATCTTGCTGGAAATCTGTAAAAAGGAGTGATTTCTTACGTGCTGCCAGTCTCCTCCGGGCAGCTAGTGTCTTTTCGTGTAAGTTGTTTGTAGAAGAAGCTGCTGAAGATGTGAGATCTTTCAGCTACATCTTTGTCAGCTCTTTCCAACAGTAGGTACCTGAAGGGAGTATTTAATGTTAGGGTAAGGGAAAATATTGCATCACATTTCACAAGCACAGAAGTACCATTGGACTCACTTGAGGTAGAAGTCGATGATGACGTCGTTGAGAAACTCGCCATCCTTGAGGCACTCCAGGTCCTCGGTTGTCACTGTAATGCCGCCCTTGGAGGGGGGAGGTGGGTACTGGATCAGCCTGGTGGAAAATTTTCAAACAAGCTACTCATAGAAAATGTAACTTCAGCTTCCAAAAATACAATCCTCCTTGCTAATCATGACATATCAATATTGACTTACAAATTAAATCTTAATTTCACTGCCTGTATGGAAACTTCAACAACTTGATGGAAAGTTAGTGGTATGGAAACCTCTCAAAAGGGCCAGGGAACGTCAACGTTTGGGTTCCAGCTACTGAGCTTATGGCTTAATCATTGCTTTCAGAAAAGAAATTAAAGGTGAAATGTGTCATGTCTGCAGCTCTAGTGGCACCAAACAGAATTGTGGCAAGTCAAAACAAGTTTTCAACACTACCTCGTCTTCCATTGTGCGGATAAACAAGCAGTCCAAGCCCAAACTAATGCAACTGGTTAAGTCAATCAATATGTATGAATATGTATGCTTTCTATCAAAGGTTCTTTTGCAACACAAATAAGTTATTTAACATGTTGTATCCATTATTTAACTTATTTAAATCCTTATCATACAATGGTGTGCCTAGGGGTCCAAAAAAACAAAACAAAACAAAAACAAATTACATAATTATGGCGTCATTCCACAAATCTTTGTCGAGGGAACCAGGGTGATTCAAACTTCCAGGCTGACCTACTAAATACATCACTACAGCACTCACATTTGCAGATTTGTATAAATGAGTCTGAATTCATGAAAATATATAGCTGCCTTTATATTTCAGGAAAGGGCACAGTATCATCAATTTTGGGGTACTTGGCGTTAAACATCAACAGTACCTGCGTGGTAAGCTCTGTTGTTGGCTGTTGCTCCGGAGGGGTCTCCTGACTGTCGGCTCTCTAAGCAAGCTACTGGTCCCACTCGCGTTCTCCTGTTAGGGATAAGTGAAGAAGGTCAGATCAGAATCTAAACAGTTGGTGATACTCCAGACGCCTGTGGTTGGAGTACCTGAAACTACTGACCTTCTCATTGGCTACAGTTTCCACTCAAGCATGCAAATGACATTGGGTTTTGTTGAAAAGAGGATTGTAAATATGGGTTGGGGAAATGTAAAGAGAGCAAACATGATATACTCAAAGTGGCAGTGGACCTGTGGGCGATATGGGTTCAGAAAAAGGAAAATGAAAAGTGAGAAGAGCGACGCCATGTGCTGCCTGTTTAGGGCGGATAGCCGGCTTCATTTCTGTAGAGCGCTGAGCCAGATCATAAAACGCAAGAAAGGAAAGTAAGGAGAACGCGTCTGAGGTGGCCTACTTCCATAGCTGCCAGCTGGCACCATCAAAACCGAAAAAGAAAGAAACGTGTCGTGCCCCAAGAGTCCTGACGCCCACACGCAGATGTTGCCCCTAAAAAAGACCTAAATACGTACTAAAGTTGTAGGACCCCCAAAATGCAGCAACCATGAGCCCCCGTCCACATCATAAAGACTCTGGAGAGAGTGACACAACGGCCACTTCCACAGAACCCGAGAGAGAGGGAACTGCTCAGCTACTATCCATAAAAGCAGCCAACTTTCCTTCTCCGTCTCATATCTACACACCAATACAGCCTCCATGGACCATGGCTAACCTCACTCCTGCTCTTATATTGGGCTGTATAATTTCTCTGGTGCCTCTATCATGCCTGCACTCAAGTTCCTGCCAATATCTGGCCAACCCATTGAACACTGAAAGAGGAAGCAATGGAGAGGGGCAAATGAATGGATAGATGGAGGGAATGAAGGATGAATGGACCAAGAAACTGAAGGCTGGATGGATAAACGAATCGATGGATGGATGGGAAAAGAATGGAAGAATGATAAAAGAAACTGATGAGTGGATGGATGGACAGAAAAAAAGAATCGATGGGTGGATGGAAAAAGGAATGGATGGATGCAATAATGAATGGATGGATGGACAGACAGACAAAAGAATGAATGGATGGATGGATCGATTGATAGATAGATAGATGGATGGAAAAGATGAATAATAGATGAAAGAAATGGAAGGATAGATGATGGACAGACAAAGGAAGGGATGGAAGGACAGACTAAAGGATAGATGTATGCATGGACAAAGTAACAGATGAATATACGGACAATGAAATGGATGGATGGACAAAGGAATGAATGGACAAGGACACTGAAGGACGGATGGATGGATGGACAGAAGGACAGGCTAAAGGAATAGATGAATAAACGGATAATGAAATGGATGGATGGTAGATGGACAAAGAAATAGATTGAAGGACAAAGGAATGAATGAACAAGGAAACGGATGGATGAACAGACAAAAGAATGGATTAAGGAAGAAAAAAAGAATGGATGGACAGAAAAAGTAACAAATGGATGAACAGACAGAAAAAAGAAAAGGATGGACGACAAAGCAAAGAATAGATAGACAGGATGGATGGAAAGAAACAAAGAACATTTGGATGAACAGACAGATAGGCAGACTAAAGGATGGATCTATGCATAAACAAAACATTTGATGTATATATGGACGATGGATGGATGGATGGATGGATGGATGGATGGATGGATGGATGGATGGATGGATGGATGGATGGATGGATGGATGGATGGATGGATGGATGGATGGATGGATGGATGGATGGATGGATGGATGGATGGATGGATGGATGGATGGATGGATGGATGGATGGATGGATGGATGGATGGAAATTAAATCGATGTTCGAATTAAAGAAAGGAAAACATAATGGATAAAACGATGGATGGATGAATGGATGGAGAGACAGACAGGATGGATAGGCGAAGAAATCCAAGTGTGGATGGATGGATGTATGGATAGATGCATAAAAGAATGGCTGGATGGAATATATTTGATGGATGGACCAACAAAGGAATGAATGCATGGATGGACAGACAGATTTGTGAACTGACCTTTGCGGTGTCCTGTCCAGCGTCCATCACGTTTTGTCCCAGCAGTGAGAGGAGGTGTTCGCCTCTAGGGTGGCAATGAAGCCGATTCCGCCCATCCGCCCAGGACAGAGCGTTACTCAAAGTGCCCTGACCGTATCTCAGGCCAATCACGTCCATGAGAGACGCCAACAGGGCCGCCTGAAGATCCTCCAACTGACCAGTCAACACCAGCAGGACAAAAGGACAGGCCTGTCCTGGAAAAAGAACAGAGTTAGTTTCATTTGATTTGTTTGTCTGCTGCATTTAACTCGGAACAGATGGAGGATGATCCATCTAAAAATGCTCGCTGGGTGGCCAAAATTAATTGAAAATAAAATTAAGCTCTCCTCCCTTTCCTAACACACATAAACGCTATATAATAGAACGGCAAACACATGAGCACCAGACTGAATGAATTAATCTTTTAATGGCTGCCGATCGCACGCACACACACACACACACACACACACACACACACACACACACACACACACACACACACACACACACACACACACACACACACACACACACACACACACACACACACACACACACACACACACACACACACACACACACACACACACACACACACACACACACACACACACACACACACACACACACACACACACACACACACACACACACACACACACACACACACACACACACAGCAGGTAATGCCTGTATGTTAATGCTTTAATACTGGTTGACGGCTCGTCACACAAGCTTCGACTACTTCGATAACCGCATGGTGCCATTAAAACTGACTGCGCTCTCATTACAGAGATCAAGGGTGTGTGTGTGTGTATCGAGTAGGGCTTGGTTTGTCTGTGTGAACAGAACACATGGTGATAATCACAGCCAATTAGAAAATAGGGTTAAATGTTTAATATACAGTAATGAGGAGCAGGATTTTGCAGCATTGTTCAATGTTATTATTATCATTAATACATGTAAAACATGTGCCAAATCCAAGCGTGTGCGTGGATTATTCAGATGAAAGCAGACCATGCAAATGAGCGGGACTAACGCTAGGAAAATATATATTGTAATATATTTGTTGTATATACACCGATCAGACATAACATTATGACCACTGACAGGTGAAGTTAATAACACTGATCACGGCACATGTTAGTGGGTGGGCTATATTACGCAGCAAGTGAACATTTTGTCCTCAAAGTTGATGTGTTAGAAGCAGGAAAAATGGGCAAGTCAGAGCATCTCCAAAACTGCAGCTCTTATAGGGTGTTCCCGGTCTGCAGTGGTCAGTATCTATCAAAAGTGCTCCAAGGAAGGAACAGTGGTGAACCGCGACAGGCTTATGGGTGGCCAAGGCTCATTGATGCACGTGGGGAGCGTCTGGTAGTACTCACACCGTCTACAACATCACCAAGGCTCGCCCCGATCGGCCTGACGGGGGCGCAACAGTGGTCAAAAGTGGCTCTCCACTCCTAAATCGCTAGGCGTTGTAGGCTCAAGTGTCTTGTATCGTTGGAATTCGTGGCTCAAGACAGACAAAAAAATGCATGCCTCTGTGAATTTTTTTGTGTATTTTGGATTTTTTGAAAAACCTACTTTTGCGAACAAGCCCTAGGTTTTTCGGCCCTATCGGAACCAAGCCAGTGCAGCAAGATTCTCTGGAGCAGGGGTCTCCAAACCTGCTCCTGGAGAGCTACCGTCCAACAGAGTTTAGCTCCAACCCTAATCAAATACACATGACGCAGCTAATCAAGGTGTTCAAGGGTTACATGAAAATTCCAGGCAGGTGTGTTGGACCACGGTTGGAACTGAAGTCTGCAGAAGGTAGCTCTTCTGGAGCAGGGTTGGAGACACCTGCTCTGGAGTCTGACTGTCAATTGTTATCAAAAGTTGAAATTTCGATTCACGGTCTCAAAGGGCCGCCAAAACGTTCCAAGTGGGCGGAGACACTTTTACTAAAATGGATAGAACTTGTGAGCGGAATGCAATATTTTCACCAAAGTTGGCGCACATTTGTAAGAGCTCATTCTGTGGTCGCACTGAAAAGCATGTGGCGATTTGGCGCTAACATGGAAAAAACATAATGTCTGTAACTAGGCAACCCTAAGTCTGATTATCTTGAAAATTGGCAAACGCCTTCAAGCTATTCAGGTGCGTAAAGGATTGTATGCCACGTGATTTTTCTGCCGCTGCCAATCGAATCGTTTGTTAAATATTGGAGATTATTTCAAAAACGCAGACCCTCCTGATTTATAAAATCATGTCACGAGGACAGTGCGCAGATCATTGCCGAACATCGACTGCTGACACTTTGGGCTTAACATACAGCTCACGTGTATCCCTACTGAGAACTCTCCAGTACAAGCCTCACCTGAAGTGTGTACTGTGTGCAGCACAGACAGCTCTTTCTGAAGAAGCCTGGCTTGAGCATCCGACACCACGAGGAAGAGGAGAGAAGGGGCGGGCTCTTCCGTGCTCGATAACAAACTGCCGTCACGGGCCAGTCCGCCGTCCCACACGCCGTACAAGCGTAGCTGAGAGCACGACACGCTAACGGCTACCTCACCCTCCCCATCCACACCTGCAAATACAAGAAACAAGCAGGATTATTTGACTTTGGTTACAGATATTTTCAACACAGTATTTTAAATATAGTATTATGAAGCTTCACTAAAAAGTGAAATGAAAACTGTTGGGTAAATAATTCAATGGTTCGCTCAAAATCAACTGGCGACGTAGCCTGCAGAAAGATCGGTGTGGCATATCAAGATGCTGATTAGACAGTATGATTATTGCACAGGTGTGCCTTAGGCTGGACACAATAAAAGGCCGCTCTAAAATGTGCAGTTTTACTGTATTGGGGGGTTTGAAAACCATTTGCCTCACACAGTGCAACACATCTCCTTCGAGCTAGACTGTGCATGCTAACTGCTAATGAATAATGCTAACCAACAGCCAAATATTTACTCAGCCAATCTAGAAATGGTACATTCTGGTATGTAACGCCCATTTGTAGTGATCTACAGTTCCACCACATATTTTTTCTTGTCAGAAATACATCCCATTACTCAAGCTAAATGGGTTTCAAACAGCAACTGCCGTTGACTAACTTCTAGGCCTGCACTAGCACATGTACGCCAATGTTAACAGCTAAAAGCCACAAACCTATCACAAAGGCTTGATAAATTGCTCAATTTGGCACTTGAAGCAGGATGGCCTTGTTCAAATGATTTGTTGTATTGTCTCTCGAGTGTATAGCCCAGAAAGCTAAGAATAGAGAGACACTTGTCTGAAACCCTCATAAGCATCTTATACACACACAGGTGCTCTATTGAACACATTAATACGGGATGACTGAAGTCACACAAACAAGTTCTCTGCTCTGCCTCTGTCTCACACACATAAATAGAGCCTTAATCTGAGCCGTCTTAACGGTGAAACTAAGCGAGAGGAGGGAGAGGGAAAGGGTCACAGACAGTTGAAGAAAGCTGTCACCCGGGACAAAACGGGGTGAAGGGTCGAAGAACTCTAGAGTCTGCTGGACGCTGATCCAATGAGTGAGTCGGGTGTGATTACACTTCTCTGTCACATGGGGCAGTCTTTGCAATAAACAGTATAAATGATCAGAAATGCTCACTGGGTGTCCAAATTGTAAATCATTACACTAACTCACTCTTCTCTTTGGTAACATGCACGTGTTGTACAATATAATGTGAAACACCTGTTTAGAAGAGTCTAGTTTTCAACGCTCTTCCCAGATTGCGCACCAGACTGAATAAATTAGTCCTTTAAGTGGACACACACACACACACACACACACACACACACACACACACACACACACACACACACACACACACACACACACACACACACATGTTGTGTTTCCATGTTTTATGGGGACATTCCATAGGCGTAATGCATTTTATACTGTACAAACCATATTTTCTATCCCCCTACACTGCCCCTGCCCCTAAACCTACCCATCACAGGAGACATGCTGCATTTTTACTTTTTCAAAAACATCACTTAGTGTGATTTATAAGATGTTTTCCTCATGGGGACCAAAAAATGTCCCCACAAGGACAAAAATTTGGATATTGCCATCTTTGTGGGGACATTTTGTCCCCATACCGTAGGGAATACCAGTCCACACACACACACACACACACACACACACACACACACACACACACGAGAAGTAATTCCTGTATGTTTAAGTACTTACCATCCAGCAACTTGTTGAAGGAAATAAACCATAATTTAGTAAAATAGTAAAATAGTTTCTGGCCTTATAAACTTGAATTCTAAGTGTTAAATAGTTAGATATAAAAGTATTATTAAATTATTATTAAATATATTATTAAATACATTAAACAAATGTACATTTACAGTTACAATTGTACAATTATTTACTATTCATTTTAAAATACTTTTAAATATATTATTAAATAAATTATTCAATCACATAATATTTACATGTATAATTTTCTACTATAATTGTATTTTTTTTTACATTTATTATGTATTATTCATTTAAAAATTATATATATATTTTTTAAATTGTATATAATTAATTGTAAATATAATATCAAATAATTATAAAATTATGTAACATTTATATTTTTATGTAAATGTTTTTCACATTTATTAATTATTTAATAATCATTTAAAAATTATTTTAAAAGTGTTATACAATTAGGTGTAAATGTCTCATCAAATAATTATAAAATAAATCATTAAATCATTTTATTTTTACATTTATAATTATCAATTATCATTTTAATGTTTTTACATGTATAACTTAATGTTTATTTTATTTTATTTCTATTTTTAAATTGTATAATTAGTTGGAAATATATTAAATAATTGATTAATATTAAATTGTACATTTATTATTTAATATTCATTTTAAATGACCAACAAACATATATTAAAAATATATTATATAAATATAATATATTATAAAATATAATATATTATATAAAATATAATATATTTCTACAATATTATTATTTTTTATTTTTATACAATTTGGTAACAAATTAATAATACATAAAATATGTTAAATTAATAATTATGAGTATAATAAATACAATAAATAATTATTAAATACTTTTATAATTAGATTTATATTTTATTATATTATTTAATATTTACATTTTGTATTTCAAAAATATGTTTCATACATAAATATAAATGTAATTATTATTGTTGAGCCCTGGGATAACAGAACAACTGTAAGATTTAATGATCTATCTTCTTTCTAGGTTGTTCTTTCTCCTCATTTCTCAATCTGAAAGAAAGAAACAAACAAAAAAGCTGATTATTACTTGTAAATACCTTTCAGTGGTACAGAGATGCCTTCATCTGTGATCTATAAAAGAAAGAGAGGGAAAACATTGCATTAACAGAAAGGCCAAACATGGACGGGATAACAAAGGGCCGGCGGGCTGTTAAACTCCAGACTACAAACTCTGTCCATTTAACAGACTGAAGATATTAAAAAAAATCACTCTGCTGTTATTCTGCCACAGATGGAAAAGCAGAAAAGAACACAGGCACATAAAAAATTGGTCAATGCACCCAAACCAGAGCAGAGGATGTTCCCGCTGGAATTTGTTCTGATTAAGACAACAAACACTTGACACTTTCTCTCTGTTCCAAAAGGGAGCTTCCTCGCTGCCTACATTGGCAGTTTTTCCGAAGGAAGCATCCAAACAGAAATGAACCTCATAGAGTGACTGATTCAGAACCGTCTACATAGACAGGAAATATGCATAATATTCGACAGGATATATGTAACGAAGGCATATAAAGGCATTCATTTTCATTTTCTTGATAAGATATGAATGAATAAAAAAGACTTTTACAATCGTTTGTAATGCATCTTTAATGTTTTTTTTTTTAACTGAGTTAATATTTTTATATTATTATTATTATTATTATTATTAACCAACTTCGATGTTTTTACTGAGCTAACATTTTTATATTAATAATAATAATATAAAAAATATTAGCTCAGTAAAAAAACTAAATTTGATAATAATAATAATAACAATAACCAACTTTGATGTTTTTTTTACTGAGCTAATATTTTATATTATTACAATTATTATAATTATCATTATTATGATTATTATACACCATCTTTGATGTTTTTACGGAGCTAATATTTTATATTATTTTATAATTATGATTATTATACACCATCTTTGATGTTTCTTTTACTGAGAATGTTTTATATTATTATTATTATATTATACACCATCTTTGATGTTTTTTACGGAGCTAATATTTTTTATGATTATTATCATTATGATTATTATACACCATCTTTGATGTTTTTTACGGAGCTAATATTTTTTATTATTATTATTATGATTATTATACACAATCTTTGATGTTTTTACAGAGCTAATATTTAATATTATTATTATTAACCAACTTTGATGTTTTTTTAATGAGCTAATATTTGTATATTATTATTATTATTATTATTATTATTATTATTATCCACAAACTTTGATGTTTGTTTTTTTACTGGGATAATTTTTTATACATCATTATCATTATTATTTACAATAATGTAAATTATTTTGATATACTAATGTATTTATTATACATACTTAACATACATGTATGCAATTATATTAATAACATTCATCTTGTTTATTTACAACCTTCAGAAATTTGTTTCCTTTTTTTCCTTCTAAGTAATCTTGTCTAAAGGTTTTTTTTTATTCTTTTTTTCAGGCTTCACCACATGGTAAAAAGAGGATTTGGACCAGAGATACTGACCTGTTAAACACATCCACACGTTACGCACGTGCCCCTCTGGGCTACAAACAGCCCACGCTCGTTAAAAACATCCTAAACAAACGGCCCCTTCATGAGACCATAACTATCGCTTAATGGCTTATAAAGAGAAAAGGTAAAACCCTGAAAATAACACTGTGGTATGTGCTTTTGAAGCATTACTGGACAAACGGTGAGAAGCAGTGCTGTACTCCACTGTCAGGGCCAGTTTAGGTTACAGCCGTTGTTGTTGTTCTAATAAAAACAGTTTTCTGCAGCTCTGCAGTGTTTTGGGCTTAACAGTTGGAATTTTCTGGAAAACAAACGTTTCGTTGGTCTCTTAATCACATCTGCAGCCCGACGTCGGCTAGCTGTTGCTTTGTGGTTTGTAGCAGGGACAGCCAATTAAAATACTGGAATAACAGATGTCCTTCATTAAACAAACAACAACAAAAATCGAACTGCGTGATTGGCCAACGTTCTGAATGAAAGTGCTGGAAGCATGTGTTGGAAATGTATTCAGAGAGATCTGGAAGATCGAACTGAGAGGCCTAATAGAAATGAAGGGGTCATGACATGCACTTTTTTATTTTAAATGTTCCTTGAGGTTCAATTATAATGTTGACAAAAAATAAATATGTGGAGAAACGATTATTTTCAGACCCTCTGAAATGATAAAATGAAGGGGTGGCTCCTTTAAGGCTTATCAGTCAACAGCCAGTCATGATTAGCTAACGTCATTGCATAAGAAACAGCATCAACGGCCACTGCATGAGTAAGTGTTTTTAAAACATTATCCATATAAAACCGCTTACAGACAAAGCATTATGAAATCATTTACTTATGGTTTGGGATGGAGCTGCTGTCAGATGCAATACAGTTCTGTGCTTCATCTTTCAACAAAAGCTTCTTTGCGAATTCCCTATTACACTGGGGCTCGTTCACAAAAAAACAAATGCTCCGAACAAACATATAACACTCCGACGCGAACCGGGACGCCATTCAAATAAACCATCCACTTGTTTCAGACCCTGTGATCCTTCTGAAATCTGTACAGAGACACAAACAAGCTTTTGTGTATCCTGGGGAATCAAACATTTGAGAGGCTGTGGGGAGAGGCAGGGAAAGTGGAGGTCTCATGTCGAAAGGGTGTTTGTTGTGAATATTTAGCAACATTCTTTGCTTAGCATTTATAAACAACATGACCACCTAGTGCGAAATCTACTCACCTTCAGATTATATATATATTTCACATATTTGGGGGCATAAAAACAGACTCTGTGGTCAATTTATAGATGCCACCTACGTCACTACCAAATAGAACGCCGCTATATTTACGACCGATTTCGCCCGGTATGGGTGCCCAAACTGCCCATTTGAATGAGAGAGAGAGACAGAGATACCAGAAGAAAATTTCTATTTTAGGCTCCGATCCTAATTTGTTACCCCCAGTTTTCTTTTGTCCATTATTATCTGCCCCAGAATTGCCCCAATTGGCCTTCTATATATATATATATATCTTGTACAAAACCCCTCCCCATACAGTGGGGATCGCTTGAAGGCTTTCAAGAGTACCGATGCATATCAATATGCTGTGGCTGGATGGGTGAAAGATGTGAAAGTGCGGCACCTGGCCACCAATGACATATTTAATTATGGGAAATGTAGGTATTATTAAATACATTTTAAATGTATGATTTTGGTGGTAGTTTGCTCTGACTAGGTAGCGAGTTGTTAGCTAGCTAACGTAACATTAAGCTGGTAGCTTGCCAGCCGTTAGCAACACCTAATGGCTAGCTGTCGTGGATAATGTTCTTTAATGTCAGATGTGTTTATACTCATTTTAAGAACATGGGAAGCAGACATCCCAAGTCTCCCAGAAGTTCCGGGAGTCTCTCGCATATTGATAGTGGCTCCCTGATGCCCGCAAATTAGTTAAATTAGCGGCTTTTATCTATACTCCCGAACCGAATTAATTAGAACCGAATCTCCCTGACTTTTCCTGACCCATTTTTGATGAATTGAGCTCATAAACGCACAGCAGTATAAAGCCTCCAAAGAGAACATACTAAAAGTATACAATTCATCCATTCATTTACAATATCGTCCCCTTATGATAGTACAGGAAGTATGAAATAATAATATTTATTATTTAACAGTTTGTTCTTCACTTAACCAGTTCGGGGTTCCTCTTTCGGCTGTTGTTGCAGCCAACTGCACAACATATTGCAGGCATTACTGAGACCGTCTGTCGTAAAGATGGCGGCACAAAGCTACAGTGACGTTGAGACCCGAACGAATAGAGTGGTTTTAGAAAATCAGTTCAATGCTCTTAAATGAAAGTTCACTTTCAATCATTTAGTCATCAATAGTCATTTAGTTAGCTATATTGAATTCAGTTTTAGGCCAACAATACATGGATTTTTCAGACAATTTCTGTCAACTTTTTATGGCAGAAGGAAGGGACAGTTTTTATGCGCATTTTGAAATATCGCATCAGAAACAAGTAATGGAAATGGGAAATAAATAAAAAATATATAATAATTTGCAAAAAGTTTTGCGCTCTTTTGAGGTGGTTTTTGAGTAATGGGAGATGAAAAAACATTCGCTGGATAAAGTAGCGAACATTAAAACCCACGTGACAGTTTCCGCTGATGGTGTTTTATTTACTGTTGGTTACTAGGTTACCAATACCACAGTCAACCGCTCGAACAATTTGATGGAAACGCACCTAATTCTGATTTGTTTGTTTTTTTGTTTTTTTTGCAAACTTTGAAAATATTCGCTTCGCGTCAGCTACTGTCAGGCAGTAGATTTTTTTTCCACCTGAGGCTTTGGGCCCCCCTCCTCGGGTCCATTTAATGTTTATTCTACACACGGTTTACAACTTTAGTTTTTTTTCTAAGTGTGTGTGCATACATTTCATACATCAGGCTTTTATGGCCCATATATGCAATTCATTGCATTAATTCAATGATAATTAAGAAATGGTCAAATAAATATTCCCCCAAAGGCCTGTTGTGTCATATTTTACATTTACATTACCATGAAAGTTGAAAATAATTTTAACATTAAACTATGATGTATGAGAAATCAAGACAACCCAAGTTGCTTGTCCAGTAAATGTTAATCTTACATTTACTTTATAAATAAATAAAAAAAAGATTCAGGTTTTTCAGCTTGTGTTGATCATTTATAGGCCATAGAAAGTAGGCTAATAATATTCAAAAATACTTATAGGCTTTATACTTAGTGTGACATCATTTTACAAAGAATGTTTACTTTTAAGTTATATTAAATTTGGCTAAAATGTTGTAACACGCATTGCCAAACAAGCATTCTTTTTTCAATTAATTTATACCCCCAAATGGGCGATGTATCCTAGGGGATACAAACATTAATATCAAAATTAAAATAAATAAACACATTAAATTGTATTATTTGTGTCCTAATAAGATGGAAAATAGCAATAAATACATTTTCTGATTTCTCTTTATGGTCGTGCCCTTTTTAGGGTTAAACTGGCATGGAAGTGAATGTTCTTTCACTCACCATTTGTCTTATTATCGACTCAAGTGCGTGAAGTATGTCTAAAACTGAACATGCATCTGTATATTGTAAACAGTGTAGAATCAGAATCAGACAGTTCTGTACAGTATTCAGAAGGATCACAGGGTCTGAAACAAGTGGATGGTTTATTTTAATGGCGTCCCGGTTCGCGTCGGAGTGTTATATGTTTGTTCGGAGCATTCGTTTTTTGTAAACAAGGCCCAGCATAATAGGGAGTTTGCAAAGAAGCTTTTGTTGAAAGATGAATGCAGAATCAGTCATTTTAATGGGTTCTATTTGCTTTTAACACAACGCTCACATCCAGTGTAGGCAAATGTCAGCCGTTAAGCGACTGAATGTCAGTGGTTTGGGCCTATGGTGTGATGATGTATAACTATTTGTCAATGTCTGGCTCTGGAGGCAGTCATATGCAAGTATATTTGCCCATCACAGATCCCGCAATATCAAAACAAGCCGCTTTTGGAGCTTGATTAAATAAATGCTTTGTTAATAATGAGGAGGACGTTTTAAGCTATGAAACTTGCAGGATGTTTTTACCGGTACAAAGACCTCTTATATGTCAAAGATCATGTCATGACCCCTTTAAGATCTTCTGGATAATGTAAAATGGTCTGGTGAACCACTTTTCTAATTTAATACAATTATAAATGATATTATCAGCACAAGACGTTCTCACCACAACGGTCCCGTTAGCCTGAGCCTTGACTGTGTCGTAATGAAGTCTGCTGAAGTCCAGTTCCATGATGGAAGGCACTTCTACTTTGGCCGTTGATCTTTCAGCTCCTGCGATTGTCTTTGGGCTCCTTTGTTTCCCTGACTGAAGTATGAAGAAACAGAATATAATCAGTAAAAAAAAAAAGAAAAAAAAAAAAATCTCAAGACCTTCATTTGTTAGCTACAACATTGCTTGTGTAAATAGGAAAACATTTAGCCAGAAATATGGATCAGGTTTTTAAAAATGTCAACTAAAATATAGCACAGAAGAAGTGAAGGAGAGGTGCACAATATATGTTTTGTGAACACACAATAAATATTACACTGATTCTTGGGTCAAAACATGAATCTTTCCTGACATTGATTTTCAAACTCTCTCATCCATGTCTTTATGGACTTTGCTTTGTGCACTGGTGCGCAGTCATGTTGGAACAGGAAGGGGCCATCCCAAATCTGTTCCCACAAAGTTGGGAGCATGAAATAGTCCAAAATGTCTTAGTATGCTGAAGCATTAAGAGTTCCTTTCACTGGAACTAAGGGGCCTAGGCCAACCCCTGAAAAACATCCCTACACCATAATCCCAACTCCACCAAACTTTACACTTTGCACAATGCAGTCAGGCAAGTACCGTTCTCCTGGCAACCGCCAAACCCAGACTCGCTCATCGATTGCAAGACAGAAAAGTGTGATTGGTCACTCCAGAGAACACGTCTTCACTGCTCTAGAGTCCAGTTGAGGCATGCTTTAAACCACTGCATCCGAAGCTTTGCATTGTACTTGGTGATGTAAGGCTTGGATTCAGCTGCTCTGCCATGAAAACCCATTCCATGAAGCGCTCTACACACTGTTCTTGAGATAATCTGAAGGCCACTCAAAGTTTGGAGGTCTGAAGCTACTGAATCTTAACTCTGTAGTTGGTGACTTTTGCGCACTGTGCGCCTCAACATGCGCTGACCCTGCTCTGTGATTTTATGTGGCCTACTACTTCATAGCTGAGTGGCTGTTGTTCCCAATTGCTTCCACTTTGTTTTAATACCACTAACAGTTGACCGTGGAATACTTAGTAGTGGAGAAATTTCACGAATGGACTTATAGCATCTATCACAGTACCACACTTGAATTCACTGAGCTCCTGAGAGCGACCCATTCCTTCACAAATGTTTGCAGAAGCGTGTGCATGCCTAGGTGCTTGATTTTAAACAACTGTGGCCATGGAAGTGATTGGAACACCTGAATGCAATGATTTGGAGGGGTGTTGTGGCAATGTAGTGTATATTTTATTGATATGGTACCAATCTTATGCAGAATATTACCAGCCCACTTTGAGTCATTTGTAGATTTGACTTGTTGTTGTCTTAATTTGTTTTTCTCATTCTCCTTGGATGTAACAAAATAAACAAAATCAGCTTTTCTTGAAATTACAAAAGATAAAAACACAGCAGCCCTTTCCTTTTTTCCCTTTTTTCTCTCTCAGTAACATGTTTCTCATTTTGTTTGCATGTCAAACTGAAGGTGAACATACCAACTGATATTGATATCTAATCAACCTCAAACTTTCCGACCCTGTGATCAAGAGCCGAAAACTTGTTTAAAAAGACGTTTTGAGTTCAGAATTGAGCACAAATCCAAAATGCTGCATTCCAAATTTAGAAGCCTCTCATACCAAAGTGCCACAATGGATTTGTTCATCCTGTCACGAAAAACAATGCTAACTGAAGATGTATCCAGCTTGGACGAACAATACTAATCATTTTGACAATGGAAATTTCTTGAAAGAGTTTGGTGAATCGTTATAAACGAAGGCAAATTCGAAACTCCACAACCATACTGAACAAATCTAGACTTCAAAAGACAGATGTACATGAAGATAAGTCTGGTTCTTTGGCACAGTTTCAAAGCTTCTTTAAACGAAGAGTTACACACAAACGCTTTATTCCAAAGGGAGTATGCTAGGTTAACACACATAGGGACATTTGAAGATCACTAAATGATGTACCATGCTTACGATTCCACATTGATTAACTGTTCTGTCTCAGAAAAGTATTTATTTTCACTATTGTTTGGGGTCAGGCAGATTTTTAAAATGAATATTATTGAAAGAAAGTAATACTTTTATTCAGCAAGGATACATTACATTGATAAAAAACTAACAGTAAAGACATTTATAATGTTACAACAGTCTCCCCATATACACTCACCTAAAGGATTATTAGGAACACCTGTTCAATTTCTTATTAATGCAATTATCTAATCAACCAATCACATGGCAGTTGCTTCAATGCATTTAGGGGTGTAGTCCTGATCAAGACAATCTCCTGAACTCCAAACTGAATGTCAGAATGGGAAAGAAAGGTGATTTAAGCAATTTTGAGCGTGGCATGGTTGTTGGTGCCAGACGGGCCGGTCTGAGTATTTCACAATCTGCTCAGTTACTGGGATTTTCACGCACAACCATTTCTAGGGTTTACAAAGAATGGTGTGAAAAGGGAAAAACATCCAGTATGTGGCAGTCCTGTGGGCGAAAATGCCTTGTTGATGCTAGAGGTCAGAGGAGAATGGGCCGACTGATTCAAGCTGATAGAAGAGCAACTTTGAATGAAATAACCACTCGTTACAACCGAGGTATGCAGCAAAGCATTTGTGAAGCCACAACACACACAACATCCTTGAGGTGGATGGGCTACAACAGCAGAAGACCCCACCGGGTACCACTCATCTCCACTACAAATAGGAAAAAGAGGCTACAATTTGCATGAGCTCACCAAAATTGGACAGTTGAAGACTGTCTGATGAGTCTCGATTTCTGTTGAGACATTCAGATGGTAGAGTCAGAATTTGGTGTAAACAGAATGAGAACATGGATCCATCATGCCTTGTTACCACTGTGCAGGCTGGTGGTGGTGGTGTAATGATGTGGGGGATGTTTTCTTGGCACACTTTAGGCCCCTTAGTGCAAACTGGGCATCGTTTAAATGCTATGGCCTACCTGAGCACTGTTTCTGACCATGTCCATCCCTTTATGACCACCTTGTACCCATCCTCTGATGGCTACTTCCAGCAGGATAATGCACCATGTCACAAAGCTTGAATCATTTCAAATTGGTTTCTTGAACATGACGACGAGTTCACTGTACTAAAATGGCCCCCACAGTGACCAGATCTCAACCAAATAGAGCATCTTTGGGATGTGGTGGAATGGGAGCTTCGTGCCCTGGATGTGCATCCCACAAATCTCCATCAACTGCAAGATGCTATCCTATCAATATGGGCCAACATTTCTAAAGAATGCTTTCAGCACCTTGTTGAATCAAAGCCACGTAGAATTAAGGCAGTTCTGAAGGTGAAAGGGGGTCAAACACAGTATTAGTATGGTGTTCCTAATAATCCTTTAGGTGAGTGTAAAGTGGTATAAATGCAATATTCCAGTGTCATAAAATTCTTATTTCCAGTGTTTGCTGACATATGCTGGAAACAGCCAAAACTGTCAGAGGGTTGCACGAATCACGCAAGTTGAAAAAGCTTGCTGTAGTAGTGACAACAATGAGGACTAAATCATATGTGGATACCCGGAGCTGTACAATACATCTTAGTACTTTATAGAAACAGGAATAAAAAGGATCTTTCTTGGAAGAAAGTTAGTGAGGAGGTCGGACAAGCTGGTAATGTTAAGTTTAAAAAAACGCTCTTAACTCAATTTGAGCTATACATAGGGTGATTGGGACACATTTTGCCATTGAGATCACTTGGAAAAAGTGTCCTAATCACCTTAATTCCCCCTATTGAGAATACAAGCTAGTTAAAGCCTGCAAATTGAGCTTAGTCGCCGTATTTTAAAACAATCCATGTCAGCCATTTCGCAACGAGACAAGCCGCCTGGCAGAAGCCCCTACCACGACGTGAATCTGTTATGAAGTGATTGTCACGAGCAAATAAAGCGAGTAAACTCAAAATGTTCAACGTCCAACTAGTGGGAGCTATTCGGGCAAGTCGCGTCTGGAGTGAACGCACAGTAAAATGAAACCAAAATTGTGTATTTAGACTACTGTATGTGGGTATGGGAAGCTTTTAAATGTGGGTAGGCCAAATCCAGGCGGAAATGGTCCCAGAGTAATTTAGTATAAATAAGTTGCATGTATAAATGTAAAAGAAATGCCAAAGTGATGCATATCTCCAGAAAGTAGACATTCTAAGCTTTCAGATGGTACCATATATTAAAGACTGGGAAAAGAGGAGATGCAACAACACCAAATATGTCAAAAATAATGAGGTTTTTGAACATTCAAGCATGAAAACCTATTCTAGAGCCCAAAAACAAAATCAACACTTATTATGAGAAGTCATAATATGGCATCTTTAATTGTTGATCTTCAATAATAAAGGTCACCATTAATGACTTAGCATCCTGACTGGGTTTGATCTATTTAGAAGTAAATTATTTGTAACATAAATAGGCACTTTTGAAATTAGCTTTGGATAAAAACGTGTGCAAAATGAATAAATGCAATGCTTAAAATCACAGTCATTAACTTTAGTAGGGACATCTGAAATCTACACCCATCCTTTATCCGTTACCTGAGCGTCCCTGATCCCCTCAGAGATCCGCTGCTCTTGCAAACTTCCAGAGACATCATTCATCTCATCGGCTCCTTCATCATCGCTGGACAGCACGACTGAAGGGGAAAGAGATTGACCAATGAGAATCAAGGCGTTGAAATGCCTTTGTACAAGAGGTCAGATGTTCTCGCTTCCATTAAATCACAAGGTTTTACACACTATATGCAGATAATGTAATTTGCAATGAAAACTTGTATATTAAATTAGGAACGAATGAAGAACAGAAGTGGTGGTCTCAGACTTCTGGACCACACCGCACATGTCTAAACGTTCTGGAGGACAAATAAAACAAACTTCAGGCCTCCTAGATAAACTTCTGATGCTACATTTTCCAATGAGGTAAATGCGAGTCTTGACAGATGTTTCCTTCGGTAAACAGTTTGTATGTGTATTTGAAAAGTTCACATGATAAACATTATCGAGGGTCAAATGATCGTTTCTACACCGTGTTCTTACAAATCAATATTATGTTTCTAATAAAGTTACAGGCCATTTTTTTATTTGCGTTTGGCACTTGATCGGTGTTAATTTTGGGACCATGTATTTAACCTTTTCTCTCCTTCTCTGTAGCAGAAGCTTCTCTTTGGCTGGGTCCCGTAATGGGCTTTGGGAGAGAAACGGGGACATGGGTAATCCTCTCTCTTTTATTTCATCCTTCACCTCCTTCCTTTCCTCTTCCTGTCTACCAATTCATCAGAAAACAATAACAAATTCAACACTGCCCATCTGTTTTTGGCTCAAAAATGGCTCAAATTGGACAGATTTGCAAAATAAGCGGACATTTGTATCCATCCATTCAAATCCTCTTTATCAGATCATCACTAGAGGAAAAAAATTATGTGAACCAAAGCTTTTAAGGATGGAAAAAGGATGAAAAAAACACCATAAAACTAGTCGTATGAAACCATACGATAGCTTTATGTGAGGAAAACGACTGAAAATTAGTTTGAGCCAGATCTTTTCAATGAATCAGTTGATCTGGTTCATAAAACCAGTCTGAATGAACTCATTGACTTAATGATCCAGACTGGAACAGAAGATCAGTGAAGAGTGAAGCCGTTTCTCAAACACAGCTATCGTATGACTTCAGCAGACTTGGAAAAAACACGCAGGTGCATAATTAATGACAGAAATTCTGTTTTTGGATGAACTATTCCTTTAATGGCAACCATATTAGGGGATAAAGTGTTTAGGATGAACAAGTCATAGCTGATCATGAGAAGGAGGATGGTACATCTGCGTTCCTCTCTAGCAGACAGAGGTGTAATGGGCTTTACTCAGACCTTGAGGTCAGGATTGCAGTAATCTAGATTGTGAGAGTGAATGCTGCTATTCTGCACACCACACAGTTAAAGACATTAATCTTTATAAGGTCATCCTTCATCCAATGACGGCTCAGAACAGACGGCACCTTCAAGAACAGGGGTGTCCAACCCTGCTTCTGGAGGGCTATCGTCCTGCAGATTTCAGTTCCAACCCTGCTCCAACACACCATGATTAGCGGTTTCACGTGTGTTTAATTCAGGTTGGAGCTAAACTCTGCAGGGTGATAGCCCTCCAGGACCAGGGTTGGACACCCCTGTCCAAGAACAATGGGACTGACCATCTAGGTTTAATTAAGTTTCACTTTCTTTTTTTATTTTCACACTCAATCTGCATTTCTCAATACTCCATATTAGTACTCCATATTAGTAATCAGTTATGGTCATGGTTTACTTTTAAGGTTAATTCAGTTCACTTTATTTTTAGGTTCACACTTAATTAGAATTTCACAATTCAAATTCTACTTCATCCATTGGTGAAAGTTTACTAATTTATTTAGAGGTGCACTATATATCTGTTCAATCTCGGATATCAGAAAAGGCTTCTTTTTTACCTGTCAGGTTCAAAAGAAAGTGAAACTGAATTATGTTCACAGTCACACCATATTAGAATTTCTCAATTCAAATTCTACTTCATCCATTGGTGAAAGTTTACTAATTTATTTAGAGGTGCACTATATATCAGTACAATCTCGGATATCAGAAAAGGCTTCTTTTTTACCTGTCAGGTTAATTCAGTTTCACTTTCTTTTTATGTTCACACCGAATTAGAATTTCTCAATTCAAATTCTTCTTCGCCCATTGGGGAAAGTTTAATAATTTATTTAGGGATATATCTGTACGATATCAGTTATCAGAAATAGGCTTCTTTTTAGGCTTGCTGCAATAGTCAGTGTTGCCGGTGTTACATCACTTACCCCACCGCGGCACCGCCCCACAACATCTTTTTACTATAGTAATAGAATCATTTAGTTCAGTTAGAGAACAGACACTACAATTTAAAAATCAAGATGATGGTGGAAGATTTGGTTTCAAAGTGAAATGTAAAAGCGTCCTATTTAATTGAGTTTGTCATTGTAATGTTTTGTTGTTGTGTTTTTCGTTAAGAATAATAGGCTAATGAACCCACCATTCAAGCAACCCGCCCCTGAATAGGCGCTAACTCTAAACCCGAAAGTAAAATGTGCCATTCATTCACAGCTGCACACACATTTACATCATTGTCTACTGGTTAATTAAAGCTCAACTATGGAATCTATCAAAATCAGATTTCATCTGTTTTTACATTTAGATTACCTTTGCCGTCATCAAATAATGCTCAAATTAATCTTTAGAGACTTTAATAACATTGCTAAATGTAAACTTTAACAAATCTAAAGATGAATATTCATTTTTCTAATGTAAATTATAAGGTTTTGATGCCTAAATTCACATGTAGCATTCATTGATTTTCTTTTTTTTTTAGCTAAAATACTGTAGCATTTTAATATCAGCCAAAAACGTAATTATTAACTTTATATATATTTGTCAGAAGTGTAATATTTGTGCATCTTTATTTTTTATTATTATTATTTTTACTACTACTTCTACTTATATTATTTTAATCCACTAAACCAAAGTTTTTAACTTGTAAAATATAAAAAGCAACCACCAAACAACCACCCAGATCAACATTATTTCACAGCAAAGTTCAGGAAGCTCCCTGTTTTTACGAGTTTTCCACAGGCAAGCAACTTTTTTTTTTAGATGTAGAATGTACATTGTCAGGAGTTATCTTGACCTCCTGACCATTTCCAAGATACAAGGTCTGGTGCCTCAGCCAATCAGTGTGTTTAAGGAATACGTCTTCCACTAAAGTCAAAGGCAGCACGTTCACTTTTTCAAGTGTTTATGGGGTAAGTTGGCATACACGGCATGCAAAAGCTGTTAAACGAACTACCCAGCACCCTGGAGGGTAAGAACGTTTAAATAAGGCAAGTTTGCCCTCAATGTTTGAGAAGTGGTGGAAAGAATAAAATGAATTTTTAAAAAAAACGTACTTGGCTCTGTGGAGCTGGGCTTGGTTCTCTTGTAGGTCTTGCAGAAGTTGGGCTTCCTCCTCAATCTGTTGCTGTAAACAGACCCAAAAGGGTCTTTGCTCTTGGCGTCTGTTGGGGGAATCAGCGGGTCTTTTCTTACAGGCACAGAGGTGGCAGGTCTTTCTCCAATGGACCTGAGATGCCTAGCTAGGTTGGATTCGTGATTGGATGGTTTGGAAACGGATTCTTCATTCGACAAAGTTCCATTCTTGTTTTTGCTTACTGCGTTCTAGTCAGAATACAAGGGACAACAACAAAGAATACAGAGGTTACAGATGGTATAAAGGCTCCTTTTGAAATATATGTGTTAATAATGTTATTAATATATGTGTTAATAATGTTATTATAATGTGCATAATGTTATTAATATTTATAACCTAACACTTAGCCATGGTATCATGAGTTCACTACATGAGTACCAAAGTCAGAATGACCAACAGAATAGGTATGAATCCTACTAAGGCGAATATTCTCAAGAATGAGGTGACATGGCTGAACGTCAGCTCACACTCCAGACTGTCGTGAACATGCTCAAGACCATTTGCTGAGGCTGTGGATTACAGGTAATCATGTTGTAAATAATGTTCAGTTTCTTGCAAAAATACCGATCATTTAACTTCATAGGACCTCAATGTATCGTCATGAGTCATGGGTATTAATTTTGTTCTGCCTGTATACGTTTGTTTTTATTACGCATTAAATGAATCACCGGGGACCATGTTTCAACTAAAAATCTCTGAAGAAAAACGGTCATCTACATCTTGGATGGCCTGAGGTTGAGTAAATTAACAGCAATCTCCATAATATTTATGACCCAAGGCCAAGACTTTTTCACAGTAAGATTTGTAATACTGCCATCAGTGTAGCAATGACATTATGAGTTCATGAATATTTATGAGCCCTACTATGGTAAAGGCTCAGATCATGAATATTAAGTAACAGGACTGACGGGTTTTGAGGCAACATCACATCAGTATAACATCATGCATATGTGTGAGCCAAGACAAGTCCTTCTATGGTGAAGATATGCTTCATGAATATTAATTAGGTAACATAAGATGGTCAGTTTGACCTCAGTTAGATTTTTATGCAAAGACATTAACCATTATTGCCATTGTAGGATGTGTCACCAGCAGTGTTGGGCAAGTTACTGAAAATAAGTAATTAGTTACAGTTACTAGTTACTTCTTTTTAAAAGTAATTGAATTACTTTACCAATTACTGTATATCTTAAAAGTAATTAGTTACTAGGGAAAGTAACTTTTAAGTTACTTTTATGTTTGCTTTTTAAATGTAAATAGGAACAGAACTGAACATTAAAACACAATAAACATAATTTTTAGACCTTTTTATTGTCATCAACAGGGAAACAGGCCTTCAAAATCAAATTAAGCAGTAGCCTAGTAAATGGTGTGTAGTGTGCACCAACAGCAGCGCAGCTGGGAGAGTAATGGCCTTTACCTGCTCACTTCATTCATTTTCTCTGACCAGATATCTATCCGCTTGTGAAAAGACCAGAAATATCTGGTTGTTTAAACCACCTATGGAGCTACATTTTACTCCTGGCAAATTGTTAAAAAATAAACGTGTGTGAGCGTGTTACCTATATATGTTCAGATATGACGCGCTACTGCAACGCGCATCGCCGCAAATGAGTAAAGAACACACGCAAACGACCGCAAGGAAAACTGAAAGCCTTAGATGCTCAAAAACACAATCATCTTTATTAAAACTAAGGAGACTAAATGATCTTACCGGTGCTTAGGTCGCGCTCTCTCATATCGAGGTCTTGAAATGAGCTGATGATAAGATGCAGCTCGAATCTTGCTTTATTTCGTTGACGTTAACTCCGTTAAATGTGCATATGCCGCTGGAATTGAAGATCGGATTTATTTTGCGGAGAGGTGTAAGGTAAGACAACCTGCATGCTTTTTTTTTTATTTGATTTGTTTAGCTTGTGTAGACCGTTTCGTTTGCGAGCGCCTATAGCCTACGATCAGCCTAATAGCCTAACCTAAACTTATCAAAAATGCCTTTTTGCTGTGGTGGTTTTTAAACTTGTTAACGTTTAAACTTGTTATGCTCTAAGTATTTATCACTTTTTTATGTTTTATTATAGGCATGACAAGTCCAGTGTTGATTTGAGAGGCTAAAGCATTGGGTTAAGACTGTCGTCGCTTTTTGGTCACGAGAATAGCCACTTTAAAAAAAAAAAAATAAAACCTTTAATTTAAGAAACAAAAAAATGCTAAATTAATAAAGAAACGAAACGAAATATAACTACTTTGACATTAAAAACAAAACTGAACTATTTTAATGGCTGCAACAATGTAACGTAAAAACACAGGCTGGGCTAGGGCCTACAGATTTGAGCTTCTTGTCTGCAAGCGTTCATTTTTCACAATAGAGAGTAACGCGAGTAACGAACTCATTCAAATTTCAGTAATTGTAATTGCGTTAATTGATTAAAAAAAATATTTAGTTACATCCGCGTTACTGCTAAAAGTAGTGGAATTACAGTAACGCGGTACTTTGTAACGCGTTACTCCCAACACTGGTCACCAGTGTACCATGGAACTTATGATCTAAGTAATATTTATGAGCCCTACTATGGTAAAGGATACGCTCATGAATATTATCTATTCTAGATACTCCTGGGGATTTACGAGGCAACCTCAGGATAACCTAATTCATATTTATGAGCCAAGACCTTGGTATAGTA
Source organism: Gobiocypris rarus (assembly GCA_023029165.1). Lineage (NCBI taxonomy): Eukaryota > Metazoa > Chordata > Actinopteri > Cypriniformes > Gobionidae > Gobiocypris > Gobiocypris rarus. Next base: position 24,808,639 of record CM040929.1, on the reverse strand, counting down.
CATATTTCATGTAGCAACATCCCTTTGAACCATCTAATATTTACAAGTCTTATTAATGTTAAAGGTTTGGTTCATGAATATTAATTAGGTAACATGACAGGGTGGTCCAGGAAGGTGGTTATGCAAAGTAAGTGTGACCTCATTTAAACTGATGGCATTGTACAAGTAGGAATGACATAATCAGAAAGCCTTAATTAATATTCATGAGCTAAGACTTTGCTGCAAACTTTATTACTGGCTGATAAATATATACATTTGTTTAAACTGACGTGGCATCATAAGCTTCCTGGGTACAGTGGGGAATTCACGATTATTGGTTATGTAACCAATGCTCCAAGGAGCAACACACCAGTATTGAATTAATATTCATTAGCTAAGACTTTGCCATAGAAAGATACTTTATGGAGGTTTGGGCTTTCACTGAATGACCAGAACACCGTCTCACCTTAGAAATGTCACAAACAGAACCGGTGGACTTTAACTTGAGGTCAGTCTGCGAGGCGTGATCCAGGTCATCTGGAGTAGACGACCGCGGAGAGCTGCCTTGTGTCCTTTCCGATTCTTCTTCCTCATGGAAAAGCCCACATCCCTCCAGTTGCCCCGGATCCAGGCCTAACAAGATGGAACGACGGAGAACTTGGTTAAATAAAATAAAAAAGAAGCAGAAAACTCTTAGACTTTACAAGCAGCACATAACCTTCTCCTAACGACTGTTTTTTCTCTTTACGCACTCCCCAGAACATATAAAACGGCCTTATTGACCAAATATCATTCCTCCACCTTGGTGGAGGTCACATCAGCCATGAAACGGGGCTAAATCGTCAAAATCTCCAGAGACGTGGAACTAGACATAATATAAGCGCGAGGGCCAGCAAGAAATAGAGCAGCAGGACCATTTTAACAGATCCATAAAGTTAAGCATTTGTTTATTTATCAGCGATCCGAAGCCAGGAAAACTCTGATGCCGTCCAATATTATGTAGAGCAGGGAGTGAAGGAGGGTCAAAGGAAAGGAGACAGCTGCGAGATGTTAAACCTACTGCCTGAAGCACAATGGAGGGAAAGAAGAAAGAGACAAAGCTGATCATTAAGGTACTTAGAGACGTAGAGACTCAGTAAAGCCCAAGAACGGGGCATTTTCCCTTATTAGCTTCTTGATAATCTACATCAGATATTTCAGCCAAAGTTTACAGTTTACTTTAACTGCTTATTTAGTTTAATGATCCAACTCATTAGGGAGAAACCAAAGTCTCTTTCTGAATTACGCAGGAACAGTCGCTATATCGTGTTTGTGTTTTTGGCAAGAATCAATATAAAGGTCAATTTTAGTTTTCATTTATGGTTCTTTTATTATATATTTTTGAAAAATATGGTGTGTACATGTGCAAAACTTTGTGCCACAGTTCTAAAGCGGATGCCAAGTCATAAAAAGGTGCAAGTAATAATGTATAATAAATTATAAAAACAATACCTGTTTTTATATATATATATATATATATATATATATATATATATATATATGTATATGTGTGTGTGTGTGTGTGTGTGTGTGTGTGTGTGTGTGTGTGTGTGTGTGTGTGTGTGTGTGTGTGTGTGTGTGTATGTATGTATGTATGTATATATATATGTGTGTGTGTGTGTGTGTGTGTGTGTGTGTGTGTGTGTGTGTGTGTGTGTGTGTGTGTGTGTGTGTGTGTGTGTGTGTGTGTGTGTGTGGACTGGTAATCCCTACGGTATGGGGACAAAATGTCCCCACAAAGATGGCAATATCCAAATTTTTGTCCTTGTGGGGACATTTTTTGGTCCCCATGAGGAAAACATCTTATAAATCACACTAAGTAATGTTTTTGAAAAAGTAAAAATGCAGAATGTCTCCTGTGATGGGTAGGTTTAGGGGCAGGGGCAGTGTAGGGGGATAGAAAATACGGTTTGTACAGTATAAAATGCATTACGCCTATGGAATGTCCCCACAAAACATGGAAACACAACGTGTGTGTGTGTGTGTGTGTGTGTGTGTGTGTGTGTGTGTGTGTGTGTGTGTGTGTGTGTATATCTATATATATTATAAATTGTGCATTTTAATCTGACAGTATAACAATTAAAATATACATTGGGGCGTGCGGCCCATTTAAGCGGTAAATGCTCTGCATTACCAAGCCTTTCACGGACTCACTGATTAACATTAAATTACTATAAATTCCCTTGTTTGAGGTGTACCATAAAGCTTACATGATCAAATGTTGGTAATACGTGTGTAACTCTGTCATTTATTTATTTGCCAAACGACTGTAATTTTCTTCAAATTTGCCACTCAATGAGAGTTCCGGGTAAGCAGATCCACAGCAGCTTTGCCGCCTATGCTCTGTTGTTATGTATCGTAATCATTACCCCGTGTTCTCATTGGTTTGCAGGCATATGGGGGATTTAATGCACAGGGTAAGCTACCCCAGAATCGCTCGCCCAAGAGGAAAAATGGGCTGTTACTGCCAGATCTCGATCAACGAAATATCACACTGAATTTGATACAAAACTAACTAGACTTAAATCAATTGAAAATTTCATAATTGAAACTGTTTTCCTGGTGTTTCATTTTCTCAATAGGGAAATGTACTTTTTAACGATAACCTGTTAAAAGACAGACCTACTGTATACAGGTCCTTCTAAAAAAATTAGCATATTGTGATAAAAGTTCATTATTTTCCATGATGTAATGATAAAATTAAAATTTCATATATTTTTGATTCATTGCACACCAACTGAAATATTTCAGGTCTTTTATTGTTTTAATACTGATGATTTTGGCATACAGCTCATGAAAACCCAAAATTCTCAAAAAAAAATCTAAAATAATTAGCATATTTCATTCGGCCAATAAAAGAAAAGTGTTTTAATCCAAAAAAGTCAACCTTCAAATAATTATGTTCAGTTATGCACTCAATACTTGGTCGGGAATCTAAAATATATGAAAGTTTAATTTTTATCATTACATTATGGAAAATAATGAACTTTTATCACAATATGCTAATTTTTTTAGAAGGACCTGTATATCCAAGGCTGTTAATCGTAGTCTATGTGTTTGTTAAAGTCATCAAATGCCATGATTTATGACCCTTCCAAATAAGGCAAAAACAGACCATTTCATTCTAGGGACAATTTCTGGGTTGTAAATGGACCTGTAAAACTGTATCTGGACAATTTTTACCTTAAATAAGCCACATACCCTCTATGTAGACATCAGAGAACAACTTAAAATATTATTTCATCTCATTCTAGGGCACCTTTAAAATAGGTAAATCCTTAAGAGTCGATGATTAGATCATTATTGCAGTGATTATTATGTTTCTAGCATGTAATGTTTGAACAGCTGATCTAACCCTAATTGATGGAGTGTGTAGCTTTACATTTCTTAAACAACCATGTAGGAAGACACATCATGGCCATATTCCAGGATGACAATGACAAGATTCATCAGGCTCAGACTGTGAAAGAATAGTTTGGAGGGAGCATAAACTTAAATTATGAAATACTACAATACTATATTAAGAGAACTAAAATAACACAGGGACGTACCTTTACGAATCTTGAACAAGCTTTCAGACGTCACCGTATGGTTCTCATCATGGCAGAGAAGAGTATCCGACGCTCTTTTGGGTCTCCATCTGAAACACATACACACACATGTTATAAAACCCACTAGATCATACCAAACTCTCCTGATCTGGAACACACGCTTAACACCTTTACCATAGTTCAGATTCTCACCTGCTATTTCCTGTGAAGTCTTTTCCTGCGGTGGGAGTTTGACATTGGGGTCTGAAACCAGGCATCGCAGACACCTTATTAGGTGTCCCGTTCACTCGAACAGGGCTGATTTTTATTGGCTGTTTGTTCATTTTAAAACTGATCATTCCACGTGTGGCTCCTTTGGGAATGTTATCCGAGCAGGTGTGCGTGACGCAGCCTGGCGTACGCACGTCGGGTGAAAGATCCGGTCTCTCACCGATGAGGGATGGCCTGAAACAGAAAAATGGACACAAATACAAATAAAATGTGCTGTTATGCAATTGATAATGTGGCTCAGATCCTTTTTACAATGTACACCGATCAGGCATAACATTATGAGCACCTTACTAATATTGTGTTGGCTGCCAAAACACCCTGACCCGTCGAGGCATGGACTCCACTAGACCCTGAAGGTGTGCTGGGGAATCCGGCACCAAGATGTTAGCAGCAGATCCTTTAAGTCCAGTAATTTGCGAGGTGGGGCCTCCATGGGTCGGACTTGTTTGTTCAGCACATCCCACAGATGCTCGATGGGATTGAGATCTGGGGAATTTGTCATGTCAACACCCAGTGCATCACACTGCCTCAACCGCCTTGCCTTCTTCCCATAGTGCATCCTGGTGCCATGTGTTCCCCACGTAAGCGACGCACACGCACCCGGCCATCCACATGATGTAAAAGAAAACATGAGTCATCAGACAAGGCCGCCTTCTTCCATTGCTCCGTGGTCCAGTTCTGATGCTCACGTGTTCACTGTTGGTGCTTTTAGCAGTGGACAGGGATCAGCATGGACATCCTGACTGGTCTACGGCTAAGCAGCCCCATACGCAACAAACTGCAATGCACTGTGTATTCTGGCACCTTTCTATCAGAACCAGCATTAACTTCTTGAGCAATTTGAGCTACAGAAGCTCGTCTGTTTGATCGGACCACACGAGCCAGCCTTCGCTCCCCACGTGCATCAATGAGCCTTGGCCGCCCATGACCCTGTAACTGGTTCACCACAGTCCCTTCCTTGGACCACTTTTGATAGATACTGACCACTGCAGAGATCCAGTTTTGGAGATGCTCTAACCCAGTCATCTAGCCATCACCATTTGGCTCTTGTCAAACTCGCTCAAATCCTTACACTTGCCCATTTTTCCTGCTTCCAACACATCAACTTTGAGGACAAAATGAACCCACTAACAGGTGCCGTGATGAAGAGATAATCAGTGTTATTCACGTCACCTGTCAGTGGTCATAATGTTATGCCTGATCAGTGTACTTTAAGTCTGACTACTCAAAAGTTGCACACTTATGTTTTATACTTAGGGTTAGGGATTGTTTCAAATCTGTCGATCTGAACTGTAACGGTAGAGCTGTTCTCAGCAAACACCAGTTTCAAAGTAAATAAACAGCTCCATCTAGTGCTGGTTTCAAAGCATGTTATTTTAAGTCTTACCTCACGGATTCACTCCTCTGACCGTCTTTTGACAGCACATTTCCATTATAACTGGTTTTATGAAGCGTTCGTCCATTAAGAGTGGCTGAACCCCATTGCATCTGAAATGTTTGAAGAACAAAAGGAGTGGATTTACATTAAACTACATTAGTCGACATGACTTCTAAGAGCTAATCTATTCTCTCAGATGAGACAGTAAATGGAGAACGCATTTTCATTGGCTGATTGTATGGATATTTGTCTATTAGTGTGCATGATGGTATCATTACCTTCTGTGAGTTGCTATCCTGCAGTCGAGACAGCGGAGACTGCATGCCAAGACTGCATGAATCTGACGGCTGCTTCTTTTTGGGAATTCTGAACGGGACTGCCATCTACAACAAATATAGTAAATACAGGATATTCAGGTCATAACATATTTGTAATCAGATCACTTTTATACAATAATAAATCAAGTTTAAATAGCACGTATAAACAGGGTTTCTGCCTTAAAACCAAGAACATTAAAGGAACCAATTGTAGAGTATAAAGAAAAACTGAACACAATTCTCCAAATGTAAATCTCCAGGAAGCACACAAGAGAAAAATACAACTACTAACTTAATTATTACGTTATTTTTAAATTAATTTTAGAAAGGAATATTCCACTAGAATATGGAAATAAACATAACTTTTACTGTGTCTGTGTTCTTCCACAGTAGGTGTCTTGATCTCCAGTGCAAATGTCTAAAGATTCTTAAATCAAGATACATTTACTTAAAGCTGCAGCCCGTAACTTTTTGCGTTCTAGCGGTTAATAAACAGAACTGCATGTGTCTTGCAGAAGTACATTGCAGCCAGAGCTACTTCTCTCTGTTTATGTCTATGGTGAGTCACGCAGGGACTGCGCTTCTCCGCAGCGGTGCGACCCAAACCGGACTAAAATAGTCCCAACATAAACACTTATTATACAGGTCCTTCTAAAAAATTAGCATATTGTGATAAAAGTTCATTATTTTCCATAATGTAATGATAAAAATTTAACTTTCATATATTTTAGATTAATTGCACACCAACTGAAATATTTCAGGTCTTTTATTGTTTTAATACTGATGATTTTGGCATACAGCTCATGAAAACCCAAAATTCCTATCTTAGCATATTTCATCCGACCAATAAAAGAAAAGTGTTTTTAATACAAAAAAAGTCAACCTTCAAATAATTATGTTCAGTTATGCACTCAATACTTGGTCGGGAATCCTTTTGCAGAAATGACTGCTTCAATGCGGCGTGGCATGGAGGCAATCAGCCTGTGGCACTGCTGAGGTGTTATGGAGGCCCAGGATGCTTCGATAGCGGCCTTAAGCTCATCCAGAGTGTTGGGTCTTGCGTCTCTCAATTTTCTCTTCACAATATCCCACAGATTCTCTATGGGGTTCAGGTCAGGAGAGTCAGGAGAGTTGGCAGGCCAATTGAGCACAGTAATACCATGGTCAGTAAACCATTTACCAGTGGTTTTGGCACTGTGAGCAGGTGCCAGGTCGTGCTGAAAAACAAAATCTTCATCTCCATAAAGCTTTTCAGCAGATGGAAGCATGAAGTGCTCCAAAATCTCCTGATAGCTAGCTGCATTGATCCTGCCCTTGATAAAACACAGTGGACAACACCAGCATCTGACATGGCACCCCAGACCATCACTGACTGTGGGTACTTGACACTGGACTTCAGGCATTTTGGCATTTCCTTCTCCCCAGTCTTCCTCAAGACTCTGGCACCTTGATTTCCGAATGACATGCAAAACTTGAGCGACAGTCCAGTGCTGCTTCTCTGTAGCCCAGGTCAGGCGCTTCTGCCGCTGTTTCTGGTTCAAAAGTGGCTTGACCTGGGGAATGCGGCACCTGTAGCCCATTTCCTGCACACGCCTTGCACGGTGGCTCTGGATATTTCTACTCCAGACTCAGTCCACTGCTTCCGCAGGTCCCCCAAGGTCTGGAATCGGTCCTTCTCCACAATCTCCCTCAGGGTCCGGTCACCTCTTCTCGTTGTGCAGCGTTTTTGCCACACTTTTCCTTCCCACAGACTTCCCACTGAGGTGCCTTGATACAGCACTCTAGGAACAGCCTATTCGTTCAGAAATTTCTTTCTGTGTCTTACCCTCTCGCTTGAGGGTGTCAATGATGGCCTTCTGGACAGCAGTCAGGTCAGTCTTACCCATGATTGCGGTTTTGAGTAATGAACCAGGCTGGGAGTTTTTAAAAGCCTCAGGAATCTTTTGCAGGTGTTTAGAGTTAATTAGTTGATTCAGATGATTAGGTTAATAGCTCGTTTAGAGAACCTTTTCATGATATGCTAATTTTTTGAGATAGGAATTTGGGTTTTCATGAGCTGTGTGCCAAAATCATCAGTATTAAAACAATAAAAGACCTGAAATATTTCAGTTGGTGTGCAATGAATCTAAAATATAAGAAAGTTTAATTTTTATCATTACATTATGGAAAATAATGAACTTTTATCAAAATATGCAAAAAATTTTAGAAGGACCTGTAAGTGTACCGTAGGGATTCAGGGTAAGACAAAAACAGTGCTTGGAAAATTAATTAATGTTGTATCTTGAACACACACAAAAATTACAGACAGCAGCTTTAAAAAAAAAAAAATTATATATATATATATATATATATATATATATATATATATATATATATATATATATATATATATATAAATATATATATATAAATATATATATATATATATATATATATATATATATATATATATATATATATATATATTATTACTATTAATTTTACTTATTTTTTAGCAGTGCAGGCAACATTTAATGCCATGAATTCATGGATTTAAGACATTCTGCTTGAATTTAAGACCTTGATTAAAAATATAGACTTTTTAAGACCCTGATAAAACTATTTATAAAAATAAAAGAAAAAATATTTTCTTAGTGTTTCCCAAAACTTTTTCACTCTAAACCATAAATGTGTTTCTCTGAACTACAACTACTCTTGATATTATTTAACATAGTGATTAATACTATTTCAGTAAGCCAGTTTTTACAGTTAATATAATATAAATATACAGATTCAGGTATTCTGGTACAATTTACAGATCTTTAAAAAGGTACTGAGTGTTCTAATAATAATAATAATAATAATAATAATTAGATTTATTGTGATAATGGCAGCCTGAATATTTTAAGCTCATCATTTATTTTTATAAACCAATTTTATATGCCAAATTGAAGACGTTCCAAGTTGCTCAGGTTGGTAATCTGTTTGCTCTTTCTGTCTTCCACAATTATTATTCAAGCAGATTTAAGTTTAGAAATTAGACAAGTGTACATCTGTGTGTTAACAGCAGAGACCAAATCTGTGAAATATATCATAATAATCCATTAACCTTAAACGTTCTCAAATAACTCCTTGACATGAGTGGTTATGGTTTATATTCCCACCTGCCAATCAAAACTGCTACAGTCTCACTGATCAATAATCAAGCAGACAGATTCGCATATAAAACACCGTGCACAAGCTATAATCCTATATAATAGAAATACGTATTATAATCATGAACGTGATTCATATAAAACAGTTTAAGCTTTTAGCATTGGCTGTTGCACTCCAGGGCCATTAGTATTTCACATCTAAGCTGATATTGGTCTTATAAGCTTCATAAATGCCATACTTACAGCACACACCTGTCTGAGACTCGGACTATTAATATCAGGCATGGGATATCAACGGGCAAAGGCACTGATAAATCATTCTGGTCAGCAGAATATCAATAAGTGCACTAAGAAGTGAGCATCCCTCTTTCTGTTTATGTCCGACGTTCTTCCCGATTCTTCTTCTTCTTCTCCTGCAGTTGGCGGTTGTGGCGGGTAAATGAGTCTTGACAGCGCCATCACGTGTTCAAACGGTTCAAAATGAATGCATTGTGAGAAATAATCAATAATTATTTATTTGTCAGAGTTAGTTTCTAATGCAACATTCACCAAATCTGAAGATTATATAAAACTACTAATGCGAACAATAAACAAAGAATTTTAATGAGACATTTTTTCTTATTTACAATATGCTCCTTTGGCATAGGGCATAGAATAAATAAATAAATAAATGGAATAGCTTAAGAGTAGGTTTATGACAGTTTTTTTTACTTAACATTAAATCAAATCAAATATTAAAAATATTTTTTTCCCCCTAGTACCTTAAACTCTGAAACACATAAATGACTAAAATCACAAACAAATTATGCCTAATGAACATTTTAAATAAAAAAATAAACTTCAAAATAGGCTAAAAACTCTTACCTCGATGATATTAAAATAAAATTCCGTAAGATCCGGACAAAAGGCAGCATTCACTGATATGTTTCAGTCATAATATATGTTTAGGTAAACACTTTATATTATAGAAGATATAAAGATATATTCGAAAATGAAACACAATTCATAGTTAACACAAACACACCAGTGTCTACAAAACATATACAGTATAATTTATATGTTTTTATTGATATACTTGTTATTGTTTATTTTACACGACAGTAGATATATGCATTAATATATAAAACAATTTAAAGAGATGAAAACAACAAAGACAGAACTGCGCATGCGGCACTGTCCAGCCAAATGCACATTATGAAGACGCTTTACTATTCAATATCAGCTGAAAGTTCAGCTTAATTGCTCCAATAACTACCCGTTTGCATTATTATAATTTTGCGCATCATGTTGAAAAGGTAGGCTACGTTGTGCTGAAATTGTCGTAGTATAACAGTAACGTTAGACATCTTTCTCTGGCCTTCAGAACAAAGACGCAGTTACGATTAGCTAGAGGCTTTGCTAGCTAAGCTCCAGTCAGTATATAACTTATCTGTAAATATTCGCACATTTACGACGATAACGTGTCCGAAATATCAACAGAAACAGAGAAATGCAATTTCTAATTAATAGGTTCAAAATTGTATGTTTGCGCAGATATTTGTGTGTGTTAGCTTTTATTTCTAATAACAAGCTTGTCTGGCTAAGTTACTTAAACAAACAAACTCGAATTCATGAAAACGAATTTGAAGTTAATCAAATCATCTTGAATATATATCTGCTTGTATTATATAACCTATATTGAATGACCTACTTTTACGTACGTTTATGTGTTAGTATTATATCTGACGTCAAACTGCACCTGTTGCAGCTAATTTCAGATCAATTCATCTTATTATATATAGCTATATAAAATACTACATCAAATAAGAATCTAGCTTTAAATGATACAAATGCATCTTTGTCCATTAACATTGGTGTAGATGCATATAAATGAAAGCTTATTTAAAGCAGCCAATAATTTCTCCACAACAACTACTGTATCTTCACACTAATACAAAAGACACCTTTCAATATAAACTGCACTACTAGAGGTTTCATCACCCACTTTTGTCACCATAAATGACGTTTTGTTGACCTCTGTGTCGCTGCAGTACCTGTTGTTGAAGACTCAGTCCCCTGAGGAAAAGATATTTCTAACTAGTGCCCTGAGACATATCTTTAATATTGGGAATAGTAGTTTGTCACAGTTTGTTTCTGACTGACTGTTTTTCTGCTTGTTTTTGCAGTTTGTTGCTTGTCTGTTTCTTTATAATGGTTTCGAATGAAGGTAAGCACATAATATATGCATTTGAATCAACTTGGAAGTCTTCATTGACTTAGTCTTTCATGTGTTCCTGGTCTGTCTTTGCTTTTGTTTCAGCATCTGTGCAGGAAACCGTTCGAGGTTTTATCGGAGATTCTGCAGTTTTGCCGTGTCGTACTCCAAAGCAACCTAAAGTCTTTACTGCACACTGGAGATATGACGACAGAAAGAATGTTTATGACATACAAGATGGCAAATGGTCGCCTAAGGAGCAGGACGAAGTGTACAAAAGCAGAACTGAAGCTTTTCCTGCAGAATATTCAAAAGGAAACTTCTCCCTCAAACTTCGGAAACTTGAGAAAAGTGATGCAGGGTCGTACTGCTGCTTCATCACGGAATTTAATCTTCAGATATGCACAGTGCTTCAAGTCGAAGGTGCGATGGTTGCCATTATTAGCTCCTAAAAATCTTTACTGTTAAACATCAGTAATTGGAATTTAAGAGTGCTAAAGTGAAGCGAGGTGAAGTGTGTATTTTTTCCCATGTTCCCATGTCCTATCCCAGTTTAATTAACTGCAAGGTAAGCTGCTCGTAGGTTGTGAAATTTGACCAAAAAAAAGATTCTAAAACAAAATTACAAATTTGACAAAAATTTCAGACTGACAAAATAAATTCTATAAATAAAAATTAAAACAAAATCAGTCTGACAAAATAAATTCTATAAATAAAAATTAAAACAAAATCAGTCTGACAAAATAAATTCTAAAAATAAGTAGACAAAAAAGAAAATTTGACTAAAAATTAAAAACAAAATAATCAGACTGACAAAATAAATTCTATAAATGAAAATTAAAACTAAATAATCAGTCTGTCCATATAAATTCTATAAATGAAAATTAAAACTAAATCAGTCTGACAAAATAAATTCTATAAATAAAAATGAAAACAAAATAATCAGTCTAACAATCAATTCTATAAATAAAATTTAAAACAAAATAATCAGTCTGACAAAATATTTTCTATAAATAAAATTAAACAAAACAATCAGTCTGACTAAATAAATTCTATAAATAAAGTTTAAAACAAAATAATCAGTCTGACAAAATAAATTCTATAAATAAAATTTTAAACAAAATAATCAGTCTGACAATAAATTCTATAAATAAAATTAAAACAAAATAATCAGTCTGACAAAATAAATTCTATAAATAAAATTTAAAACAAAATAATCAGTCTGACAAAATAAATTCTATAAATAAAATTAAAATAATCAGTCTGACAAAATAAATTCTATAAATAAAATTTAAAACAAAATAATCAGTCTGACAAAATATTTTCTATAAATAAAATTAAACAAAACAATCAGTCTGACTAAATAAATTCTATAAATAAAGTTTAAAACAAAATAATCAGTCTGACAAAATAAATTCTATAAATAAAATTTAAAACAAAATAATCAGTCTGACTAAATAAATTCTATAAATAAAGTTTAAAACAAAATAATCAGTCTGACAAAATAAATTCTATAAGTAAAATTTAAACAAAATAATCAGTCTGACAAAATAAATTCTATAAATAAAATTTAAAACAAAATAATCAGTCTGACAATAAATTCTATAAATAAAATTAAAACAAAATAATCAGTCTGACAATAAATTCTATAAATAAAAATTAAAACAAAATCAGTCTGACAAAATAAATTTTATAAATAAAATTTAAAACAAAATCAGTCTGACAAAATAAATTCTATGAATAAAAATAAAATAATCAGTCTGACAAAATAAATTCTATAAATAAAATTTAAAACAAAATAATCAGTCTGACAAAATATTTTCTATAAATAAAATTAAACAAAACAATCAGTCTGACTAAATAAATTCTATAAATAAAGTTTAAAACAAAATAATCAGTCTGACAAAATAAATTCTATAAATAAAATTTAAAACAAAATAATCAGTCTGACTAAATAAATTCTATAAATAAAGTTTAAAACAAAATAATCAGTCTGACAAAATAAATTCTATAAATAAAATTTAAACAAAATAATCAGTCTGACAAAATAAATTCTATAAATAAAATTTAAAACAAAATAATCAGTCTGACAAAATAAATTCTATAAATAAAATTAAACAAAATAATCAGTCTGACAATCAATTCTATAAATAGAATTTTAAACAAAATAATCAGTCTGACAAAATAAATTCTATAAATGAAAATTAAAACTAAATAATCAGTCTGACAAAATAAATTTTATAAATAAAATTTAAAACAAAATCAGTCTGACAAAATAAATTCTATAAATGAAAATTAAAACAAAATAATCAGTCTGACAAAATAAATTATATAAATAAAAATTAAAACAAGAGAATCAGTGTGACAAAATCAATTCTATAAATAACTGGTCTGGTAAATAAAGTGGTCTGTGTATCTTCCGACATATTGTTTTGGGAAACCTGTTTGGAAACAATGATTAGTCTTGCACTTCCGCTTGTATTGCTTGTGGCACAGAAATGACGCACCTCTCTGGAGATTTAGTGCATTTCCTAATGATCTGTACCAGCCTAAATGCTACTCTTTTTTTCATTCTTCCTTCATTATTTTTGTGTTTTAGAGAAACCAAAGGGAATCCAAGAGAAGCCAGGCTCAAACCGTGGCGTTGAATCCAAAGCAGAGAGGATCGTTTCTCTGTTGATTCCTTTCCTCGCTGGTACTATTCTGCTCCGGTTGTGTGAGTGGTGACTGTGGGTATTTTAACAGTGTGAGCCAGTGTTCCCACTGAACCAGTGTAGGAACCACAAAATGACATCGTATGTACAGAAGTTCATCAAGATGTAATTTTGATAAGCATTCAGACAAACGCGACATGTCTGACACGTTATAGCTCTGACTCAGGGCAGATGCTGTAAATAAAGTCTGTTCACTGGGCTGCACTTTAGATTAGCCGTTCGCCTGGCAGCTTCCCAGAACATTTCCAGTTGACAAAATCTATAAATGTTTGTTTGTTAAAATGGCATTAATTAACACTTAGCCTCGTGTCCATTCACATAAATAAAAAGAATGCCGATTCCGGCCTGATGAGGTCAGTCGCTTGCGTTTTTCAGTAATGTTGTAGATTTGAAGAGATGCAGTGTTTTTGTTACGCGATACTAGTTGAGTTGTTTACTAAATTATTTACAGATTGTAAATTACTGCTATTTTCAGCCATTCTGTTGCTCTACCTTTATGTATTTATTTATTTATTTATTTTTAGTTAATCTAATTTATTAAATATTTTATTTAATGTATAAAATGTATTTAATTTATAAACATCTAATTTGTCATGTAAACCTTTCAAAACTTAAGTTGTGTAGCAGCTGCATGTGATGCAAATAAATGTTCTAGTAGTTTTTCTGCATAGTCTACTAAGCAGGCCCAACAACATTAAAGGTGGGATCAAGAGTGCTGTCATGATTCCTGTCTTGTTTTCCCCTGATCTTGTGGACACTGGGAGGCAGGGTCCTCTCTGGATTGGAACCTGGACAGGGACGGATGTCCTCTCTGGACTCAAAAAGACAAGTGAAGCACAAGCATACACACAGAGAGATAACAAGGGGGTGTGGTAAATGGGAAACACCTGGGGAGACTAATCATAAAAAAACTACAAAACATGACGAAAAACAGGAAGTAACCAAGTCCACGCGAGTAGGGCCGTCGCTAGTGGGCTGAAGGGTGGTGGTGACAATTATTGGGGCCCCACTAAATCCAGTACTTATGCTATATATTCCCTTACTCTTATGAATCATTATAGTATATACACATTTGTATGCCTGAGAGTTCAATGAAAACCACAAAAACATGCAATTTAGCCCATACAAAATGTAATATATGGCCATATATGTACTTATATTTTAAATAGCATGACATATATCTATACATATATTTGACTTATCAGAGAACACAATATATGCCTGTAACATATATGTATACATATATTTGACTTATCTGAGAACACAATATATGCCTGCAACATATATCTCTACATATATTTGACTTATTTGAGAACACAATATATGTTCAACATATATCTATACATATATTTGACTTATCTGAGAACACAATATATGCCTGCAACATATATCTCTACATATATTTGACGTATCTGAGAACACAATATATGCCTGCAACATATATCTCTACATATATTTGACGTATCTGAGAACACAATATATGCCTGCAACATATATCTCTACATATATTTGACTTATCTGAGAACACAATATATGTTCAACATATATCTATACATATATTTGACTTATCTGAGAACACAATATAAGCCCGCCACATATATGAACATTTATGTGTCCAAACATGTGAAGAAAATATTTGAGTTCATCCATATATGATACCATATATCTGCATATATTACAGTATAGTATTGGTTTCTCGCATATATGGACAACATTAAGTATAAATATGTTACATACATTTTAAATATGTGGAAAACAAATATGTATATAAACATACATGCATGTGATACTGATGCATTTTTAAAGTGGTGGCATATGGTTATGGTACTTTGTGGATGTATTTGTCAAAAATGACCAAGAAAACACTGAATTATTGTACTAAAAATACTATATTTGGTATTCACACAATACAGAAACAATATCTCCAACTATAGACATTCAGATATAATATATAAAACAGTACATTTTGATTATTTTAAATATTGGCGTTTGAGGTATTCAGAAATTAAGTATCATCTTTTCAAACTATTCAGACAAGTAAATACAACATTTCTATTATTAACTGGCATTTCATTACATGACATTTTGACAAGTACAAACAATTCATGTCAAGGTATTCAGAGTTAGACAATATTCTTTTTAACTATCATTTAGCATTTCATTGACAAGAAAACTCTATAAAGAATGTGTTTTCACCATTTGGTCTGCATGGGTAAAAATGTTTTGCATTCTATGACCCCTTTCGTTTTTTTAATCAATTCGTCAACTCATTACGATTCAAAAACATAAAAACATAATTAACCTTCAGGTTTGGAAGATTCATAAAGAGACACTTTCTCTGAATAACTGCAGCTGGAACAGCTGTCAGATGCCCCAACTTTTTGCCAACAGCAACAAAGTGGTGTGGGTTCGACAATGAAGCAAAAAAACTGTGTCGCTTTGTTTCAAAATAATGTCCTATGGCATAGCAGTGTTCCCCACTTACTAAGTCTGCAACAACAAACTTATCAACACTGAAAATACTGTTATCTTTGAGGACTACAACATGCGAGTTTCTCTTTCTCTCTCTCGAATGTCTTTTAGAGTGCGTAACTTCACCATTAATTACTGCCCTGTCACGGTAACTGACAAGAAGTTCTCTCTCTATGTGATTAGCTACATTGTGGAGGGCAAGGTAGTCATCTTGCTCAAGTCTTACTTTCTCATGTCTGCCTCCAAGTGCAATGACCTCTTTACACCTTATTGCACTCTGGGTGTGTGTAGGACTGACTAAGTCTTCAAAGGCGAAATGCATTCAGAGGATGCATTTGACAGTGTTTTCTTTGCATATAAGGGCAGACCCTTTTGTAACTGAAATGTTTTGGCAATCTGCAAAGGGACCCCTTGTGTGCTCTTGATCATTTTGAGCAGGCTGTGATTATATGACTCAAATGTGAAAGCTGAATGAGCCCATAAAGGACCCCAGTTTCGCACACTTTGTGCAAGGTGAAGAGAGAGATGGACATTATAGGACATGTTTTGTATACCATAGAGATCCCCCATTTCCAACACAAATCTCCTAAGCATGATATCTGCTTCCTGAATTTGTTGCAAGGTGACACTTTCAGTTAAGAGCAATGCCAAAGCCTTCACAAACCGTGTCCAGTGGATTAGATAGCACTCTGGTAAGATCCCTTTAAGCACTGGGATGCTATAGTAGAAAAGCCACATGTACCACTCATGCGCCTTCCAATAGTTTCTCTCTCGCAGTGATCTAGGCACTCTGGAGACACAGGAGGGTGGTTGAATAAGGTGAAGTTTTTGATCAATCACTTGGATACATCTTCCTACATACCATGGATTTTCATGATTGTCACTTCCAACCCACATATAAGTCATAGATCTTGCAACACCAAGAAGACAGGCGTGCATGTAGTCAGGTACGCAACCTTGTATCAGGTCAACTGATGGGATCAAGGACAAAATAGACGGTCCTTTCACTCCTTTCACAGTAGTGCGATTTTCTATAGCCTCTCGAGCAAAATCTAGGCTGCTACCATGATTTCTGCTTTCAGTATCAGACTCAAAAGGATAGACCCGTACATGACCTTGACCCTTCTCAACGACTGTACCTTTTTGTAAACAGTAAGAACATCCAAATTCTCCATTGAATTGCTTAAAATTTTGAATCATCGGTCTCAACAGAATCACATACTGCAACCAAGGGAAATACTTTGGACCGGCCATGAATACCATTTACACTGATCCACTCAAACCCATGAGTAAGCAATTGATTGCATTCTTTCACAAATGGTGATAAGTATGTGTTACAGTTTGGCTTTGATGGACCAAACCATAAGGCTGCCAACATCACTTGTTTTGCTCTCAAATCAGGTGGTAATTCATTGACTGTATAGAGAAGTGGCCAAATACTGTAAGAAGATTTCTTAAACACAGGTACCCCGTCACAGCTAAAGGTTAGTGTGAGATTGACGTGATGCTCAGATTGGCCTTCAATATTTCTGTTAACCCTCTTGTAAAGCTCGCCATCGGTGATATCTGTCAGTGGACTAGAGTGAGCAGCACTGTTAGGCCTAGTCAACTGGCTGAAGAGTTCCTCTTGTTCCATCATATTCCTTAATTGTGATTCTAGTGGAAAAACAATAAAGAAGTGCCCCTGTTTCATGTGATCGGCTACACTACAAGAATATTGACAGTTAGGACAAACCACTTTTTCTCCCTCAATGTTTACAGAAATTGTGCATCCCTCACATATGTAGTGAAACTGAATATTTCTTTTCAAGTCATCAAAAGTTCTGTAAAAGTGATGTTTGGTAGATGACACAGCATGCCTCTGACTTATAACGTTAACAACTTTAAGTGTGTCTTCTAAAGCTTCATCAGTCAGTCCATGCTTGAGTTTTAAAGCAAGAAGAAGCAACTCATGCTGTTTTCTTGTATCCTCGACAGTAGCAGTTTGCGTACCTGCCCATATGCACAGGAAGTGTTTGTAGAGGTTTGGTGGACTGGTGGTATGAATGAGAGTGGAGGTTCTTCACAGACCTGCAACACACAAAGAAATTTAAAATGTTATTTTATTTCAGCCAACGATACCAAATAGCAATGATAAAGTATGTGTATTAATCTTACTATTATAAAGTAAAACTTGCATAACAATTAACATTCCGGTTTGTTGAGATTTCACAAATAAGCAAAAATGAGCCTTAATATGTGACCAGGAGTAGTTTTTAGAATTTAATATAATAATATTATTTTATATAATATTTATAGTATTTATAGAGACACCTATTAACATTTACCGATATAGTACTAATGAGTGCAGAATCAGTATCAGGCGACACAAGTGCAGGATCACAGGGGACGCGTGTGGGATCAGGACCATGTGAGTTCAGTGCAGGATCACAGGAGACGAGTGCAGGATCACAGGGGACGCGTGTGGGATCAGGATCAGGACCATGTGAAATCAGTGCAGGATCACAGGAGACGAGTGCAGGATCAGGATCAGGACCATGTGAAATCAGTGCAGGATCACAGGGGACGCGTGTGGGATCAGGACCATGTGACTTCAGTGCAGGATCACAGGAGACGAGTGCAGGATCAGGATCAGGACCATGTGAAATCAGTGCAGGATCACAGGAGACGAGTGCAGTATCATGTCGGTCGAGTGCAGGATCAGGATCAGGACCATGTGAGTTCAGTGCAGGACCACAGGAGACAAGTGCAGGATCAGGATCAGGACCATGTGAGTTCAGTGCAGGACCACAGGAGACGAGTGCAGGATCAGGATCAGGACCATGTGAAATCAGTGCAGGACCACAGGAGACGAGTGCAGGATCAGGATTAAGTGAGTCGAGTGCAGGACCAGGATGACGGGAGTCGAGTGCAGGACCACAGGAGACGAGTGCAGGATCAGGATTAAGTGAGTCGAGTGCAGGACCAGGATGATGGGAGTCGAGTGCAGGACCACAGGAGATGCGTGCAGGATCACTTAGGGTAACAGCAGAAACACATACCTGAAATAGGAAACCAATATTTATGAAAATAATAAATATTACTTCAAGGCGGTATTCAATTCTTCAAGGCAGTATTCAATTCAACATGTTTCCTTAATCTCTGATAATACATGATTTTTTTGTACAATAACTTACCAACTTAAAATGAATAAGCACGAGCTAGAGCTAAAACACTACAAATATAACATTATAACTAAGTTAGACTTTATAAAGTTGGTGCAGGTAAAATGGTAAAAATGGAAGCAGGTAGCCTGCAATCCTGACACAGATCAGTGTAGAATTAGACAGAATTTCATTGTGTTCACATGTAAAGTGACTTACTTTTTTTCTCCATGGGGAGCCTGAACATGCCGCTGACCTGAAAGAAGAAAATAAGAAAAAATGAGAATTGTATTTTAACACTAAGCTTGACCATTTCTTCAGGGTTTGGCAATTTATGTCGATTTTTTTTTTTTTTTTTTTGCAATTTCTTAAGTGATTTTATTATTATTTTTTTCTTTAAGGTCCAGTTTACACATATGTAGATATTTTTATAATCGGATTTTTAAAAAACATCAGTTTGAGGTTGCTAAAACTTCAGTACAAAACACACACTTACAAACTTATACTTTATAATTGTTATTTTCCCCCAATCATTAGATTCAGCAGCATTTGTTCTCCAACATTAACGTTAACTTACATGTCAATCTTTGCATGGCTACAATAAACTTAAACTTACCCAGAATCATCTTTCTATGGCTCTTAACCTACCTAAAGTTCCGTGTACTTTTTCGTTCATTTTTTTTTTTAACAAATAAATGAAAAACGAAAAAAAAGTGTGATTTTCTTTTTTCTTTTACACGGACCACCCCTGGTTATACATAAACAATTCTCATGAATGAAATGCGGAAAAGGTCAATATTACTCAAGTTTTCCCTTTTCTTAAGCTTTCTAAATTTAACAGAAACGGATAATAATAATCGAAGCATGCTTGCTTGCTAGTTCACATAGACAGTATAGTTCAAGTTAGGTAGCTGCTAGAGATAATTGCTAAGGTAACTAACACTATGTCTTATGCACGCACGGAATTGTCTTTTAAAGTTAGCTAACGCTATCAGTATAGTGCACTTACCTTTTCCATCGACGTGCTGTTCGCGCAGGAACTGCTGCACCCGTGGTAAGGTATTTTCGATACTCCATTTATGAACTTAAAATCAAAATGCCGTCTTCCATAATTGACTCTGAAATCACCCAAGCTAATATTTATTTGAACCTTCTTCTTCTTCTTCTTTATGGCAGTTGGCACACAGCGTCTGGTTGCCGCCACCTTCTGAAATGTGTGTCAGAATAATATATTTACCTAACGTTACACTTAAATTATCTTTATTAAACCAGTTCTTCTTCTAAAAAAAAGAAAAACCTAAATCTCCAAAATTAATTTGGAAAATATAATTTAATATCAAATGTATCTCTTCATCTATATTTGAACCTTGCCTGACCTTGCTTTCTTGGAGCACATTTACTTGGTGGATTACGTAACCTCCGGTAACGGCCATCTGATTTTTAAAACTAAGATAATAATAATAACAACAATAACAATACCAATAACATATTTGTTTTGATTTTTAAAACATTTAATTTTTTCTTATTGAGATTTTTTTTCAGTATTTCGATGGTAACCAGTTCTGTCACTATAGCAACACCCGCGTAAACCTGAGGAGCGTTAACGAAGAAGACACGACAAGGAGAAGTAAGACATGTATGCGCTTGTGAAATGGTGTGCCGGGGTTGATGAGGGGAAATTTAGTATTGTTCACATTAAATACATACGAAATTTTGATCTGGAAAGTTTTGTTAACGGCGTGATTACCTACGAAGACGAATTTGCCGTCGAGTGGGGTGTGGGAAAACGACCAAAAGGTGGATTCCCCATTTATATGGCTACCGTTCAATCAGTTGGAGGTAAGTAAGTTCAACCCTAACGTTTTTTTACTGCTTTGTATTAGTTACACAGGGATATAATGTAAGGGATAATGTAATACGAGGCGGTTTATAACTGTTAGACGTTAACAACCCCGACAGGCTGAATGCAGAGGGGTCTTGCATCAGCCTGAAGGCTTGTATTCTCAATAATAACCGCCTCGCTATAGGCTACATTATCCCTCTTATTACATGGCTAACGTTACGTACAAAATAAATAAATAATTTGACACAAAATATTGATTTAAAAAAATGAAAATAGTCCGTTTCGCGTCCAACGGCGTAACGTTACTTCGCAGCGGTTTGTTAACGTTATCAATAAATAACAGGCCGCATACTAAACCAAGCCATGTAATAAGCTATATTAACCTGTAAGTGACTCGCGTTTTTTATTTATTATTATTTACTTAGGGAAAAATTATGAGATTTTAATGTTGAGGTCCTGAAAATAAGCATAATATAAAACTGAATGTCTGATCATGTTTTGATTCAAATTTGAGGATGATTCTCTCAAAAATGTAGCTTCTGTAAGCTTTTATATCAAGAAAAGACTAGGCGTCCTTTCCAAAAGGGCTTTTATTTTAGAACATTTGTAATTGCAAAGAGTAGTTTTTTATTCAAATAAATCTGTAATAAACTGCTGATTATGATTAATTTACAGTTACTGAAAAACTAAATGGACTATTTACAGAATTATTAAAGTGTAAAAAACTCATTTAGTTGATAAAAACAGTCTGTCATAGAGTCTGAGTGCTCCACTGCAGTGTTGCGCAATCTCACAGGCAGGCTCTCGGCTGCTATGGAGATTGTGACTAGAGGCATATTCACCAATAATGCTTACAAACACAACGTAAGATAATGCCTTGTGATTAGTTACTACGAATCAAACCTTTGCTGGCAAGGCATTGGCTAGGCATTGATTGCCTTCATCCAACGAAAACCATGTGCACTTTGATTGACAGCTGGCGGAGCGAGTAATGCGGCAGCTCTGTGTAATGACTCGTCAGAGAGCCTGTGATTGAAGCAGATTAGTGATGGGAAGTTCGGTTCTTTTCCGCGAACCGGTTCTTTCGGACAGTTCGTTTCAAAGAACCGGATCAAAAAACCGGTTCACCGGTTCTTTTACGCTCAAACGTAATGAAGTAATTTCGCTATGACGTAATGACGTCAAGTCTATCGCGGGTTGGATAAACAAAACTTTACACATTAAAATATATAAAGTCAGTAATCATAATATCAATCAGATAAAATATCATCATAATCTGTTAAGTTTATTTTTACAATCAAGTTTTACATCTAAAGCATCCAAACACTTACAGGCAGTGATGTGCAAGCGAGGATGTTTTACAGTTATAAAATCAATAAATTAGTCTTCATTAATGCAGAAACCATGATCCACTTACTATGTTTTGTTATTAAATAAATACGGTTCTCCAAATTTTCCCCACATTCATGTCCTAAGAGTCGTTTCACAGATGCGCGCTCATATCAGTTGAGGTTCGTTCGGTTCAGAGAGACGCGTGCAGTCAGTCGTTTGACGCATGCTCAGTCAGTATCAGCTCATCGGTTCTCCAATCGGACATGTCCGAAATAAACAGGGTTCAGTGTTCTGATTCTGATGATCCGAAAACCGCTGCAACCGGTTGCAACCGATTCTTGACTCGAGAACGAGAACGAAATTGAGATTCGAGAACCGCGAGAGCGATTCAAAAGGAGTCGCAATTGCTTCGCCTTAGCTGTAGTTTGAGGCTACATCATTTTTATATTTATATCACCTTGTTTAGAAATTAAATACACTGATCCTGAAAATAACATGGCTTTATGAAACAAATGTTTAGTTTGGTAGTTGTACAAACTAATGCTTGTTTCCAATGTTTAAAAATAATTAAGTAACAAGCACAACTGCACATTTTTACTGTAATGCTTTTTAGAAAACATTCATATAGAAAAATATATTTGTACAACAATTTCTGAACAGAGTTTGATCTATGTACACATACAGTGTGTGTAAGTGCACTTTTTATGTGTAGGCTATTGTGAACACTTTAATATATTTTTATCAAAACATTGTTTATTTAATACAAACCCAATTTGTGAATGTGTCATCATTAACTATAATTACTGTAGGCCAACAGGTAGCCTATTTCATAAATTATTATGATCCCTAACACATCCCGATGCGCAGCAAAACTTAACATGCTTTTCGTTCTCTCTTGAAAAATTACACGCATGCTCAGTCAGTATCAGCTCATCGGTTCTCCAGTCGGACATGTCCGAAATAAACAGTTCGGTTCAGTGTACTGGTGATCCGATAACCCGTTGCAACGGTTGAAACCGATTCTTGACTCGAGAACGAGAACTATGACAGGCCGTGTCGTTTGTTGTGTAATGCGCGCTGCACGCACGCTCAGTATCATCAGCTTCTGCTCGCTGGCGTGCTCAATCTGCTCATCATCAGTTCTCTCTCTTACAGTAGTGTCAGTTAAGTCAGTGTATTGTTGGAGTAACTGAATAACCTTTGCATGCTGGTTTATTTCGAGTCAGAGGACAGTCAGACAGGTCAAAAAGTGAGTGACTTTATAAATTTGTGGATTAGTGCTGCGAGCGGTTTGAGCGATTCAGTCCGATTTGGTGAACTGGTTGATCGGTTCACTAAAAGAACCGGTTCAAAAGAACGATTAGTTCGCGAACGGACATCACTAAAGCAGATAGACCTGGGAGGGTTTAACATGACAGGAAGAGTCCACAGCACAGGGAGATCGTCAGAAACGGTTTAGAATCACTATTTCATTGAAAATGGACACGATTGATTACTCTAACTCAAAACGCCCAAGCAAACAAAGGAGTATTTTTAGTTTTTTCCTTATTTTTCGTTGTTTTGGATTAAAAGTGGGATGCATTTTCAAGAGTGGACTCTTACACGGACATGTATGCGGTTGTTTTTGGATTCGTCCGATCTGATCTGCGATAGGAGATGAAAGATGAGTACTGCGTTCATTATGCTAATGTTTAAATAGCTAGTGCTTCAGCGTTTCATTTAACCATTTCCTCTCTGGTGTATTTATTGCAAAAACGAGTTCAGAACATGAATCTCGAGTGTTTTAGCTTTCAAATGATGCATAGTTTGTGATGGTTGATTGAATAGTTTGTATAAAACAAAAGTGAATAAAAGTAGAAATCGCCCATTTACGAAACCACGTTGTCAAGGAATGTGTTTAGTTAACGTTATGTTACATGTGTTTCATTTTCTGAGGCAAAAGGTTACTTTGACTTGCTAAAGCTACCTCGAGGTTATGTAGGATAACGTTAATGAGCGGCGTTTTACCGATATGAGTGATCACTTTGTGATATAAATAATAATGTGATATCATATTTAGTGGGCATTACATTATTTCATGTGTTGTTTCAAACCTGTATGAATTTCTTCTGCTAAACAGATAACAGAAAGAAAGATATTTAGAAGAACGTCATCAGGCAGTTTTTGGTTTCATTGACTTCCATAGTATAACGTTATTGTTTTTTCCTACTATGGAAGTCATTGAGATTAGAATCTGTCTGGTTACTGACATTCTTCTAAATATCTTCCTTTCTGTTCAGCAGAACAAAGAAATTCATACAGGTTTAAAACAACATGAGGGTGAGTATATGATGACAGTATTTTCATTTTAAAGTGGAGCATCCCTTTAACTCAGACCCTTCTTGGTATTATCAGTGTGTTAGTGGCAATGGTGACTGATATTTCTCTGCAATAGACATGAATACTTTGGAGCGAAAGTTGGACAAACGTTCGAAGAAAGATTCCGAAGACAACGCCATTGTGGGAAAGAGAATCCGTGTTGCCAAACGTCTGTGGGAGGATGAGGATGAGGATGACCCCCCTACTGCCGTGGCCACAGTCAGTGGAACCAAAGTGAGTTTTTTGTTTAATGTACTAACTCTTTACCCCATAATGATATATATATATATAACTAAGGCAATAATTTGTATGTTTAATTTAAAATAATTTCATTTATATGTTTCCAAAGGCTGCCATTCACAATCAAGGGGCTGAAATCCTAGCTTCCATTTCCTTGGAAGAACAAGCAGAAAATAGTGACAACGAGCTCTCACTTGTCGTCAAGAATTGCTAGAAATAAAAATTCATCTTTACAGGTAAACATATTATATTTCCATTCTGCACTCACAAATACACACACACAGTAAAACTTAAATACCGGGGGCTTTTTTTTTGTCAGATCATAAAACTCGACCTGCCAATGTTTCTTATTCATTGACCAGACTGCTGGCCTGCCATCCCACACAGTAAAATTGGCTGGTGTAAATTGTTTATAGGGACTTACCGTAAATCCTCTAATATAGGCCCGGGCCTTTATTTTACTCAAGCGCATCGCGGTCCAGGCCTTTATTGGAAGGAGGCCAGAATTAGAGGCAGGCCTCAATTTCTATTTGAGCAAATCAAACTACCAGTAGAATGAATAAAAATGAGATTTTGCGTCTATTTCAACCTATAAAATACTAGGTTCATTTATTGAAAACATACAGTTACCATAACATTATGGTATGCATACAGAACATTAACAACAAATACCGGTAATTCAGGCTAAATTCCAGTGTAGAAATATGGTAACAAAAACATAGCAAACATAGGCTACCGGAAGTGCATTGTAAACACTTAAGAGATAATTAGGTTATTGATTCATAACAAAGGCAACAGACACCTTACTGCTCCAAAGTTTAACCGTTCCTGTCTCGTTTGGTTTGAAGTAAAAAAAAAACAATCCTCTAATCCTGTTTAATCCTCCTCCTCCTCTTCATCTCTCCCTGTAAACTCCTCATCACTCGCGCCAGCCTCTACAACAAGTTCATTATTGTACTACAGCTCCTCTTCGTCCTCCTCATGTTCCGCTGCGTGTCTGTTCTCATCCTCGCGCAGGCGGGCTGCAGTCTGAAGTCTCACGTGCGAGTCAATCACCTCACTCTTGACATGACCAGGCTACCATAGCAAACATCTACCGGTATCACAAGCATAATGTTGAGGCCTGCCCAGAAAAACGTTGGTTCTAATAATAGCCCCGGCCGGTATTAGAGACCGGCCTTTATTTACAACCGGTGACAGCGAGACCGGCCAATGTTGGAGACCCGGCCGCTAATGGAATACAGGCCAATATTAGAGGATTTACGGTACATCATCACATCATTATTTTAAAAGGACTGATAAGAAGCGTGATGTTTTCAACAGTTTGTCTCACTAATACATAGATGGGATAAATGCAGAGACTGAATTTCCCTCACAGGATCAAAAGAGTATACTTCTATTCTTATACTTTTGGCTACAGTCTTTCACACACGTTTTTCCTGTTGATGCAGAGATACCTCAGATAAAAGAAATGCTCAACAGAAGCTCCATGCACCTCTGCAGTCCAGGGTCTCTCCCCAGCCCTTCAAACCCTGTTCAAATAGTGAGTACTTTTTATGCAGTGCTGTTGGACGAATGTGAACTGCTTGCAATCACCTTGTCTTCTATATCCGGGTAGCCGCGGGGTCTTAAAAGTCTTAAAAAGGTCTTAAATGACATGTTCCTAAATTAAGGCCTTAAAAAGTCTTAAATTCCGTTGTCCAAGTCTTTAATTTTTTAAACGAAGGTCTTAAATTTCATTATACTAGCCTATTTATTCAAAGTCAACCAGACTGCAACGCAAGGTGAAATGGGGGAAACAACAACAACGTGAAAATTCAACAGGGTTTAGGGTAACGTCAGAGAACGTATAATTTCTAGTATGCGCAAACAATAGTTTGGGTTTTCGCTAGGGTCGCACGGTTTCAAGTTTTTCATTAACCGTTAACCGAGGCCCTTAGCGGTTAATACTCGGTTAACCATAGTGTGCGCGCCGCAACCCCGAGATAGGCATAATTTGCGGGCGGGACATGTCCCCACCACTATTTTCTAAGGTAGATTTTGTTCCCACCACTTTTGAAACATCTCGCGGCACGAATACCAATACAAATAAACAAAACATCTCCAGTTAACTAGCAGAGCATTCATTTCGTTCTTTTTTTTTTAGGCGATCTAGCGCTGAAATGTTTTGTTTTTTAAATCAAGTGATCAAAGTGCTCGTTGCCGCTGCGATCGAGAAGGGTCTTGTAAAACGTGCTGAGGTATTATTAATTCGTGGCCACAAAAAATTCACCTGAATATTCACCAATTCACAAAAACAAACAAAAAAAGGAATAAAAAGCTGTACGAGAATAGTCGGCCTTCACTGAAGATCTATCTTCACAGGTAAGAAAAACAGTTTAATAATTATTATTAATTCGTGGCCACGAAATAATTCACCTGGATATTCACCAATTCACAAAAAAATAGGTCTTTAGCATTCACTAATTAATAGTATCAAACTGTTTTTGGCCATGTTGTAATTCGTTAAATCAAAATGAGGGAGGGAATTAGTTCAACGTGTCCACGATTTATTAAAACGAGGAATAAGTCGTCGTAACAACTAATTATTTAGATCAGTGGACAGGGCGCATAAGAACAAACAGTGAGAGAGCCCCGGCCGCGCGTGCGCGCCTCACTCTCACCGCCTTCAAACAACACAAGCGCTGTATTGCTCTCTCTCCCTCGCGCATATCAACACAATGCACGCCATTGACGCCACTTAACCGAGCAAAATGTTTCACTCGGTTATGCAATTTTTAACGGTTAATCGGTTAACCTTGGACACCCCTAGTTTTTGCGCAGCAATGGATCAACATTCTAATCAACCAGTCAAGAGGAGAGACATCATGGGGAACTGTCGTTCGGTTCGGTGTAACTGTTACACATTTTCAAATGGACCATTTTACCTGCCGACCAAAATTTCATTATTTCTAATGTAGGCGCGCTGCACGTGGCAAGCGCGCTCATAAAGAGCCGCCAGCGCGACCACAACATTGTCCAACATCAAATGTGCAAACGTAATGTAAGCGGAACGAAACTGCTCGTTATTGTGTGGTTGAAGGACCGTTTATCAGTTTGGATGAGTGCAGCGCGAGCCGATCGTGATCAAGCGACACTGTTACTACACAGCGCTAATAAGAGATCCAGTAAAGAAATAATTTGAATTCGCCACAGAAGTAATAACATCGCTGCGAGATCTAGTGAGAAACATTCACATTTCTCCGTTATTAAAGGATCGAACAGCGCGTGGAAGCCAGGAAGAAAAATTGTGCCATGAATGAACTATCCAGTGTCCACAGATCAGCAGCATTCACCATGGATTTACTGTAGTACCACTAACTGCAACCATGGAAGTTTGGCAGGAATAGTAGGCTATAACGCTTTCAAGTAACATTACGTTGGTTTTATTTTGACATTATGAATACAATTGCTACAATTAAATTGTTAATCTGAACTAAAAATATAACTTTGTTTATAACTATTACAATATTAGGCTACATTTAATTTTTTCCAAGGAGCTGTTTTGTTTTATATGCTCCTAAGAAGAGTCTATTATAGCTCCATCACTGGTCAAAGTAAAAAATATATATCATACTTTATTATGTTAGTATTAATTAAAAAAATTATAAAAATCTCTGGCATTTCTTTCTTTTTGCTGTATCGAAAACATACCGAGCCGTGAATTTTGTGAACCGTTACACCTACTATCTATATCTCTCTTACCTATCTGTCTACCCTCTGAAGCAATGGTTGAAGCAATTTGAATGCTGAGAAACTTTATTAAGACGATTTGAAAAGTTAGTTTATCTGTTTATTGTTATGAATGTTTGATATTTTCCAAAAACATCACTTTGCAGTGTATTGTTGAATGAGTTTTTTATAATAAATGTATTTTAATTAAAACATTTTTTGTTAGTTGTAGTCATTATTGGGATTTAATCTGGTGTTTTATGACTGCATAATGGGTGCGATGTAGGTCTTAATTTTCATTAAAATGGCCTTAATAAAGTCTTAAATTTGGGGTGATCAAACCTGGGGAAACCCTGTATATTAATTGGTCATAATCGAATACAATTTACTGTAAATTTGTCCTAATCTAATCTCCCAAATTTTCTGGTACCTTGTGGCAATGGCTCTTTTTCACACTACTTATTGATAATATGACATCTCCAACATTGACAGTAGGGACCAGGAATGCTTGACATTATACTATTGGGACCAATTTACACAGTCAATTGTACATAAATCTTGAATGCTGGATATTTTGTTTACTATACTGAATTGAAACTTTTAAGCCTATCTATTTTATTTTGTTCAACAGGAAGAAATTGTCCCAGGTTCAGGTGTTTACGTATCACGAAGTGTGTGGCGCTCTGCTTGCCAGGCATCTAGTGGGACTTCAATGGCAAGGATTTTGCTGCTTGGGGTGTTTGACATTGAAACACTCATCAAAAGTAATTTGAGAGGTTAGTATTGTCTGTACAGTAGTGTAGAGTGTAGTTAAAAATGCTTATTCCATAGTCACATTTGTTATGTCAAATGACAAGTTCGGTATTTTACACTTAAAGCCCTGTTTTCAGATTGTTTTCTGATGAAATAGAATGGTTAAGACTTAAATTTGGACAAATGTCGCTGGCCTGGTTTTTGTTGTAGCACCCCCACCCCCACCCCACCTCCACAATGGCTGCATATGAGCACTGGAACAATCCTTCCTAAAAACGCATTAAACTTTAGTTTACAAAGACGTGAAACTCAGAGTGGTCAGGGGTGTTCACTGATATGCTCACACAAAATCGCTGCAAAAGATGCTTCCAATAGGTTTTATCGTAGTTTTTATCCAACTCCATTGACTTGTATTGGATGTCCATAGACATACATGACACCTTGGACCAAGCATGCTGCACAAGCCCTGAAAAGTGAAGCCAAAATGTCTTGATCGCCCCCCAGTGTCTGGTCCTAGTTTACTTCATAAGCCCCACCTCCCCGTGTTATTCAATGGGACGTGAGACCAACTAAACAATTAAATTACACTTCAAATATCTTTTTTCCAAATGTGGTTTCTTTCAGTAGAAAAGCGCAATAAAAAATGCAGTCCATTTACCATTTAAAGCAGGGCTCAGTAGTTTTGGGATTTCTTCACTGTATTCTCGCTTTTTGCTCGCATGTTTCTCTCTAGAGCTCCCCCCACAGCTTCGGAATAGATATTTGACAACACTGTTGTAAAAACTCGTTGGCGATTATCAGACACCAGAGGCTAGTAGATCAACAACATCAAAGCAGATGGGACATTCTTTAAAACGTCTTCTTCATTCCAGTTCGAACAGCGTGAGGAAGCGCAATAATGACAGAATTTTAGCCAATTTCTTTTGGGCATAAAGCAATTGTTTACATTGCGAGACTTCCCGACCCGGCGGCTCAAAGTTGCAAGTGCGGATTTTCCGCTCACGGGCAGCAGGGGGGTGCAAAACGACCACCATTCAACCTGAAATAAGTAATATAACCATTCCAATGAGTCTACGATGTTTGGAAAATCGGTCGAGAAAGCCTGAGACGGTTGGGAATTAAAAAAAAAACTCATCCCACCCCTCCACACACACACCCCTCCCCTCTGTGCTACCTGATCCCTCCCACCGGGAAACGACCTGAACAACGTCACTCAGTCTGTCAAGCTGTGATCACCGGTAGTAAACATCGAACAGAGATTTACCATGTGCAATGTCAAAATAGCTCAGAGGCACACGTTTGAGTTCACGCTCACGCAAGATTAGCAACACATGCAATGTTCTAAACCCCCTACCACCACCATCCCCCCGAAACACAAACAATAATAAATAAATAAAATAAATAATACTGTATTACAGCTGCTGTCTTAGGAGGGTACGTTTGGCAAACGTTTCCCCTCCTGAGCCTCGTTGACCCGTGATAGGCGATGCTAAACGGCTAACATTCCAATGCCGACCGGCAGCATGAGCATGTTGTCAGACTGATAAAAGCTATTTATGTAACACCTCAAACCATAAAAGTATAAATAAATGCTTACCTGCTCAACAAAAAGTCAGCCGTGACTGTAAGGGCAAGCAGGGCCGCTTGCTGCTTTCGGTTTGTTTTTCTCCATTGTTGAGCTGATGCTACTTTGCTAGCTACCATAGACTGTCAGCTGCTTGCCTGCGAAATTTTATGTGTGGTGTGCGGTGGGGTGGAGACGCGAGCGCCACTTGGAGTTTCAGGCGGAGTGGGGATTGGATGAGAGCAGTTGACCAATGTGCTGTCCGGCCGGACAGCTTACATTGGTCAATTTCTGCGGTGTACACCCAATAGACTGAATGGATTTTTCATTCTTTTTCTCTTCATATTGTTAGGATTGTACTGTAGAACCATAACCAGCATCTAAACGAGGTTATTAATAATGAACAATCTTTGAAATCGTAGACCATAGCTTTAAGGTAAAAAGTTACTTAGATCACCTTTAAGCTGTGCATGTAAATGGACCGACAGTATGTGTCTGTTTTCAGCCATTTTGATTATCATTCTGCTGATAATGAAAACATAAACTATATACTGGTTATTTTTCATACTGAAAAACATCTTTTTCCTCAGGAGGGGAATCCAAGGTTTCAAAGGGGAGATGGGGAGAAAAGAAGCGCCCTGGATGAAATAAAAGTGAAAGCTATAATGGGTAAGTTATGATTTTGCTATTTGACATCATCTGCCACAGGTCTGTATTTAAAGTGTTGTGAGCCTTGACTCAGTCAAATCTCCTCAAGAACAACTTGGGGTTAAGTGCCTTGCTCAAGGGCACAACAGTAGTGACCGGATTCGAACTCCAAATTCCAGGCTACTAGCATAGCCAGGTTCCTTTACTGCTGTGCTACCACCACCCCTTTTGGCTTCGTGCCTGCGTCCGAACCACACCCATAGAAATATTTGGAAAAAATGGACAATCATTCATGGGGCTGGAGGTAGTGCATCCCATAATTTTCAATGTATTTGTTCAAATTCACATTCGGCGTTGCAAAAAAAAAAAAAATTGTTTCGATGAGAGGTGGTGGTGGTGTTTGGCACAATGATCCTATCTCGCCTGCAAATTAAATTGGTGCAAAACTGGCCGCCATGCTTACACACTGTTTGCAGTGTGTTGCACTAGAAGAAACTGCAATAAAGATTTTTGTCTTTGATTTTTGACCAGTGTTTTGTCTGCTTTATACCTAAAACTTTTTTTGTTTAAAATCTATCTTTTCAGATGCTGTTATGTCAAGACACTCAGTTTCGACTGGCCAGATCGGAGCAGCCCTGAATGGGAAGATGGCAGAACTAAGACTGGCAATGTCCAGGAAAAATGTTCATTAAAAATGAGTGTTTCCCGAGTGAGTCTAAAAAATCTGAAGTTGAAATTAAAAGTTTTTACTTGAAAAGTTTGTGTACTGAACAAAATGCATTAAAGTTTGTATTTGAAAAGACCTGGAATTGTGTGTTCTGTGGAATGAGTATAAATATATGTGCAGGATATATAAAAAACATAGTTGTACCACTAATATAAGTGAAAGCCATGGTGTCATCATATAAGAAGCATATTTGTATCCCTAATATAAGTGAAAGTACATGGTGTCATCATATAAGAAGCATATTTGTATCCCTAATATAAGTGAAAGTACATGGTGTCATCATATAAGAAGCATATTTGTATCCCTAATATAAGTGAAAGTATGTACTCTGGAAATAAATACATATATGCATGTATACATATATGCGTCTTGCATATATTTCACATATATGTGCATATATGCGAAAATATATGGCACTTACATGAAAACGGCCATTTTTGATATATTTTGAAATATATGTTTCATATATGTCTATGTGTTTTACATATATAAGTTTTGCATATATTCTCATATATGCAGCAGACATACATGGGCACTGATATTATATATGTAATTTACATATATTAACATATATTACATTTCTGTATGGGAGGCCCGTCCACACGGAGACGCGTTTAGCTGTAAGTTATACGCATACATTTTGTACATTATCAGCGTTTCGTCGTTTAATTACTGTACTTGCATTATTGTAAGGGTTGGGGTATGTGTAGGCGTTAATAAAACACATCTGGTAGTTGCAAATGTATTATTTTATTGTGCGATTTTTGCCTCACCTACCATCGCTCTAGTAGCCACAACTCTTCTTCTCCGTTTTTAGTGTATTTATGTGGCAGAATTACAGCGCCACACACTGGTCTGGAATGTATACTACATCGTTTTGAGTCGGTTTCAGTGCTCTCGTGTACGCTGATATTTCTTGAAACGAGGGGAAAAAGATCGGATTGGGAAAGCTCTGGCTTCGTGTGGACAGGGCCTTAGTCAGATGGTCAACATGGCGACCGCTCTTATGAAGAGTAACTGTTTTTTCGAAGCCACTGACATCCCTTACAAAACCAAAATATATGGGAATATGCCTTCAAAATATAATGCGATATATTACATGATGCATTTCCATATGGAAAACTAGTAGGCTACTTATATTTTTCAATATACTGCAATATATGCATTGACCATGTACGGTTATACATTGATTTAAAATATTTAGAAATGAAGACAAAAATAGCATTACATATAATATTTATTACGTTTTACCATTTATATATTGCGCATGTTCCCATGTGAATGTACAAACACATTCACAGAATGAGTTACAATCAGTGGTTACAACAGAATTAAAGCTCCCATCATGCTTTGCTTCTGACAGTTAGAGGAGAGTAAATGTTAAAATGAAGTGTTATTTTATATGTTTTGCTCAATATTAATAAAGGGGAGATCTGTTTGAGTTTAATGTATATTATTTTGGAATAACAGAACAATAGTTCTTGCGGTTGCCATTGTGCTTTTCAGCGCATTGATAGTCTCTTTGCTAAATACTTTACTATATGCAGGTGTGCTTGAGTTAATTAACTAGAAAATATGACATATTTATAATGTAAATAATTATAAAATATAAGAAATATTTTTTACATTATATATTTCTTTATATACACAGATTAGGCATAACATTATGATTAATATTGTGTTGGTCCCCATTTTGCTGCCAAAACAGCCCTGACCTGTCAAGGCATGGACTCCACTAGACCCCTGAAGGTGTGCTGTGGTATCTGGCACCAAAATGTCAGCAGCAGATCCTTTAAGTCCTGTAAGTTGCGAGTTGGGGGCTCCATGGATCGGACTTGTTTGTTCAGCACATCCCACAGATGCTCAATTGGAGGCCAAATCAACATTTCAAACTCGTTGTGCGCTCCTCAAACCATTCCTGAATCATTTTTGCTTTGTGGCTGGAGCATTATACCGTTGAAAGAGGCCACAGCCACCTGGGAATACTGTTTCCATGAAAGTGTGTCAGGGGTCTAAGTGGCATAGCCATATACTGGCTTGGCATGAATAATCTAGAGTTTTTAGTCGTTTTCATGGATCCGTGCGAACGAAACAAATTTCCATTTTTAGTACATCATTGTCGTGTAAACACCCTGATACATAAAAGAGTGTTCAGTTTGTTATAGGGTTAATATTACACTCTCTTAATTTTGCACGTGAATGACATATATTTGATACAAACATTGATGTGTATGATTGAAATAAATAGTGAAAACACTCATTTGCAATTTATAAATATATGTTATTATTATATATACATATTTATATATAAAAATGCAGTTTATAACTCACAAATACTTCAGTCACATTAGATCAGTCCTGATCAGTTTGAATACAGAGGACCAACATGTTATTAAAAGCTATAGGGTGAAAATACTCAATGTGTAGATACTTGGAAAAATGTACAGTAACGGAGCAAAACTATTTCTATCATTGGCTGATTGAGGAGATCTAAGCTCTACATTACAAAAGAGTGAAGATAAAACTGATTAACAAAGACACGATCAATGTCAGTTCTCTATATAGTCCTCCATGGATCCCTCTTCCTGCTACTGGTCTATCTGTAAGACAAAACAGCAACGTAAAGATTGTAACATTAGTTTGACCTCTCACTAACTTTTTTTTTTTTTTGCAGATTATACAGACCTTTGACATGAAGCTCTGTAATGGTTTCATTTTGAAATGGCCCTGTGATGAGACAGCTGTACTTCCTAGCATCAGTTTTTTGAAGACTGTTGAGTTTGATGGAGACATTGCCCTTCTTTTGCTCATCAGGGAAGGTTTCAACTCTGTTCTTGTATTCTGGAGCTTGGTCTTCAACTGTTTTTTTGCCCCCAATTATGTCAAACACATTCTTGCCCTCATCGTCTCTCCAGTGCACTTTAAAATATTGAATTGTGTCTTGAGGGATAGAGCATGACAAGACAGCCGAGTCTCCAATAAAACCCAAAACTGTGACCGCTGAAGAACCTAAAAAACAAGAGCAAGCACACTGTTACCCGTTTTCCACCAGAATGAACCGGGTGCTAGTTCAGAGCCAGTGCTAGTGCCAGTTCGTAGTTGGTTCGACTGAGGAGCCTTCTAAGAACCGTTTGCTTTTCCACATGCTGAGAGCCACAACAGAGCCAGGTCTTACGTCACTGTGTCTCATCTTTCTCAGCAACGCTAGCGAGGCAGCGGGAAACACAAACACACCAGGCATGTTCTAGACTCATCGACGCTGTGCAGACCGACCCGCATATGATATTTAAAAAAATTGATTCACCTGGCTTTACGACATCGTAAATCATTGGCATCAAAACACACCGAATCCAACACATTCATGCAGTTCGCAGTAATCCGTATAGACTGTGATTACGAGCAGCAGCTATTAGCTCCATTAGCTACTATTTAAAAAATGGCGGATCCCAAGTTTGTGTTCATCTTGTTGACCCCACCCCCAGCACCTGACGTAATCGGTTCTTACTTTTATAGCCCAGCAATGTTTTAGTGGGGGGTTTTCCAAGATGACGACCTAACCGAAACTGCTTTACCGAGCGTGCGTGCACCAAAATATAAACTAGGGACTGACTGTATTTAGATTCTGAGTAGAATCTGGACGTGATTAATAAGCCATTCCTGATCATCGATGTCTACACAGGAAAAAAAGAGAGTGATGAAGGCTGCTAAACAGGCCGTTGTAACAGGTTCGACAAACCCTCTTGTGTCTAGCTGTCATGACTACGCGAACTCTGTAGGCCAGCTGCCTTTGCTTGCCTCTGAAGAAGATTTTCCCTCGTATCCGGCAACACCATGCAAGCCTCCTGCATCTAAAAAAGCTCTCTTGAGAGATGATTGTGCAGATCCTCCATCTAACTCCGATATTGTGGATACCCTCTCGAAACTGATCAACGCGAGATCGGACGCCATTGAAAAAATGGTAGGTGAAAATACTATGAAAATAGAGGGACTAAATTTGACAATTGACTTCGCCTGCAGAGAAATAAAGGATGAGAAACAACGGGTTGAAAAAGTGGAGAAATGCATGAGGAAAGAGGAGGAGGAGGTTGTTCAACTTAAGGCTAGAATCACAGAAATGGAAAATTACTCAAGAAGATGGAACTTAAAACTTTATGGGGTTCCGGAATCGATTGAGGATGTTAAGATGGAGACCATTCAGATCTGCCAAGCTGTACTTCCGCAAGACCAGATTAAAGTAGTGGCAATTGACATCTTGCATTGACTAGGAAAGAGGAAACCAGATGTGTCCAAACCAAGAGGGGTCATACTTCGATTTCTGTCGAGATCATATCGGGATGCAGTCTGGGCCCCAGCGAAGAACAACCCATTTCTGCGTGAAAAGGGCCTCAGATTTGCTGAAGATCTTCCGCAGGCTGTTAAGGAGATCAGAGCTAAATTATGGCCTGCGATTCAAAAGGCACGTAGTGAAGGGAAGTCAGCGTATTTTGTTGGGCGCGTGCCTTCATCGGCGGTATCGAACTTCGTTTTCAACAATTTGAGGAAGATCCGTGGTAATTAGGTGATCAGGACAA
The DNA here is from genome assembly GCA_023029165.1 of Gobiocypris rarus. Classification (NCBI taxonomy): domain Eukaryota; kingdom Metazoa; phylum Chordata; class Actinopteri; order Cypriniformes; family Gobionidae; genus Gobiocypris; species Gobiocypris rarus. The sequence continues at coordinate 24,771,701 of CM040929.1, read as the reverse complement.
AGTGGCTTAATAACTTGACTTTATATTGCCCACTTGGGCTAGTTTCTGACTTCTTACTTCAGGTAAAGATCACCTGGAAGGTCAGAGGTTTGCTCAGAGGTTCTTTGATTTCACCTGTCCACTGCTGTTGTTATAACGCCACGTTCGGTTCTTTCAATGAGACTTTCTCTTACATAGGTGACATTGGGCTTCTTTCTTTGATTTCTCAAGTTTGGTGTTTATGTCTTTTTAGATTTTATATCTAAATGCCAGAGGACTGTGACATACTTTAAAACGTAAAGCACTTTTTTTGTTTGCTAAGCAATTTAAAATGGACCTTTGTTTCTTTCAAGAATCGCACTCTATTCCTGAGGATAGTAAATTTTGGAGATCGCAATGGGGGAATGATTTGTGGTTTTCCAACTGTTCTGAGCGTTCAGCTGGTGTTATTACTTTGGTGAATCGGTTTAATGGCAATGTTTTACATTCTGAAGGGGATTATAATGGTCATTTTCTTATCCATGTCATATCTGCTCTTAATATCAAAATTTTTGTTATTAATATGTATGGCTATAACTCCAGTACAGAAAATACATGGCTACTTAACTTGATAGAAAGCAGAATAAAACGCTGGCTGTCTAAATTTCCTAGTGCAGATGTTATTTTTGGTGGGGATTTTAACATTACTCTTAATAACCAAATTGATCGGTGGCCTCCTGGGAAAGATTCTTCGATAACTAATTGAAACTATTTTTGGATAGATACGATTTAATAGATATTTGGAGGCAAAAATTTCCAGACGATTCAGGATTCACTTGGTCTAACAAAAATCTTAGTAATTATTCGCGGATTGATTACTGGTTGATATCCAAGGGTTTAAATTTAGAAGATATCTCTGTTTCTATTCACCCGACTCCATTGACGGACCATAAAGCAATTTTAATACGAATCAATTTTGTCGCACTTGAGAGGGGAGTAAGAACGTCCTATTGGAAGCTTAATAGCTCTTATCTTAGAAGTGAAACTGTTAAGTTAGAAATTAACCGCTTACTTGAACGCTATCTGAAGAAAGCTAATACAGAAAATTCTTACTCGAATAACTGGGAGTTATTTAAGTACGAATCCTCAAAATTTTTAAGATCTTATGGTAGTTCTTATGTACGGGCCAGAAGAGCAGAGGAGGATAATGTTATAACAAATATTTCTTCCATTATGGAGAAGGGATTAGATATGCTTACCAGTGAAGATCAATTAAATCTGTCAGAATTGCAAAACAAATTAGACGATATCTATAAAAGAAAAGCTGATGGAGCATTTGTTCGTTCCAGGAAGAAGTGGCTCGAGGAGGGGGAGCAAAACTCAGCGTATTTTTTCCGCTTGGTAAAGCAACGTGCTATTTACAATACCTTACATCAACTTAACATTAATGGCACTGTTACCTCTGATTCGAAGCTGATTTCTAAATTCTGTTCCTTGTTCTATAATAAGCTTTTTTTCTCAAATTACTCTGAGCAATCAACATCCTCCTTTTTTGCCTCTCTAGATAAACCTAATAATATTCTACCAGAAAATAAAGATTTATGTGACAAACCTCTAAGTATTAAAGAAATAATAGTTTCAATGGAACGATTAAAAAGTAATAAATCTCCTGGGGTGGATGGACTTACTGGGAAATTTTATAAGTGCTTTCCCCAAAAAGTGGCGCCGTTTCTATTGAATGTCTTTAATGAAAGTATTTCCATTGGCCAGCTTCCACCAAGCATGAATCAGGGTCTTATTACGTTGATACCGAAATCCAAAAAGGATTTATTATTTATTGATAATTGGCGACCAATTTGTCTTTTGAACAATGATTTCAAAATTCTTGCTTGCGTTTTTGCTGAGAGAATAAAAATCGTTCTAGACTCGATTATTGATCAAACACAATCTGGTTTCATGAAGAACAGACATATATCCAACAACATTAGGCTAGTTTTAGATGTTCTTGATTATTCTCATTTAATTTTGGATGAAAGCTATATTTTATTTTTGGATTTCTACAAAGCATTTGATACTCTTGAGCACAAATTTATTTTTCTTAGTTTGGAAAGATTTGGTTTTGGTCCTTTTTTTTGTGACGTGGTTAGGACTTTATATTGTAACGCCAATAGTTCAATTAAATTAAAACATGGGACTTCTACTAGATTTGATGTCAAAAGGGGTATACGTCAGGGTTGTCCTATCTCTCCCTATTTGTTCTTATTAGCAGTTCAACTCTTAGCAGACCATATCAAGCAAAGCAACCTTGTAGGCCTCTCAATTGCAGGGAAGGAAGTGATCATCAGTCAACTGACTGATGACACCACTCTCTTTCTTAAAAATAGAGAACAAATTGCTGTAGCTTTAGAGGTAATAGATGTGTCACGGAGCGCACACCTGTCACTGAGTGCGCGTCTTCACCTCCCTCCGGTCTCACACGCTCCTTGTCACCGGAGTTCTAGAACTGCAATTCCCATCATTCCCCTCTGCTATCATTAGTTCCCAGCCCTGTCTGGTTGTCTATTCATTATCCTCACATCCACCTGTTTATCATTAACCACCCTTTATCTGGACTGCCTTGTTCTTTGTGAAGTGTTGTTTTGCCACGCTGCTTGTTGCTACGTGTTTCCTTTGTGGTTGATATCAGTGATTCCTTGTTTCATTATCTGAGTTAATAAAGTTCTGCAGATGGATCCGCCTGCCTCTACTTCGTCATTACAAGATGTATTTTCTAAAGCCTCTGGTTTAAGCCTTAATATATCTAAGTGCGAATTACTATCTATTATTGCTGATTGTGAGGCTTCATCCATTTGTAATATTCCTGTCAAAGAAAAAGTAACCTATTTAGGAGTTGTAATAACAAAAAATCAAGCTACGCGCTGTTCTGAAAATTGTATTCCTATCATTGACAAAACTCGTAAAAAATTAAACCAGTGGCTCCAAAGAAATATTTCATTAAAAGGTAGGGTCTTACTTGCTAAAGCTGAAGGTTTATCTAGATTAACATATACAGCATTAGCTATATATATGGACAATAAAATTTGTAAATTGATAGATAATCTTCTATTTAATTTTGTCTGGAGGAATCGTACCCATTATATTAAAAAAACTGTTGTAATGAAAACATATGAAAATGGAGGTCTAAATTTTCTAGATTTTAATACATTAAATCATACTTTTAAAATTAATTGGATGAAACACTTTTTAAAATGTCCCTCTTCAATTTGGAACTTTATTCCAAATTATATATTCTCCAAGCTAGGTGGCCTACAGTTTCTTTCATTATGCAATTATAATATCGAACAATTACCTGTAAAGCTCTCTGCATTCCACAAACAAATGCTTCTTTCTTGGTCTCTTATTTATAAACACAACTTTTCTCCACATTCATATTTCATATGGAATAATCAAAATATTCTTTTTAAAAACAGGTCCTTATTTTTTCAGAACTGTTATGATAACAATATCACTTTAGTCCATGATCTTTGTAATGAAAATGGTCTTCTGTATACCTATGGTGAATTTTTGGAAAAATTTAATCTTCCTGTCACGCCCAGAGAATTTGCCATTGTCTTCGATGCTATACCCACAGGTGTTATTACATTGTTTAAAGGTTGTGAAAGGACTCTTTTTGCTGTACCACCTCTGCTTGATCCCATCCATATGGTGGGCAAGATTTGCCTGGTTCCATACTCTAGCAATAGGTCCATTCGTGCTCTCTTTCAGAGAGATATTGTTACCAAACCTTATGTAATTGCCTATTGGAACAATTTTGCCAACATTGTGGATTGGAAAAAAGTTTGGCTATTGCCACATAAATATCTTATTGTGAATAAAATTAGAGAAGTTTCTTTTAAATTAATTCACAGATTCTATCCTGCAAAAAGTTACCTAAGAAAGCTTAAACCTGACATTGACATAAAATGTGAGTTCTGCCATGCAAAAGATGAGACCACTGTACATTTGTTTTGGGATTGTAACTATACCAAAATATTTTGGAAGAGCTTTAGCAGGTATATTATTGACTTTGTGTACCCTCATTTTTCTTTATTTTGGAAATATTCTATTTGGTTTTGTTAATACAGAGAAAAACTTTGAAAAAGAATTTTACCTTTTAAATGTATTACTTCTATTAGCAAAATTTCATATTCATAAATGTAAATTTTCTAGTCATAAGCCACTTTTCAAAGTTTTTCTCATTGAATTTAACTATTATCTTCAAACACTTTCTGTATCGAAGAATGCCAAAGCAAGGAAAACATTGCCTTGTTGCATCCGTTTTAAAATCCCCATTTAATTTAGTCTCTTTTTCTTGGTTTTAATGTGCTCCAATTGCTTAGATATTTACTTGTGCTTTCTTTACTTTTATATAGGTATCTTTGTCTGCTGTTGTTTTTTTTTTTTTTTTTTGCTGTTGTTCCTGTTCTTGTTCTCCCTTTTGGTGCTATTTTTTATCTTACATGTATGTCTCTTTTCTGTAATGCTTTACTGTTCTTAATAAATAATTTATTTATTTTTTTAATTAAAAAAAGCAATGTTTTGGTGCTACTTAAAAAACTCTTTTCCTGGCTCGGAGCTGGTGCTTTGGGTGTGGAAACACAAAGAACCGATTTGAAACTAGGCTCTGGCTCCGAACTAGCACCACCACTGCATTGGTGGAAAAGGGGTATGTTTGGCTTCTGTGTGTGACATGAAGTTTCGTTTAAAATGTTTAATCTCTCACCTGTGATATACAGCAGAAACACAAAGATGATGCACCGACTGTAGAAACAGAAGATAAAAAGATATCAACAGTTTGCAAATTTAATAAATTACACCTTCTCCAATATTCACAATCATTGCAAAGGAACATCATAACCCCTCACCATTCTTCTGTGACATTCTAAACACTGTATATTTCTTTGCATTTTGATCAAAGTTTGATTAACATCAGCATATTTTAATTCACAGAACCAAATGTCGATTAACAGCATAGCTTGACTAGCACTCTTGGGTCCAACATGGACCTATTATATGCTTTTATTTAAAATGTGCAAAATAATCAGAAATTAATTATTATAAGCATAGGTTTTATACATTTTTTTGCACCAAAAATCAGTGTGCATACTTGGAAAATCCAAGTATTTGAGCCACACCCCTATAGGCCGATCTCTCACTGACCGTGCCTGATAAAGTCAGATCGAACGAGCGTATACTGTGCATTTAAGCTTTCTAACCAATCGATTTGCTAAAAACTGCTGTAGAAATCTACATGCACTGAATATTACTCTGATATTTATCTATAATGAAAATAATCTGTGCTAATTTATTGGCAATAAATGATAGATAATGAAAGCATACATCTCGAACTGATTTTTTTTTGTCTCAAAATCCAATAAAACATACCTGTGTCCCATGGTGGGTTTTTGTTTTTAACTAAAATATTAATTTAACAATCTACTAAGAAGTGCAAACAATTTCTTAACGCTAACGAGAGCAAGCCACGTTGTCAGCAAGGGAAAGATGGCGCATGCTCATACGTATGCAGTGACGTGGTAAAGGTGGCAAAGCAGTTGGATGTTCTGTGGTCACTTCTCCGGTGAATGAGGTTATTAGCCGAGCCTCTTCTAATTCTCGTTTAATTCTCCGCATTCGTCGCTGTAGAGTCAGAGATTGGGACATCCTTTCTCGCTTCGTCAAAGCGGCCCGTGCTCGCCTATCCAACCTCTCTCGCTCCGTCAAAGCTGCTTGTCCCTGCCATGGTATCTCTCACTCAGTCTCCGGCTCGAAGGACCATTGAAGGAACTGTAGGGTAATGGAAATGGTTCCGGTAGAGTGAGAGTGTGGTGAGCTAACAGTGTCTCGGTCAGAAGACGTCAGGTAATATGGCGTGATGAATTAAGCAGGGAGAAGGCAAGGGTTGTAACAACACCAGTAGCATTTATTTCAGGTGGACTCTGGTCTTCTGCTACTGTTTGGGTAAGGCAAGTTTCACTGAAAGCTAGATTTGTGTGCTAGGCTCAGTTCCTGTGTTAACATAAAAGGGAAATGACACCACAGATTAATGGCTATTGATGTTTCTCCAGCAGGTGTAGGCCTACATCACATAGGCCTATGCAGTTAATCAGAATGTGAAATTTCACTTTCAAGTTTCACTTCAGTTAGATATTCATTGGGGAAATTACTTTTTAAATCTATTGGTCTTGGGTCAGTGAACTTTTATTAAATTTGACAGCCTTTGTGTTTGCACACCAACATTAATGTTTAGATGAAGCTTCAGGCAATATTTGACAGTAGTTTTTGTTCAGTAACTTATACAAAGGATGATCTCACATGAGCCATTAAAAGGAAAAACAAGTAGGCTGAATGTGGTCTGAGTGTGACTTCCTCTCATTGGCTGCTCTTAAAAATCGCCCTCTCTTGGTTTCAAAGCTCGAAATGTACACTTCCACCTTAAAGCCTTTGTGAAAGCAACCAGATTTCATCAGGTAATGCATTTTAGTTGCGGAAACCTCATACAGCATCTCATTTGTAAGTGTAATTTATTGAATTGATTGTACCTGATCAAGTTCACGTTTCCTAAAAATCAAATTTTTTATTACTCTATGCGTGTTTGATTTATTTATTTTCATCTCACAGGTCTACTAGTATGGTGTCAAGCTGTAGAAACAGAAAGTACAAATTTGGGACAAAATGTGACTATAAACTGTGATCTTGATGAGAAAGAGATTTATTGGATGCGACTGAAACCACCAAATCATCCAGATATGATATTACGGTTATTTTCAACTTCACCAACTCCTTTTTACTATGATTTAAAATTCAGACCCAACTATTCAGTGCAACCTAAACATAGTCTATTCATAAAAAATGTCACTGTTGACGAGTTAGGCATCTATTACTGCATGACCACTGAAGCCCCTCCAAAATTCAGCAACGGCACCAGACTTCACATCATTGGTGAGTGAGCATTCAGTGATCAGATCATATGGATTTTCGGTGTTTTAGTTGTTTGAATGTAGGCTATGGCTTTTGTACAGAACCAACTGAATTACCTGAGTGCCAGAATCACACTGTGGTGAATTATATTGAGAAGATTCAGAGACCATGGATGATTATTATCCTCATATCTGGTCTGATGCATGGTGTTCTGGTCATTGTGGTCATTGGTGAGTTCTGTTTTGTAATATAATTTTATTTAATCTGTAAAATATGACCATAATTCTCTTCTATTGTAGGTGTATGTTGCTGTTCTGGAGAAAATGAGGCAGGTTTAGAGCGGACTCGTTTTAGCAAGCCTCTGGAACAACTTCAGGAGACAAAGACAGTGGTAAAATGCCCAAAAAGCATTTATTTAATTATTCATGATTTTTAAAGATTTATTGCTGATTTTATTATTTATCACGATTTGAATCACAAAACAGAGGTAACATGCTAAGATGTAAATGCTAATACTGGTTGCCTTGTTGCTCTTTCAGTATACTGGGGTGGTCTTTTCCTCCATATGTGAAGAGTTTGAACAGAACCGGTGCTTTTCTGCTACAGCCACAAATCATTAACAGAAAAGCTTGTGTCTGACCTAATATCAGGTGTCACCTTTTTTTAAAATTTAGAAATGTATGACATATGCTTATCTGCGTTATAAATAAAAAGATGAATATATATATAAAAGGATCTTTTCCTTATTTTAATGTATTAATTTGATTTTTTTATTTAATTCTACATAAAGAAACTACAACTATCATTTTATCATACTTGTAAAACTCACTAACAATACTACCATTCTTTTTCCATTTGAGGTACCAAAAAAAAAAAACAATGGTGATATGTCTAAAGCAAATGTGAACTTTGTTTAAGGGTAAACCACCTGTCTAGAAAAACATATGTGTCATTTTTTGCGAAGTGACCAACTTACAGGAACTGAAGGTATAAGTACAAAGCTAAACCACACTGCTTACACTTCTGCTAAGAAGAGCAAAAGATTAGCACGCACAGATTTAATGTATATTATCTTTTTGGAGATGCAACAAACTTGATTGAAAATGAACAAATTAAATGCTTAATGACATGCTTGATGTCAAAACTCATAGAAAAAAAAGCTGCAAAAACAAACAAACATGCTGTCCTTCACACAACAAAGCCACACCACTTACAGGAAGTCAGACTGAACTCTGGCCACATTTTGGCCATTTTGAATACCAAGAGCCAAGTAAAAATGAAACAAACATACAACTCTAATTATATGAAACAAGTTACATATATTTTAACAAAATTGCCTAAACTTCTTTCAAAGTTTAAGCCCTCTTTCTATCTAGTATATTGCAATACTGTCATTGGCCTCCAGGGGGAGACAGGAGCCATCATCTATCCATCCATTCATTTCCTAAACCGCTTGTCCTATGTAAGGTCACTGGGATGCTGGAACCTATCAAAGCATCTCATGCCATAGGCAGGGAAACACCCTGAATTTTTGTTTGTACATGAGTCAGGAGCACGCGTGTTTAGTTCTTGAGGGAATGAATGTGTGAATTGTGAGGATTTCCAATGAAAAGCTCAGTTTGCACTGCCCCTATTCTCGAGGGATGAGGGATGGAATGACTACATTCACGAAACTAACTACAAGAGACAGGGAAGGAGCTTTTTTCCTTTCTTCTCTCTCCTGAGGGATAGTAGTTCATGTTTTCACAAGTCTGTTTGGCTCTCTCGAGAGATTAAAGCACTAAAGCTCCGCCCATTCAGCGATTTTGAGTTGTTAGGCTTTGAGAAGCCTCATTGGTAAGCTGTTCTGAACATAAGATGTTTTTAGGCCACCTCTCTCTCTCTCTCTCTCTCTCTCTCTCTCTCTCTCTCTCTCTCTCTCTCAAAAAAAAAAAAAAAGAAGAAAAATGAGTGGCGTTTTTGATTAGGACGCTGCTTGGCCTCCACTTGCTTTAGAGGGTTGTCGATCATGTTGAGGCCTCCATCCGCAGAGCTCCACCATGCAGTGGTGCTCATTTGTCAGGCTTTTGAGCCTCCCTAGTCTTTTTCTTTAGGAAGCGCCATGGGCCTCCTCTGGCTATTGAGGGTTATTTTAACCTTTTGAGCTTCACCTGCATACGGTACAAGTTGATTAGGCTCTATCTGCTCTCTGTGAGCCTCCTTGGCTATTGCAAGCATTGTCAGACCTCCTCTCATTAGAGAGAGTTGTTTTAATTGAGTTTTCCACTCTCTTGAGCTCCTCTAGGATAGCGGCTGCGAGTGGTAGGCTTCCTCTGAGCCTCCTTGCAAGATATCCTGAGCATAGGGAGTTGTTAGGTCTCCTATCCATTTAGAGACTTGTCATACTGAGGCCTTCGCTCCTAGAGCTTGGCTAATGTTTGCTAAGTTGTTAGGCTCTCTGTGAGCCTCCTTGGCTACTGTGAGCATTGATGGGCCTCCACTTGCTTGAGAGTTATCTTTACTGAGGCCTCCACTCTCTTGAGTTCTGCTAGGATATCGAGTGGTAGGCTCTGTGAGCCTCCTTTCAATATATCCTGAGTATAGGGAGTTGTTAAGTCTCCTCTCGAGTTAGAGAGTCATTATACTCCTAAAGCTTGGCTAGGCGGTAAGGTACTGACCTCAGTGTTGAGTGTTGCTAGGCCTCCTCTCATTATGAGTGTCATTGTATTGAACCCTCTAGTTTGCAGCGTTTTGCGGGCTAGTTAAACTGAGTTTTAGCTCTTTCTGAGCTTTCGCTGTAATGCCCTTGGGGTAGAGTGTTGACCCTTGTTTGAAGCCTCTACTCTTCAGGGCTGCCTGAACAGAAGTCCTGAGTCTTAGGCTCTCTATGAGCCTCCTTGGACGCTGGCCTGAACATGAATGTCATTAGGCTTCCTCACTTTAGAGTCATCTTGTTGAGGGCTTCGTTCTTAAGAAGCTCCAGTCTATGATTGTGCTGCTGGAGTGCAACTTAGGGATGAGGACTCCTCTGAGTCCTTCGACTTAGCTTAGCCAATAGGGCACTCATCCCTTCAGCATGGGAGCGTGGGTATTCCGTTCCCCATAGCGACCCCTAGTGACCCACACAGCATAGAGTGCCCTTTCGAAAGGGAACGTTTTGCACAGGTGCCCTCTTGTACTCTCGGTCATACCAGTGGTGACATCATAGGCTGCCGCCTGTCAATGTCAAGTTCATTGTCGTGTTCAGACTCATGCTTCAGACACCTGTCATGCCGGAGGTGACCCCTAGGGGACGCAGTTCAGATATAGTGACCCCTAGTGGACGCAGCATCTCATTCCCTATTCTCAGGGAACCATGGTTACATGCGTAACCTGAGACGTTTCACTTTTTCCAGACATTAACTTATAAATAACTGCCAGGTGTAAAACTTTGCAGGACAGTGGGTTTCCAGGAACAGAGTTCATTACCGCTGCATTAGAGCACAAATCGGGACAAGGCCTTTGGTGTACCAGGAAACTATCCTGTAAAAAAAAGCACTATCCTTTGAAAGAAATTCTGACTCTAAGAGAAAATGCTTGTCACCGAGGTACAGTGGTGCCCACTTTGCATGCTAATAGTAAAGTGACCTTTCAGTCTCATTGTGTTGCCCCCGGAACATGACTTGAACTGAGGGGGACCAAACCCTACCCCAACCAGAAAGCAACTTAAATAGTATATTCAAGGTATATGTTTTATCAGTATATGTATTCTCTACTAGTGATCCATCCAGAGTGTTTCCCAACCTTGGCTCCGGTATCCCTGTGACCTTATATAGGTCAGGCAGTTTGGAGAATGGGTGGTTGTATTCCCTGGGCATAAAAAGCCATGACCATGGTGTTGTTAGCGTCATGCTCTAATGTTTGAGCTAAAGGAACTTTAACTTTATCACTGTGTCTGTACCATACATCGCAACTAAGACATAGAACCCATTATAATAAGTGATGCTATCTTCACTGGATGTTTTGTGGCATGATAGTAAACTGATGCCATGTTCTGTTTCTGACATATTTCAAGTGCTTGTGCTGACACAAAGGCCAGCTACATTTGTTACGGTTGCTTTGTCACATCTAGTGTAGACAGCGTGATGCGATAACAGTCACATCCAGTGTAGACGGTATAAGGTATCCTTTAGGTGTTCCCTTGAGATTACTACCCCAGTGACAAGCTGGTGTACCCTTAAAAGTACAATGTTCCACATTTTCTCTGACAGTGTGTGTTGTAAAAAAAATACAAATAAATATTCCTTCTTGTTTCCTTTCTGTGTAACATGTAAGTGGCTCTTTGACAGATGGCTGGCATTGAATTTATTTGCTATGACAGGCATGTCTAGTCAAACAGGAAACAAGTTCAGATAACGAACACATTAAGCAGTCTCCAGTATACACTTTGGTGAAATTTGTTTTGGTAATTCATCTGGAAAGCTGTCAATGAATACCTGTGCTAATGCACAATAAATAGATTGGTGTCTATTGATATCGCTGCTAGTGCCATTTTGGGATTGAGAGTTACTCTTACAACAGTTGTTCTCCAACTCTCCTCTCTCACTCCATTTCATACCATGTCAATCCACCTTGTCTTCAACACCACCAACTCCGGAATGAACAATGTTACTGACACAGTGAAGAGGAGTAGCGCTGGATCGATCACAGGGGCTGTGATCCTCTGTCTTTTCTTACCGATTGGCATCTCTGGAAACCTCTTGATCATCTGGAGCATCCTGACTCGAACTCGCCACCGTTCCATCACCACCCTCCTGATCCTAAACCTGGCCTGTGCGGATGGATTCCTGATGCTTTTAATGCCCTTTTTTATTGTTTATTTAGTAAAACACAGCTGGATTTTTACCCTGCCACTGTGCAAGATTCTGCTGTACCTCTGCAGTACCAACATGTATGCTTCGATATTTTTGATAATGCTGATGAGTCTGCACAGGATGGTGGCTGTAGTGTGGCGGAAACGTGCTGGTGTCCTGACAGACCGGAGGGCGATCATTTGGGTGTTGGTGGGACTGTGGATTCTTGCTCTCTGCATGTCGGTACCTAATTCGGTTTTCTGGACCACTTTCAGAAGTGAGCAAGAGCCCAGGATTGTAGCATGTGCTTGTAAACATTCCCATCCACGAGATGTAAGTTAAATTTGGCTGGTAAATATTTTCCAAGAATTATAAACATGTGGTAAATAGCATTGCAAAAAGTGGGAGTAACTATGTAAAAGTAGCAATGCTATTAACTTAATTGTACGACACAATAGCCCAGTAACTACCTATGTTTAGGACTTGTATAGCCTTACAACTGAGCTTGCTGATGCAATGGATCCTTTTAGTTTCTGTGTCATAGAAAGATAAGCATAAGTTGAAACTCCATATTTTCCTAGTCAGAAGACAAAAATCAATGTTAATGACACAGTAAACGTCTGCTCCAGCAATAGACATTCATAGACCTAATAAAATATAAAAAGCAAGACCTTCATAGAATAAATAGACAAACTCAATATCTAAAAGGAAATCATGTTAAAAGATTCTACGCATGATATAACCTCACTCTGTTTTAGGTGATACTGCAGCACTGTTTGGAAATTCTGCTGGGTTTCTTGTTGCCGTATGGACTGATCATAGGCAGCTACGTGTGTATTCTACGCAGAATTCGCAAGACACGTTTTCGTAGGCACATCCGAAGTGAGAAACTAATCCTGGTTATTGTCATCACCTTCGGACTGACCTGGCTGCCTTTTCACATCATGAATATGGTGGAGGTGTGTGTAACAAAACACCTTAAATAGTCCATGGCTTCAAAAAGTTTGAAGACTCCTGATTTTAAAGACATTAAATTAAGGCCAGTGAATCAGCAGCATGCAGTTCCTTAGTTTGAAATAAAAATGATAAAAGACATTTACATTTCTCAATTATCAATCTCATTGGTTTTATCTGAACAGGTGGCTGGTGCTTTTCTCCCAGAAGATTCTCCTGCAAAAGCCAGGTAAGTGCCCCATTTACACCTCGTGTTAAGATGTGTTTTGTTTGACTGGAGCACAAGTAGACGAGGGAGACACATTCCCGTTTATACCTGGTGTTTTAGGTTGTGTTCACATTTGGCATGTTTAGTTAATTAAAACGAACCCTAGTGTATTTGCTCTGTTACCATGGTTCATTTGAATAAGTGTGAACCCCATCGGATCCCTGGTGCGCACCAAAAAAGCAGACCAAGACTGGGGAAAAGATGGGTCTTGTTACTAGTAATTTCTAAATGATCTCCGGTGCGGTCTGAATATTATATGAAAGCAAAGTGATTGATTGACAGGAGATCTGACCAATCAAAACACGAATCTGACATTTTGTTCGGCAAATCAGTCCAGAGAGTTAGTAGATTAACATTGGTTGACTTAAACTTGAAAAATGGTATCCTGATGTTTTTCCACGGTTGAAACAACATTCCTTCTGATGTTCATTCATGCTTATTTAATGCTATAAATGAACTAGAAGGAAGAGATCAGCGGTTCACAAGAACATGATGTGTGGAGTGAGAGCACCATGGCTTGTCGGACGCTGCAACAGTAAATAAGGGGGTGGGTTTTTGCAAATGGTCAATGTTGTTTATCTAATTGAATAACTAATTTATCCTCATCCTCACAGACTCAATCAAATCTGGACATCATTCCGGGGCTTCACCTCCACGTTCACCTTCATAAGCAGCTCTATAAACCCTGTTCTTTACACATTTGCTGGAAAGTCCTACATTAAACGCGAGGGCCTGGCCTTTATGGCAAAGCTGTTCGAGAGCTCAGGGATTGAGACCACACGAAAGATCAGGCAGAGTCAGAGCAATCGAGAACGAGAGAAGAAAGAGGGCCATCCCAATGCAATCTGATTTCACCACTAGCGTTAATGCTAGTTTGTACATTAAAGTAGAGAAACGGAAAGAGGCCACAGCATAAACATGCATGGGCTCTCAGCAGGAAATGTATATCTTGTTTGGATTGTTTTTGGATCTTGACATTTGCAGAGTGCTTTGTGCATTTGTATACAGGTGCTGGTCATATAATTAGAATATCATCAAAAAGTTGATTTATTTCTCTAATTCCATTCAAAAAGTGAAACTTGTATATTATATTCATTCATTACACACAGACTGATAGATTTCAAATGTTTTTTTCTTTTAATTTTGATGATTATAACTGACAACTAAGGAAAATCACAAATTCAGTATCTTAGAAAATTTGAATATTACTTAAGACCGATACAAAGAAAGGATTTTTAGAAATCTTGGCCAACTGAAATGTATGAACATGACAAGTATGAGCATGTACAGCACTCAATACTTAGTTGGGACTCCTTTTGCCTGAATTACTGCAGCAATGCGGCGGCATGGAGTCGATCAGTCTGTGGCACTGCTCAGGTGTTATGAGAGCCCAGGTTGCTCTGATAGTGGCCTTCAGCTCTTCTGCATTGTTGGGTCTGGCATATCACATCTTCCTCTTCACAATACCAGGCGAGTATAGTGAAGGCGAAAATCAGGTGAAAAGGTCAGGTGAGTTGGCTGGCCAATTAAGAACAGGGATACCATGGTCCTTAAACCAGGTACTGGTTGCTTTGGCACTGTGTGCAGGTGCCAAGTCCTGTTGGAAAATGAAATCTGCATCTCCATAAAGTTGGTCAGCAGCAGGAAGCATGAAGTGCTCTAAAACTTCCTGGTATACGGCTGCGTTGACCTTGGACCTCAGAAAACACAGTGGATGAACACCAGCAGATGACATGGTACCCCAAACCATCACTGACTGTGGAAACTTTACACTGGACCTCAAGCTATGTGGATTGTGTGCCTCCCCTCTCTTCCTCCAGACTCTGGGACCCTGATATCCAAAGGAAAGGAAAATTTACTTTCATCAGAGAACATAACTTTGGACCACTCATCAGCAGTTCAGTCCTTTTTGTCTTTAGCCCAGGCGAGACGCTTCTGATGCTGTCTGTTGTTCAAGAGTGGCTTGACACAAGGAATGCGACAGCTGAAACTCATGTCTTGCATACGTCTGTGCAAACTGGTTCTTGAAGCACTGACTCCGGCTACAGCCCACTCTTTCTGGATCTCCCCCACATTTTTGAATGGGTTTTGTTTCACTATCCTCTCCAGGGTGTGGTTATCCCTATTGCTTGTACACTTTTTTTCTACCCCATTTTTATCTTCCCTTCGCCTCTCTATTAATGTGCTTGGACACAGAGCTCTGTGAACAGCCAGCCTCTTTTGCAATGACATTTTGTGTCTTGCCCTCCTTGTGCAAGGTGTCGTCTTTTGGACAACTGTCAAGTCCGCACTCTTCCCCATGATTGTGTAGCCTACAGATCTAGACTGAGAGACCATTTAAAGGCCTTTGCAGGTGTTTTGAGTAATTAAAACTTTTTGAGCCCCAACTAAGTATTGAGTGCTGTACTTGCTCATACTTTTCATGTTCATACTTTTCAGTTGGCCAAGAATTCTAAAAATCCTTTCTTTGTATTGGTCCTATGTAATATTCAAATTTTCTGAGATACTAAATTTGGGATTTTCTTTAGTTGTCAGTTATAATCATCAAAATGAAAAGAAATAAACATTTGAAATATATCAGTCTGTGTGTAATGAATGAATTGTTGGCGCGGTGCTATTTTGAGTAATTTGAAAATGACTGCACCATTGACCAACAAAAACCTGGTATAAAAATGTTACAATCCACGCCTGTGTCTTTGTCATTAGCACTCCCTTTATATTGTACTCACTCCCAGCACTCCTTGTCCATTCGAGTTATTGTTATGTTTATGTGTGTATGGTGATTGCGTTTTCTCTTGAGTTATTAACCCATCTTTTGTGGAAGCTCTGAATCTTCTCTTCCCTGCTGCACTACACACACTTGTGACAAAAGTCAATAGTGCAGTATTTTTTGTGTTATTTAAAGGGCACGTTAGTAATATGCGCCTGTAGGCAGGTGCACAACCCTGTACACTCTGCTTATTACTCAAACACGGACACGCAGCAGCACACAAGCATTTTTAAATAGTAAAAATAAAAGGATTCCCCTCTGGAAAACCCAAAACACACCCATGACTCATTAAGAGATTAGGCACAACCCTTTTGAACCTGGCACATTGACTGATTATTCCATTGTTAAACTAGCAAAAGTGGATTCGGATGCACTCGGATCATTAAACAATAACAGCCTCTACTGTTTCCTGCAGAGACACTGAAATACCAGAAACTGTAATTGTAAACACACAATCTGACCATTTATACATGTGGCTTGATTTTAACTTCTAGATGTGTTGTTCAGATTTTATTTATCAGCACTGCAAACCCACAGATGAAGAAGAATCTGCAAAAACAGAAGAAAAATACCTGTAGTAGATAATGACACTTATAATGGCAAAGTCAAAGTTTGATTCCCACACATGCAGGAAAAGATGACAGTGTAGTTAAATATTTAATCTAATGTTTGTCAGTGGACAGTAATGAACTGTCAGTTTATTTTATGTTGGATATTAAGGCCGCGTGTTCACCAAAGCGTTTTTAGCCAGCTGAAAACACTAGGCGCTCTGCTGAAAATGCCAGGGCAGCAGGTTTTTTTCAGTTGAGACTCTGCATGTTATGATACGGAATATCCGCGGAAGTGTTACTAGTAGGTTCAGGTGCTATTTTGCGACGTTGACGGGTTTTAGACAAAGGTTGCATTTGACTGCATTTGCATTTGACTATTACATTCTATTTGTCCTTATCTCTGACAAACTCAAAGTAATGCGCATAAGTCCATCTTGCGAATGTACGGTCTTCTTCTGCCTTCTTCATCCATTAAGCCTTGTTTATACTTTCATTTGGCTCCGCAGCGCGAGCCTCCACTGACTGCGCGCGTGCCTCGTCCGTTTGGAGAGGTTTTATACTTCTGCGTCTAGTGTATGCTGTAGCTACGTTGTAGGTGTGTTGCAAATTTAACCTACGCCTAAATCTGCGATAGGAATGTGTGTGTCCAGAAATGGGATGATAGTTTAATCCTTACGTCTGCTATATAACACAATATTTTGTAGTCAGAGATTCTTTATGTTAGTGAATAAATACATAGATCTGCTATGAGTGTGTGTGAGCTCTTGATGGTCTAGTGGTAGAATTATTTGTTAAGCGTGCCAGAGGTTCTGGGTTGTAATCCATCATTGTATAGTTTATTTATTTTCTCATTAAAACCAAATATGTTAATCAGTGATTGTATATCAAGAACAGGGACACATTTAGGTGCAATTTGTTTTGTGATTTCACCGGAACGAATAAAGTCTCCGCAGCAGCAATCGATTGACGCGCTTGTCTGTGCACAAACCACCGATACTAAAAACAGTGGCAAAAACGCCAGCGCCTCCTATTTAACTCTATTAATCAACTAAAGATGCTTAATTTGTATTAGACACAACAACTCAAGCTGGGAGAAAAGCCACTATCTATTTGCTGCCATCACTGCAGCTGCTATTCCATCCTTCTTCTTCCGCTTTTGCCTTGATACTGTTGGTTACACCATCAACATGCTCGTGGACACGGCCTACTAGCGGTCTGCATGTGTAATTGTACATTGACGTGCGTTACTTGCGGCGTAGAGGATACGGCGTAGGTCCGACGCAAAAGTATAAATCAGCCTTTATGCTCAGCACACTTGCCGTTGTGCTATTCTTTGAAATGACAGAGCCTTTAAGCTTTCTTTAGCCGTTTTTCCACTTGCCCGTTCGAGCACAGAGGCCGACATCATGCCTCG
Source organism: Gobiocypris rarus (assembly GCA_023029165.1). NCBI lineage: Eukaryota > Metazoa > Chordata > Actinopteri > Cypriniformes > Gobionidae > Gobiocypris > Gobiocypris rarus. Next base: position 24,754,018 of record CM040929.1, on the reverse strand, counting down.
TGGCACTCCTGTACAACCCGCCCTAAACACGCCTTCACTGTGGCTATTGACTGACCACAAACAGGTAATAACTCACTTCCATTTTTCATTTGTTAATGTCTCGCGCATTTGCTGTTCTTTTTTCTTTTTTTGAACAATTAAATTTTGGGCTAAGTGTATTGTAACGCAAGCGTTACTGAACATGAGTAAAATATTACTGAAAATAGATTAGTAATGCCTTACACTACTGCGTTACAGCAAAAAGTAATACGTTACCGTAATGCACTACTTTTGTAACGCGTTACTCCCAACACGGGTAACGAGTAATGAGTTATAGATAAAACATTTTCTTTAGGTAACAAGACCAACACTGTTAGATACCACTACCTAAATGTAACCCTCAAAGAAACAGAAGGCTTACATTTGCACTCAAAAAAGAGCCCGCTGACGGGAGTGGGCGTGTCTCTACTTTTATTCACTTTTGTTTTATACAAACTATTCAATCAACCATCACAAACTATGCATCATTTGAAAGCTAAAACAATCGAGATTCATGTTCTGAACTCGTTTTTGCAATAAATACACCAGGGAGGAAAGAGTTAAATGAAATGCTGTAGCAGTAGCTATTTAAACATTAGCATAATGAACGCAGTACTCATCTTTCATCTCCTATCGTGCAGATCAGATCGGACGCATCCAAAAAACAACCGCATACATGTCCGTGTAAGAGTCCACTCTTCCAAATGCATCCCACTTTTTAATCCAAAACAACGAAAAAAATAAGGAAAAAAACTAAAAATACTCCTTTGTTTGCTTGGGCGTTTTGAGTTAGAGTAATCAATCGTGTCCATTTTCAATTAAATAGTGACTCAAATCCGTTTCTGACGATCTCCCCTGTGCTGTGGACTCTTCCTTTCACGTTAAACCCTCCCAGGTCTCTCTGCTTCAATCACAGGCTCTCTGAGGAGTCATTATACAGAGTTGCCGCATTACTCGCTCCGCCAGCTGTCAATCAAAGCGCGCATGGTTTTCGTTGGATAAAGGCAATCAATGCCTAGCCAATGCCTTGCCAGCAAAGGTTTGATTGACGGACGTAGTAGTAACTTATCACAAGGCATTATCTTACGTTGTGTTTGTAAGCATTATTGGTGAATATGCCTCTAGTCACAATCTCCATAGCAGCCAAGCGCCTGTCAGTCAGATTGCGCAACCCTGCAGTGGAGCGCGCAGGCTCTATGACAGACTGTTTTTATCAACTAAATGAGTTTTTTACGCTTTAAAAATTCTGTAAATAGTTCATTTAGTTTTTCACTAACTGTAAATCAATCATAATCAGCAGTTTATTGCAGATTTATTTGAATTACAAAATTCTTTACATTTCTCTTTACGAGAGTCTCTTTACAATTACAAATGTTCTAAAATAAAAGGCCTTTTGGAAAAGACGCCTAGTCTTTTCTTGATATAAAAGATTACAGAAGCTACATTTTTGAGAGAATCATCCTCATATTTGAATCAAAACATGATCAGACATTCAGTTTTATATTATGCTTATTTTCAGGACCTTAACATTAAAATCTCATAATCTTTCCCTAAGTGAATAATAAAAATTAAAAAACGCGAGTCACTTACATGGATATTTACATGTATATTACTCTGTTCATATACAATTTTGAGCTATTATCATTACTGAGTGTGAGGGTGAAGTTAGGATAGAATATGTTGACTAAAGGTGTAATGTAAATGTAGACATTACACCTCCACTCTAGTTTTGTTTTTTATAGTTATAAAATCAATGTAATTCAGGTGGATAGAAGTCGCTTCAATAAGAACGAGCTCGACACGTGACGAGAAGACGAGCGTGTGTTAATAGGCTTGTTTGAGATGCGCCTCGCCTCGCCTGAAATGATGGCGAGACTAGGCGGCTGCAGTGAAGGGAGGAGTTCTGTCTTCTCGTAGTGGATCCGACACCTGCAAGATCAAAGGCGGATATCGCGGGATTCACACTCAATGCACTGCGTTGCTGATAAACTGGATGTAATTTAAGTTCTGTTGCTTTTATATGAAAATAAATATTATGAACAAGACACTCAAAGTTTTTGTAATTTATTTCCATTCGAAAGACGTGTTTATAATCATTTTTACTTTAATTACATACATGTTTTTATATATTTGTATAAATATGACAACAATCACATAACCCACTGAGAGGTCGCACTGTCGCACAGTTTGTGAATATTCACACATAATTTATAGACATTAAAACATGATATCAGAGTTTTAAAATCAAACATTTAAAAAAAGAATCACATGTCACGTTTGTTTAAACCAATGAGCATTAAGCTGTGTCGTCAGTAAGCCGTTTCCCATCATGCTTTTGCTCAGCGCAGTCGGTGGAGAGCAATTGCGGAATCCGACACATCCGCCTTTCGCTCGCGAGAGTTCTTTGACATACGTCAGCATGACATCAGAGGAAGGCGGACCGCCCTCGGACACATTTCTAACCGGCATGCATCTCGCGCTGATCACCGGTGATCGGTTCTGCGCAGATTTTGCTCATCTCAAACAAGCCTATTATGAGTGTGTGTTACATGTTAGTGGACCGGACCGTGACGGAGGATTCGTTGCGCAACAGAAGCGTCAGACAAATCTTGTATTTTAATATGCGCGTTCAGCACCACCGCTATTCACAGAGTACGCACGGTCGCGAAATTGAAAGTGAAAGTAAACGGCGCGCATTCAAACACAATTGCAATACATTACAGCTGTTTGAAAGCGACTCCCTGAGGCATGCACATTTCTCCCAATATGAAAGCTATCTAGTTGTAACCATCTTTTAGCTCTGTATCATGCTTGAAGAAAAACATTTGGTATCTATTTGCACTTAGAATATTTAGTACTTTGATTATAGTTATTGTTTGCACTTAATATGATCAATTTGTGGGAAGGATTTCAGTTAGGAGGTCAAAAGAAGCTCATGTGCAGTTCTAAGGTCTAAAGAGACAATCATACCAGTAAGCCAGTAAGATGAGTTTTTGGCAAAACCTTTACAGTGCAAAAGTATTGTTGTATTTTACTGCATATGATAATTCATAGTCAGAAAGTAGAACTGCAATTACATTCATTAGATGATGATGAGTTAAAACATTTCAAATGCACTTGCAAGCAATTTTCTAGTCATGTATTTTATCATTGAGGATTTCTTAAAAACACCATGTAAAAATCTTGTCTCGTCTCTTTCTCGTGATCCCAATCTCGTGTCTCGTCTTGTCTCGTGAGATAAGTGTCTCGTCACACCCCTACCTAGGATGCATTGAGGGTGAGTAAATAATGGTCTAATTTTAATTTTTGGGTGAACTAACCCTTTAAGCCTGTGCTCCCAATATAATTTTTTGTATTCACATGGACATTTTTGTCCTTTTTAATTGATGCACAAGGATTAATTCAATTGAACTTTTTGAAATCGTTGGGACATATACATTGTTTTATAAATATTTTTTCCATTGTTCAAATTTCTCTTCATTTTTCTTTTGTATTAGATTATAGCATAGTGTGTATTATAGTATATGGACAGAATGCTTTTGATGCCCATTTTCATAATTCAGGTTCTTTAATACAGAGATGCGTTCAAAAACAGGAGGTGGTGTTGATGTGGAAACTCTGAGCAGGATGTTTGTCATATACACATGAGAAGGGTGTTTATGATGTTCTGGTGCTGCGATACGACTGGGCCCTTAGAGGCCATTAAAGCTCTCATTGGGCCCTAAAAGAGACCCAGTACACTGCCTCAAAACACACATACAGGGTTGGATTTCTTGATTTTACAACAAATTCATTTGCAAGCTTTTTTTGCAAACATGTAAATGTTTTGACAATTGTGACCGTCACTCACTGAGATGTGAAGCGGGACATTTCATTTGGGATTTTCCAACTCTAACCTCTACTCTAACCATATTCTAACCACATTTCAAATGCAGCATTAGACCTCAGTAAATTCCAGTCAATCACATGTCACATTCACATGCTAGTCACATGATGTCAACATGACACAACGAGAGAATTTGATGTCATTTATATCAAAAACAATATAAAAATTACATAAAATGTTGCCGTTCGCATTAAAAACAGCTGACATAAAGCAAAAATTAAAGTAGCCTATTACATAACCTTAATGTCTAACCTTAAAGTTTGACAAAAGTAACTCTTGCTCATTGGAAGCAGGGCTTGCCACCATCTTGGAAGTGACATCAAATGACTCGTTTCAAATGAGAGTTGATCAATCTGCTGTACAAATGTTTTAGGCATGTTAATAAGACAGTGAGTATACATTTTCAAACATTAATTTTGCCATTCATTGTAATAATACAGTGAGATTGTATGAACAAGGAGTCTGACAACAGTCTTCAGTTTTACACTTTTTTCCCCCAAGAAAAACCATGCCTGCTAAAGCAGAGCATTTGTGTTGTATGTATTAAAGCATTGTTCTGTTGTGTTCTTGTATTAGCTATGGAGACAAAGCTACTGAAGCCTGTTCTCATAGTGCTCTGTTAGGTTCCTAAAAACATAGATATGTTTAATGTTGCTGTGGCACCAGTATGCGGGAGTTATTAACAATGACTCTAGAAGAAGACTCCAGCTCCATTTTCCCCACAGGTTTCTGGAGCTGAGATACGGCTGGGGCCTCCAAGAGCCATCAAGAGCCTCAGTGCATGTAAAGAGCCCAACACCATGTCAGGACATTGTGAGAAATTGGTTAAGCTCTGTTCATTATGTTCCTCTTAATTAATAAGCTATCATTGTGTTTGACAAGTTACATGACAAAATTCATTTTCAGCACACAAGAAGTAGTCTGTAGGACAAAAAAATTTATTTGACTAATGTGTAATCAGGACTGAATTTTCATAATAATGTGCTGTTTCAATTTGAAGAAATATCAAATTATCCACAAAGAATTTGACATAAACACCAAATAAAGAAAGAACTTGTGGTACAAAATTGTTCTTTGGCAAGCTATAAAAAAATCCTGGTTCAGTGTTTTAATACATGTTCGTGTTATTGTCAAAATGTGCTTGCAGTACTGAAGTGCACAAAGGAGATACACTATATTGCCAAAAGTTTTGGGACGCCCGCCTTTACATGCACATGAACTTTAATGACATCCCATTTTTAATCCGTAGGGTTTAAAATGGAGTTGGCCCATCCTCAGCAGCTATAACAGCTTCAACTCTTCTGGGAAGGCTTTCCACAAGGTTTAGGGAGGTTTAGTCACACCAAACTCGCTCATCCATGTCTTTTTGGACCTTGCTTTGTGCACTGGTGCGCAGTTATGTTGGGGCCATCCCCAAACTGTTCCCAAAAAGTTGGGAGCATGAAATTGTCCAAAATGTCTTGGTATGCTGAAGCATTAAGAGTTCCTTTCACTGGAACTAAGGTGCCAAGCCCAACCCCTGAAAAACATCCCCACACCATAATCCCCCCTCCACCAAACTTTACACTTGGCACAATGCAGTCAGCTAATCTAAAGGACACATGAAGTTTGGACGTCTGTAGCTATTGACTCTGCAGAAAGTTGGCGACTTCTTCACACAGTGGTCACTGCGCTGACCCCGTTCTGTGATTTAACGTGGCCTACCACTTCATGGCTGAGTTGTTTTTGTCCCCCATTGCTACCTTGCAAATGACTTTTGGCAATAAGGAGACTTGGGAGGAGCTGCGGCAGTGGTGCAGCCCACATACACTGAATTCCTGTGGCCATAATGGCCAGCGCTGCACTGGAGTGGACTCAGGGGCAGGAACAGGGGCTGGAGCCATCACAGACTCTGGACAGCTGGAGTTGTCTCTGTCGATTAGCCAGTGTTTCCCCGCTGTTTCTGGAGAGGACTGACTTCCTGGTGCGGTCATCTTGGCTGAAGACTCAGGCATGGTGGCCATGACGAGACAAGAAATGTGACTCCAGTGGTCCAACCTTTATTGAATGACTGACGAGAATACTTTTTATTTTTGTTTGTTTTTGTGCAGTTAAATAGCTGTCTATGGAGAGCTCTCAGATTTCATCAAAAATATCTTAATTTGTGTTCCGAAGATGAACAAAGGTCTTTTACGGGTTTGGAATGACATGAAGGTAAGTAATTAATGACAGAATTATTTTTTTGGGTGAACTAACCCTTTAATTAACCACTTACAGTGTACTTGTGCTATGTCTTTAAAATAAATGTCATCTGGTTTAATATTGTGTTATATAATTGCATTTTAAAGTGTGGCTTAGGTATCCAAATTTTTTTTTTTTTTTTGGATGACTGTAACTGAAATGCTGAATACTGAAATATACAGTATTTCAAAGATTTGGTTCAGGTGTTTATCCAGTGGAGGGCGCCACACAACTGTGAGAAAAACACTAAACAACCCCTTCCTCTTCACTGTATTTCTATATATTTTCTAGTTTTGAACATAACCTGCAACATATTTAGTTATATTTATGCTTAAGGAAGAATGCCTTGTTAATGAGGTAGTATGTTCTCAGAAAAGTCATACCAGCATACAGTTTGAATTCTTAGTCAAAGTCACCTTGAATTTATCTTAATTTTTTTATCTTCTTGAACACGTGGTAAAAATACTGTATGTTTTATATTAAAGGTGGCAAAGAGCACATTTGCAATTTCCCCTGAAGAATATGAGCGTGATTTAATTTCGTCCTGGAAAAACATACTTATCAACCAATCAAAATGTAGGTTTAGGTTTGGAGCTACTGTTAGGTTTAGGATTGGGTTAATGTTAGGGGCTTTGGGCTTGTACACCATTTTTATCAACCAATAATTGTCCACTGATTTTAGGTATAGTTTATGTTTTTTGTAAGGCAGTGGTTTCCAACCACGTTCCTGGAGGCCCACCAACAGTGCAAATTTTGCATGTTTCCATCAAGTGTGGGGTTCTGGTTTGAATGAAATGTTAACTCTGATTACTCAGATTGTATTTGTCTGAAAGAATAAAGTCATATACACCTAGGATGGCTTGAGCGTGAGTAAATCATGGGGTAATTTTCATTGTTGGGTGAACTATCCGGTTAAGGCAGCAAAATACTGACTGACTCATTTGTCCTTTTGAAAACAATGACGTGTATTGTTATGTTCTGTTTTATTATCATAGTGTTTTGGCTTGCCTGTTGGTTTTCCTGGTTACTGATGAGCTCCCAGCTTCCCACACCTGTTCCATTTGGCATTGATTTAGCTCCTAATGTCTTTAAGTTCTAGTAGGTTAGTTCCCTAGTCGGTATTGTCAGTCTTAAGCATTGTGTTTAATGTTTCCTCCAGCTATCTCCTGAGTTTTCTGTGTGGACTTAATAAAGACTTTTTTTAATTTTTTTTTTTTTAATCTACTGAATATAACAGAACTAAATCAGCTCAATGTGTCAATGAGTTTCTGCAAACCTACAGTATGTTTGATGCATGGAAATAAGCCAACATCGAAGCCTTTTTCTGCAGCTCATCAGATCTATTCAAGGACTGAATAGATCATGTGAATACACAGGTATAGTCATTTCTGACCAAAGCAGGCCCTGTAGTGATCAGTCTCTGCATTTAAAACAATATATCATCACAGGGTATGTAGAGATTCAACTCTAGATTAGCTACTAGCAGATAAGCAGTTCATTGATTTCTATAGCCTGGACAGAGGTGTCAAGTAACGAAGTACAAATACTTTAGTAGAACCTTACTTAAGTAGAAATTTTGGGTATCTATACTTTACTGGAGTAATTATTTTTCAGCCTACTTTTTACTTCTACTCCTTACATTTTCACGCAATTATCTGTACTTTCTACTCCTTACTTTTTAAAAATAGCCTCCTATTTCTTTTCAGCTTGTTTGTTAAAAAAAAAAACTATGCAGATAAATCGCGTCATCCGGATAGTGTGAATTTGACTGCGGTTGGATGAGAAGTTTAAACATATACCATTCAAACTCCCTATTGGTTAATACGCGATCCATCGCGACTGCACATGGTTCAGAGCACAAATCACACACGGTGTTGCCAGATTGGGCGGGTTCCCGCGGTTGAGCACGCACTTTCAGCCAATCAGCGATCAGCATGCAGACGCGCTCATTCATATCATGACAGCAGGGTGTTTAGCGCGATAACTTGTAGCTGACTGTATATTCAAGAGACCGCTATGCTAAAGTGGCATATATATATACACAGTTAGCTGTATCTACAGTAAAGAGTGGGAGAGTGAACCAACTCTCAAACGTGGATTACACCTGTGACTCGAAGACTCTGTATAAATATAATCATGACTCCTGTCCATCATCATACTCAGGACATCTGCAGCAACCCCAACAGCTGCTGAAAGAGGGAGAATCCGGCAACTCAAAACGCAGATGGGACATGTCCCCACCACTTTTTGCCAGGCTCGATATTGTCCCCACCACTTTTTAAAAATAACTGAAAAATAGATTGGGGAAGGTGTGTATTAAAGCAAAAGCACGATCTACAAATCGTCATTCTTCATAATCTAATTCATTCATTTAACACATTTTTTCGCCGCTCAGAAGCTTTTTTTCCAATACAGATTTGCGCAAAACTTTTGTGATATTTCTTAATAGTTGATTTAAAAATATATAGCGAAATGACGGTATTTCCATTAACTGATGTTATGCCACTAGAAATGTTTTTCCCTCTCTTGATAAGTAATTCCGGAAATTATGCTATGAAGGTTGTTAGGTTTATGTAGTCCATCATCCCAACATCCCAGCCGCACACCGCACGCCATAAAACGACATATATTTTATCATAATAAGGACATATGTTGTATTGTGCTGTGTACAAAATGATCTTTATCCACATTAGAGAATTTATATACCCTATACTATGTGCCTTTGTCACACTTTCCATGTTTCTAGATATATTTCTATAAAAGTATCTATAATATAAAGTAGCCTAGTAGCCATACTGGCCAATGGCGATTCTATTGCCAAGGTTTGTGTAGAAGGTTGTGCTCGTGTTTCATAATCAACATATGACATTTAAAAAAAAAAAATAATAGTATAAGCTAATAGTTAAACATATGAAACAATATAGCTACGGAACTCTATATCGCTACCTATAAAAAAAACAAATAACATCGCATAACATCGGTTAATGGAAATGCAATCATTTCGTAATAGTTTTTTTTATTCACATTTAGAAAATATCGTGTTAAATATTTATAAATATAAGTTTTGCGCAAATATGTAATGGAAACGCGGCTAATTAAACGGTAAGTTCGCCATATTTATCTTGCATTTTGATTGATTTTAGTATAATGTTACCCTAGATGTGTTGTGAATATTACGTTTTGCTTATTGGATGTTTATAGAATAATTTGTGAATGTAATGCATGTGTAGCCTACATCAAAGTGAAAATTAAGTGCATTTCCAACTCTGAACTCAGTCCACAAGTAAATTCTGTTATTAAAAAATAAACACATAAGCAAAACGAGTTGTGCAGTGTCCCCACCACTTTTCAAAGCAAACTTGCCTGTAATTCTCTGTAATTTCTTGTGTTCGCGTTTATTATTTTTTGTAGCTGCTGTCAATTTTGCAAAAACTCCCATATATAATTACTCTAGCCTACTCCCATACAGTATAATTACCCTACTGTAATTAAGACATATATTCAAGAAATGTGTTAACAGAAAGACTCTATAGTTCCAGTCTTACTCAAAGGAAAGTGTTCGTTAGCAATTCAATCCATTTCCGATGTTCTTGGATTACTTCTTATTTATTAAAAATAGGTACAGGCATTTGGTATTAGTTCATGAAATATTGATCAAAATTAAAATACAATTGTTACAAAACGAAATTAACTTTAAATAAGCCTTTCTACAAAACAATAGGCTACTCAATGAAGTGTTTAAAATCATGTCCTACCCCACTCCATGTCTCCAGACATATACGCATATTATAGCCTATCTTGCTCATGCTGCTCACTATTCATAATCAACATATGAAATAAAATAAAAATAATAATAATTATTATATCATAGCATAACTATGAAACTAAATAGGTCACTGGTTTCTTTAACCCATGGCCGACGAATCTGCCGGCGCTTCTGATGGACATTTTCCTTTATATGACAGCGGATATAACTCACAATACTCCTAATTTTTAGCCATACAGATAAGTTCGAGACATAATTATGAACTATAAACAATACCAATGTGGACTCGGGGAACGGATTACTTTGCTCCCCTCCAAACATCTTCATTTCAAAAAATTATTTTGTTTATTAAATGCAAAGTTTTTTTTTCAAAAGCATTTCTAAATTCAGTTCATATTTCTAACAAACGAAATTCCAAGCCGAAATAACGAAATGGTAAAAAACAAAAAAACGGCTCGGGTTATGTATATAACCCTTGTTCCCTGAGAAAGGGAATGAGCACTGCGTCGGAACGACGAATTTGGGGACACTCCCTAAGCAACAGCGTGTCTGAAGTATGAATGAAACTATCCCAATCCTGATTGGTGTTGCGTCATGTCGTAGCTGTGGCGCATACCGGAAGATACATAAGGAGCGGCGCGCATAAGCGGCAATTATCGCGATGAAGCATGCGCTCCAAGCGTGCGAGGTGTGGCGACGCGGACGCAGTGCTCGTTCCCTTTCTCAGGAACAAGGGTTATATACATAACCGAGCCGTTCCCTTCGAGGAACTTACACTGCGTCCGAACGAATTTGGGGAACGAGTACCCACTAGGCCACACCGAGGGTAGCGCCTGGCCTAGTGTGAAGCCGGAGACCGGGCACAACTAGGACTGGAGCACCCTAGCGCCAGGCGTCGCAGGGAGGTGCAAGCTATAGACAGCTGTACAGAACTCCTGTGCAGACTCCACTTCCCTTCTTCCGCCGTCATGTGAGGCGGAGGATGAAATGCCTGAAGAACCAAAGACCTGACCACACTAGATGGTACCTTGGGCACGTAGCCCACCCTAGGATGTAAGATGGCCTTTACTCCGCCAGGGGCAAACTCCAGGCAAGTCTGCGTATGCGCCAAGGCCTGAAGGTCCCCCACTCTCCTCAGAGAAGTGATAGCTAAGAGAAAGGCCAACTTAAGGGCCAGGTTCTCTGCCTCAGCTTACTCTAGTGGCTCAAAGGGGCCTCAGCCAAGCCTTCAAGTACCACTGCCAGATCCCTAGGTTGGAACTCTGGAGCAGGCGCAGGCCTCATCCTCCGAGCCCCACGGAGGAACCGTACAACCAGATGGTGCCAACCCAAAGGCCCATCACTCACAGGAGCGTGGAACGCCCAAAGGCAGCCACGTACACCCGGAGTGTGGACGGGGTAAGACCTGCAGAGAAGCGATTTTGGAGGAACTCCAGCACTGAAGCCACTGGGCAGTTAACTGGGTCCACCTCACGCTCTCTACACTAAGTGGAAACACGTTCCACTTCGGGCTGTACACCCTCCTGGTGGAAGGAGCCCTGGAGCTGAGCAAGGTCTCGATAACATCTGCTGACCGTCCAGCCTCTAGGTACTGGGCCCCTCAGGCCCGACCCAGAGATCCCAAAACTCTGGGCAGGGGTGACATATTGTGCCCGTGCCTCAGACAGCAGATCCTCCTCGGCGGGACCTGCCACGGGAGACCGTCTAGCAGTGCTATAATGTCCGAGCACCATACCCGGGTCGGCCTGCAGGGTGCTACTGAGAGTAGGCTGATCCCTTCTTGGCTGACCCGCTCCAAGACTCCCGGGAGCAGAGTGATCAGGGGATATGCATACAGACGCAGCCTCGGCGCGTCTGAACCATGGCATCCACCCCAGCGGGGCTGGATGCGTGAGAGAAAACCCCTCGCAGCCTCCACCACCTCTGGGTGGAGCCGCCCTCCCGGGCCTCAGCCCCTGCCTCAACAGGATGTCTGCTCCTGATCTTGGACCCTCCTAACGTACATTGCCCTGATGGACAACAGTTTCCCTTGGGACCGCAGGAGGATCTGATGCGCCAGTCTACACAGAGGGCGCGACCTCAGACCCCCCTGCCGATTGAGGTACGACAGCTGTGTTGTCTGTTCGTACCAGGACATGGTGACCACGGAGGTCCGGGAAAAAGCTCCTGAGAGCTTTGTAGACCGCCATCATCTCCAGACAATTTATGTGCCAGGAGGAATGACGGCCCTCCCATGGGCCCCTCGAAAAGCGGCCGTCCATGACTACGCCCCAACCAGTGAGGGAGGCGTCTGTTGAAGCGGATTTCCGGCAACAGGACGCTCCCAATACTGGCCCCTGGGACAGAAACCAAGGTTTCTTCCATATGAATAGGGAACGAAGGCCACTGCAAGTTACCCTGATCATACAGAATGGATTTCCCCTCAAGGAAAGTCACCTGGTTTACTTCCGTATCAGGACATGGTGGCCGCGGAGGTCTGGGAAAAAGCCCCTCAGAGCTTTGTAGACCGCCAGCATTTCCAGGCAGTTAATGTGCCAGGAGAAATGCCGGGTCTCCCACAGACCTCTCGCAGCGGCCGCCATGACCACGTCCCAGCCAGTGAGGAGGCATCCGTTGAAGCGGTCTTCCGACAGCGTGATGCTCCCAACACTGGCCTGGGACAGAAACCAAGGTTTCTTCCATATGACTAGGAAGCGAAGGCATCTGCGCGTTACCCTGATCATACAGAACGGTTTTCCCCTCGAGGAAAACCCCCTGATTCCCAGCCACCACTGTAAGGGTCTCGTGCAGCAGTCCAAGAGATATTCTGTTGAAGCGCGGCGCAATGAGCCCCAGCAGTCCTTAAAACTGCTTCACAGTGATGCTGTGGCCTAGCTTCACTTTAGAGACCACCGCCCGTATGGACTCGTCGTGCGGGGAGACAATTGTGCCCTAGCGTAGAGAATCCCATCGACTCCCAGGAACTCTGTTCTCTGAGAAGGCGTCAACACGCTACTGCGTGTAGAGTCTCAACCCCAAGCACTGAGACCAGCCAAGGATGACACCTCAATGCCGAACTGCTGCTACCACAGAGGGGAAGGGCTAGGCCGTATGGAGCGAACCCGATGTTAGTGCGCTTTGCCCCAAAAGCGAACCTCAGGAACTTCCTGTGACACAGAAGGATGGATACAGGGAAGCATGCGTCCTCTTTAGACCCGTCGTGACAGACCAGTCCTCAGACTGGATCTGAATCACAACGGAGGAACTGTAAGCATCTTGAATCTGAATCTCCTCAGAGAACGATTCAAGTACCTCAGATCTAAAGTTGGACGCAACTCGCCATCCTTCTTAGGAAATATGAAGTACCGGCTGTAGAACCCGGACTCCCTGTCTGGCGGAGGAGCACCTTCCGTGGCCTCCTTACCAACGGGGAGTGGACTTCCTGTTCCATTACCCGAACCTGCCCAGGGACCACTGCCGTCCAGACCACCCCACTGAACTTCGGGGGAAGGTAACTGAACTGCAGTCTGTATCCCCTTTTCTACAGTACGCAGGGCCCACACATATATATTCGGAGGCATAACCATGCGCCAAGATAATCTGCTAAGGGAACCAGCCTCTCGAGGCCGGCCTCGGTGTCAACCGAGCCTCCTCCCGACCCCTGAAGCGGCTAACCGGCAGGGTGAAATCGAGGAAGATTTTCGTGTGCGTCTGCGTTTGCTGGACTGCCGCAAGTCTTGCTAGAGGCGGCTGGTGCAGCAGCGTCTTGTGGGAAAGCGATGTGGCCCGAAGCATACTTGATGGCGGGAGCACAGCATCGATTCCCGAAAACTCCACAGGGGAGGCGACCTCGATCGCTCCTACCCGGGAGAGGGGGCTGGCCAGCAGGGGCCTCATCTAAGGGAGCTGCTCTACAGGGCCGCAACACTAGTCGGACACTGGGAATAGCAATTGCCTGAAACTGATGTGTCCGCAGGCCACAAGGCGGCGAGAACGACATCAACTTCAGGAGGGCTCCACCTTAGATGAATATCCAGACAAGTCGAACACGCTTAGGTGACATAATTAAAGTATCCAACTTATTAAAGTCAGATAACATGATACTCAATTCCTCTGAATTAAATGCCATCATAATCAGCCAACCCGTGCAACCTGGTCTGAATGATAGGCTGAATAAAAAATACATCTAACTCCTCAAAGTCAGATAATATTTTAATTTAATTCCTTGGAATTAAATACAGCCACAATAAGGTGAAACATGGTCTGAATGATAGGCTGAATATCTAACTCCTCAAAGTCAGATCATATTTTATTTAATTCCTCAGAATTAAATGTAGCCATAATCATCAGACGACACTGTTTTATTGTATTTATACGGACTCATAAACCACGCGTTGCCTCAGCAACGTGGTTCAACCTCATAATACAATTGGCTTTCATCGCCGAGAAAAAGCCAAAGCCGTTAAGCCAACCAGTATTCCATGCACACCGATCGTGTGTGTTCACGCGATCGGTAACTGCCGTTACTATGCGCCGGCTCCGCTTATGTATCTTCCGGGTATGCCGTCACAGCTACGTCATGACGCAACACCAATCAGGATTGGGATAGTTTCATTCATACTTCAGACACGCTGTTGCTTAGGGAGTGTCCCCAAATTCGTCGTTCCGACGCAGTGTGAGTTCCCTCGATAGGGAACAACTTTGAGTTACCTTACCACCATGCAAATGCAAACATTTCACTCTTTTAATTGTAATCAATGTTTGAATAACAATTCTCCTTCCATTAAACATAATGGCTAGGCGGTGGCTGGGATATACATAATCCCAACATACATGGCATAATTTTTGGAATTACTTATCAACGAGGAAAAAAAAAATGTTTTAGTCGCATAACATCGGTTAATGGAAACGCTGTCATTTCGCAATAGGTTTAATTTGAAAAGTGACATATGAGGTGCCGGATCCAATAAAAAAGGTTCTGGATCCAACATCGGAGGTCCCGGAACATGTTCCGGCGTGTTCCGGCTCAAATTAAGCCCTGCCGGTAGGTGAAGCGAGTTTACCTGCTTCAACACAAAATCACCTGCATTTGGCTGGTGGCGGGTGCTAATTTCCATCCCTGGTGTAGTATCATGGCAGGACTTGTATTTTATGTTTGAGAATTGATTTGTTGAACTTTGTCTTTTAGCAACAAGTTGAAAAGGAGTCAACTACACCTCATGGGTCAAGCATCCTACACAATAAAGTCTATGTGGCGGTAAGGATACAGTGCCATACAAACATTACATTTTCTGTTCTGCTTTCAGGTCTTAATTGATGCTTTTAAATAAAACCCTTTTGTATAGGAGCTCTGCCATGAGGAACAGAAAACGGCTGACTACCAAAAGAATCAAGTGATGGCAGACGCTGACATTTAACATGAAGACATTACAGAGAATGAAATAATGGAGAAAACACCCAGCAATGAAAGCCATGTATCTCCTTTATGGACAGTGTCAGAATACAGCGAGAAAGCACTACATGAACAAAAAAGAAAAGAGCATGAGTTGCTCCTTCTAGCTCTAAAATCAAAACATGGTTTGACCGATGAAGCACTAGAAGACATGCTTCAAGTCATAAATGCTATCACCGGTAAACACTCAGTGTCAACTACTAAACATCACTTCTACAAAAACATGACTGATTATAAGGACTTTATTCTTATCAAGCATTTCTGTTCAGATTGTATTGTCTTAATGGAAACAAACAATGAAAAAGTAGGTTGCAGAATTTGCGGCAAAGGAGCACGTTAAATCTGGAAACTTTTTTATTGTTCTCCCTCTAGAAGCACAACTACGAAATATTATTGAACAACACAAGTTTTCGCAGTTGACTGTCAATAACAAGGATAATGTAAACGCTCACTTGGTTGATGTATGTGATGGTCTGCTTTATAAAAAGACCTTGAAAACCTTTAAACCTCTAAATGGTTGCCCCAACTTTTCAATCACCTTTAGATGTGATGGTGTACCTTTATTCAAATCCTCTTCACATGCATTAATGCGTATGTAAGTATTTTCTTACATATAGAAATTGATGATATTGATATATGGTTATTGATGATATGAAAAAATTAAATTTAAGTTTGCAAACAGAATTTGTCTACTATGTTTTGTTTTTATGAGCCAGTTAAAATGAGGTAAATTGATTTAAAATGAAATTTGGATTGTGTAGACTTGTTAAAAGTTCAAGCTGTTCAAATAAGGAAAACAAGGAATGTATAAGGAAACCATAGGCATAAAAATGTATGTTGTTTAAATAAATGGGCATATATCAATTAAACGTATCGGTGACATATATGGTCATAACATACAATATTATATAAACAATAGTCATATATATCGTATTAATATATGTCAATGTACTGATTTTATATGGAAAATGTATATATGTTACAAACTTATATCAACATATATCTAGAGATATGTATATATGTGATAGCAATATATTGTCTTATATTTAGCATATATGACGCCGTCATTTGCGATATAGGGACATATATGTCATATATTACATTTCCGTATGGGTGTATTTGGTTGTGTTGTGAATATTTGCAGTGTGTTTCTGTATTTGTTTGTATTGTGAGTATTTGCAGTGTTTCTTTATTTGGTTGTGTTGTAAGTATTTGCAGTGCGTTTCTGTATTTGGTTGTGTTGTAAGTATTTGCAGTGCGTTTCTGTATTTGGTTGTGTTGTAAGTATTTGCAGTGCGTTTCTGTATTTGGTTGTGTTGTGAGTATTTGTGGTGTGTTTCTGTATTTGGTTGTGAGTATGTGCAGTATTTCTGTATTTGGTTGGGTTGTGAGTATTTGAAGTGTTTCTGTATTTAGTTGTGTTGTGAGTATTTGTGGTGTGTTTCTGTATTTGGTTGTGAGTTTTGCAGTGTTTCTGTATTTAGTTGCGTTTGAGTATTTGCAGTATTTCTTTATTTAGTTGTGTTGTGAGTATTTGCAGTATTTCTTTATTTAGTTCCGATGTGAGTATTTGCAGTGTTTCTGTATTTGGTTGTGAGTTTTGCAGTGTTTCTGTATTTAGTTGCGTTGTGAGTATTTGTGGTGTGTTTCTGTATTTGGTTGTGAGTTTTGCAGTGTTTCTGTATTTGGTTGTGTTGTGAGTATTTGTGGTGTGTTTCTGTATTTGGTTGTGAGTTTTGCAGTGTTTCTGTATTTAGTTGCGTTGTGAGTATTTGCAGTGCATTTCTGTATTTGTATGAAATTAACATTAAGAAAGATAAATAAATTCTTTATAAGTGCAGTTTATTATTAGTTCGTTAACTAACGTAGTTAACTAATGTTAACTAATGACCATTATTCTAAAGTGGTACCCTAAACAACTGTGAAACCGATCGGCCCAATGAACAGATTTATCAATATTACAAGACTAATAATAATATACACTCACCTAAAGGATTATTAGGAACACCTGTTCAATTTCGCAATATTGCAATTATCTAATCAATCAAACACATGGCAGTTGCTTCAATGCATTTAGAGGTGTGGTCCTGATCAATACAATCTCCTGAACTCCAAACTGAATGTCAGAATGGGAAAGAAAGGTGATTTAAGCAATTTTGAGCGTGGCATGGTTGTTGGTGCCAGACGGGCCGGTCTGAGTATTTCACAATCTGCTCAGTTACTGGGATTTTCACGCACAACCATTTCTAGAGTTTAGAAAGAATGGTGTGAAAAGGGAAAAACATCCAGTATGCGGCAGTCCTGTGGGTGAAAATGCCTTGTTGATGCTAGAGGTCAGAGGAGAATGGGCCGACTGATTCAAGCTGATAGAAGAGCAACTTTGACTAAAATAACCACTTGTTACAACCGAGGTATGCAGCAAAGCATTTGTGAAGCCACAACACGCACAACCTTGAGGCGGATGGGCTACAACAGCAGAAGACCCCACCAGGTACCACTCATCTCCACTACAAATAGGAAAAAGAGGCTACAATTTGCACAAGCTCACCAAAATTGGACAGTTGAAGACTGGAAAAATGTTGCCTGGTCTGATGAGTCTCTGAGATTTCTGTTGCGACATTCAGATGGTAGAGTCAGAATTTGGCGTAAACAGAATGAGAACATGGATCCATCATGCCTTGTTACTTGTTACTTGTTTTTACTAACTTACGTGAACTAATTCAATGTAACTTTACTGAGGATTCTTATTATGGAAAACAATTTCACAGAGCAAAATACCCCATCCGATTGTTGTGGATCAAGCAGTGTGGGAGAATCTATATAAGCGGGAGAATGTTATCATTGCAAAGTGGTCAGGCTAATGTACTGTGTTTATTCCACAAGTCTTATGGATAAGCTGTTTGATTTATAATTATTAGATTGTTTACCCTGCTGTGCATGAACATAGCTGTTCCTCAATCTGTGAGTTTCCCATTTGAATGGTCAGAGTGAGGCGGCTGCTGCTTACACTGGAACCTATAGGCTTTAGCTTCAATTTTGATGAAATTATTCTCTAATCGGTTGCATATTATGCCATGGATACATCCCTCGATTGCATACTGCAGTCCCTTTTGTCTTGCTCTCTCAGATATTTCACCTTTTCGCTAAAAATGACTAATTATCTCCTTGTCTGACACCGGCGCATACATACTGTAATAGACGGGCCAGGTGCAAAAGCTTGACAGGCGTAGCAACAGTAACTAAGGAGGGCGGGACTTAGCGAAGGGTCAATTGGCCATCGTTTAAATGCAACGGCCTACCTGAGCATTGTTTCTGACCATGTCTATCCCTTTATGACCACCATGTACCCATCCTCTGATGGATACTTCCAGCAGGATAATGCACCATGTCACAAAGCTTGAATCATTTCAAATTGGTTTCTTGAACATGAGAATGAGTTCACTGTACTAAAATGGCCCCCACAGTCACCAGATCTCAACCCAATAGAACATCTTTGGGATGTGGTGGAACGGGAGCTTCGTGCCCTGGATGTGCATCCCACAAATCTCCATCAACTGCAAGATGCTGTCCTATCAATATGGGCCAACATTTCTAAAGAATGCTTTCAGCACCTTGTTGAATCAATGCCACGTAGAATTAAGGCAGTTCTGAAGGTGAAAGAGGGTCAAACACAGTATTAGTATGGTGTTCCTAATAATCCTTTAGGTGAGTGTATAATTTATAGAGAGTAAATTTAAATGCGTATTTGGCGTGCTGTCCGGGGGGAGGGCTTTTAGTGTGTTTTGTATATGGACAAAAAGCTTCATGTCTATTGTCATCATACTGTTTCTGGTTTGACCTGATGCCATTATCTGATGCGTGTGTGGTGTTGATGTGGTAACCCAGAGCACCAGGACGTTTGCATATGCAAACATGAGAAAAGCCCAATCCCTTGTGTTTATTGTGATGCTCTTGTGCTGAGATACAGCTGGGCCCTTAGAGACCTTTGAAACACTCATGGCCCCTCAAAGAGCCTCAAAAAGCACTGCCTCAAAACACACCAGGCATCTTTACAGGAAGGAGTTTGTTTTGATTTAGCTCTATACATTAACATTTTGTATTGAATCAGCGTTCCGTCCAAATCCGGCATTTTGGGAGCCTGAAACCGCTATTTTTCAAACCGGGTCCCAGAGTGGATAACTCTAAAAACAACACAATTTCCTTTCGTGTGTACAGCCAATCCGAATATTTTGTGAAGCGCTGATGTCATCTTCTCCGTTTTTAGTGTATCTCTGTGGCAGAATTACAGCGCCACATACTGGTCTATCATGTGTACTAGTCGGTTTCAGTGGTTTCGTGTGTATGCAGATATTTCTTGAGACGACGCTGTGTTTACAGATTTTTTTTTTAGAACGAGAAAAAAACAAAGATTGTATAGGGAAAGCTCTGGCTTCGTGGATGTGGTTGCCAAATTGGTGTGAACCAAATTTAACTAAATCACACATTTCTGCTTTCCCACTTTGGATAATAGCATCAGCCAAATGAATATGTGTAAAACTCAAGTGAAAATATAAGACTAGAAATATCCAAACAACTTTGACAGTTCATTTCATCAATACAGTTTATTGGTTCTTGAACAAAATGAGTTCATACAAATACAGTGAATCAGTGCTCATTGATTTCTCGGTTTATTCCTGAGACTAAACACTTTAAACACTTAACACTTCCTGAAAATAAAACATGATTTTCAAGATGAATGTTTACCAGCAGGTTTAAGGCAGCGACATATAGGCAGTGTCATTTAGACTCCCCCTTAAGCTGCCTCATCGACACGGCATCCTCAATAAACCTGTCTCCGGTGGGATGACTCTGATTGTTTGAATATTCCTAGTTAATAATTCTTTAAACCGATTTGTCATCCTCAAAACAACCCGTCTCCAGTGTGTTGCCGCCAATCTTTCGAATATTACACTTTAGTAATTGTTTAATCAATATGGCATCCTCAATAAAACCTGTCTCCGGCGTAATGACAATTCAAATTATTTATTTTTAATAATTATTTAATCGATATAAATAATCCTCAATAAACCCGTCTCCGGCATGTTGCCTCGGATCTTTCGAATATTTAGATCTATTATGACCTGTGACCTGTAAAATTGCCAGAATAATAATAATACGCTGTTTGTTAATTGGCCAGAGAAGAACTGGCACCCCGACTGAGCCTGGTTTCTCCCAAGGTTTATTTTTGTCCATTAGGTCTCCTGATGGGGTTTTGGTCTCCTTGCCTCTGTCGCCTCTGGCTTGGCTTGCTCAGTTGGGGAAACACAATTTTTCAAATAAATTTCCAAATAAATCTAATTATTAAACTAAATTAACCATATAGAAAAGCCCACATTGTCACTGTATGATAATCGAAATATATTCTGTTGAATTATTTTTCTGTTTAACACTGTGAAGCTGCTTTGAAACAATCTGCATTGTTAAAAGCGCTATATAAATAAAGTTGACTTGACCTGACTTGACCTCTGTTACACAAATTCACATCTTTGCATTGACTTTGACTCTTGTGTGGCCCAACCAGGTGCACTGTTTGCACTTGGTGTAAATAGACATCGTCTTTTTTATGTTGTGTAAAGGATTTGGGTTAATGATATGTAAATTTTGAGGGAAAAAATCCAATAATAAGATTTGTCTACTGAGAATATAACAGCGTTTTTAACACCAGAGAGAATCAATGAAAGCTGTAACAATTACCCTTTCAGACCTTACTTGTAATTTCATTCACTGTTCTTTGTTCTTAAATAAAATGTACTGTGCATTTACGTTTTTTGTTTTGTTTTGTTTTTTTACAGTAAATAACAAAGAAACACTATAAGCACTATGAACAATAGTACAGCTGATGCAGTGTGATCTTATGCGATGATGTCTCCACTGTGTCTGCTCCTAGAACAAAACGTAAAGAAAAAGAAATCACTGCACTGTAATAAAGGCAACAGATCAATCTATAACTTTCATACAGCACTGGTAAACTTTAAACATTAACATCTCAATTATTAAACTCATTGTACATACCGTTGATGAACAGTTGATCTCCTGTTCAGAATAAGATGGGGTTGTGAAAGATGTGTTTTCCTGCATCAGTGTTATCAAGATTGTTGAGTTTGGATAATGTTTCCTCTCAGATATTCATCAAGGAATGTTTCATTTGTGTTTTTGTAATGTGGGTCCTGTTCTGCTACTGAATCTTTACCCTTGATTATATCACAAACAATCTTTCTGTTATTGTCTCTCCGATGTACATCAGTGTCTTGAAGTTTAAGATCATGTTCAGTGGAAAAGCACAGCAGGACAACAGAACCGCCAATAACAGCCTCTACTGTTTCCTGCAGAGACACTGCCACAGAGAAAAAATGCTTACACGATTGCGTAAGAGACTGTATTCTCTGATGGTCTGACGAGGAATGATTCAGAGAGGATTGTTGTCAGATTAGATGTCTGGAATTTGACAGGTACACATACATCACGTCACATCTCGGTTTTGTTTATCACCAGACCTCATTCTGATCTACAGACAAACTGAAAGCAAAAACTCGCAGCCATGTCAAGCTCCCTGTTTATTGTCATATCAACATGTAAGTTTTGTTGTGTGTGTTGATTATGTTCGTTCAGTTGGACTTTTTTTAATTGACTTTTGTTTTGCTTTATATATCTCTGTATTTATATTGCATTGTTATAACATTAATATTTCTCTTTACTTTTGCATGTTGTATAATTGCATTTCATATTGTGTTTTTGTACTATATGGACAAAGTGCTTCTGATTCCTATTGTCATCATACTGTTTGACCCGATGCCTTGATCTGATGCGTTTCATTTACTAGTAAGGAGTGGTGGTGATGTGGAAACTCTGAGCTCCAGGATGTTTGTCATACACACACACACACACACACACACACACACACACACACACACACACACACACACACACACACACACACACACACACACACACACACACACACACAAACACAAGAAGATTGTCATGGTGCGGGAATCTTAGGAACAAACCTCAAAGGAATCAAACCCAAACAAAAACTTTAATTATAATGCTCAGAAACAGGCAGACGAGCAAGGAAACGTCTTCTGGGGGCCGACCAGGAGCGGTCGAGTCTGAGGAGGAAGCCTCGAGGACGGTACTGGTGCCGGAGCCAGGGTGGTGCCGACAAACCCAGGAGGTCAGGGCAAAGCCGCCAGTTCAGGGGACCAGGGAGGAGCCGGCAGTTACCAAAATTTTCTTGGGAGGAGCTATGGAGTCTAGAGAGAGTTCATGGGCTGGAGTCCTCTCTGGACTCGGGATAGTTGAAATTTCCAATATAAACATCCAAATAATTCTCCGTTCTCTGAATGTCGCAGAGCTCCTTGCCTCCTCTGAATATACCTTGGGATACTGAAGTAGATTTAAAGGTGCCAAGAATACATCATACAACATTTTTAAAATTGTTTAATTTAAATTGATATCTACATAGAAGGTATGTGGCTTAGTTAAGGACAACTATTGCCATTTACAACACTAAGATTTGTACCTAGAATGAAATGGGCTGTTATTATCTTATTTGGAAGGGTCATGAATAATATTGTCGAGCTCTGCTCTGATTGGCTGTTTCTTCTCTGTACATCAGCACAGATCCTGATGAATATGAATAGAACTGCAAATAGTAGCGGACACGCTAAGCAAGATTACAATTAATAATAGTACACAAATCTGTCCGTATAATGCACCACATACGCACTTAAAGATGAGTAGAATTTCCTTTGTTTTGAAGGTGGGAACTTATTGTTCTCAAAGACAGTTGTGTTGTATTTTGTAGATTTATGATAACACATGCAGGAAAAACTACTAACCCCAGTGTAAATAGGTCGTCATGCTATTTAGTTATCTATGCTAGTTACTTGGAGCTTGCTAGTTAGCTAAGGTTAACGTTACTGTACTAGCATATTGCGTTCGATCTCAACACAGGGTAAATTAATGTTAATGTTGTCAGCTCATTAAGAAACTTTCAAGTTAAACAGAAATGGCTTCAACTGTCAAGAAGTGGATCAAATCAAATGACTCCAGATTTGCTCATATATTTACGGAAATGTCATGAATGAGGCCCAGTACCTGCAGAACTTCTGATGATTCGGCTGTGCAGGTCAACGTTAAGACTGCCTGGCCTTGAACATGGGCTGGTATATGCAAATTTCGGTTTTATGTTGGGATTAGCTTTTTCAGTGGTCTTATGCATGCACAAGATTTATATGAAGGAGGAAACAATGGTGTTTGAGGCTCACAGTATGCCAGTCCCATGTACAGAACTCTTATTATTCAACTACGCCAAGGTAAATACAGTTTTCCATTCTGCCTTTAAGCATAATGTCTGTAATTTGACTTTCTTTGACTTAAATATACACTAATTTCACACGTTTGCTGGTCAGCTGTACAGTCTGAAGCTCAGATGAGTGTGTGAGGAAGCAGATGTATTTTCCTATAGTGGTTTAAAGATTGCTGAGTTTGATGGAGTGAAGTTTCCTCAGATAATCACCAGTTTCAGTTCAGTTCTCATAGTCTGGATCCTGTTCCTCTAGTAAATGATTGCTAGAAATATATCACACACAATATTTGATGAATATAAGTCTCCAGCTCACATCAATGTCTAGGTTTTGTTTCAATCTTTGTGTGTGTGTGTGTGTGTGTGTGTGTGTGTGTGTGTGTGTGTGTGTGTGGTGTGTGTGTGCGTGTGTGTGTGTGTGTGTGTGGACTGGTAATCTACGGTATGGGGACAAAATGTCCCCACAAAGATGGCAATATCCAAAATCCTTGTCCTTGTGGGGACATTTTTGGTCCCCATGAGGAAAACATCTTATAAATCACACTAAGTGATGTTTTTGAAAATGTAAAAATGCAGCATGTCTCCTGTGATGGGTAGGTTTAGGGGCAGGGGCAGTGTAGGGGATAGAAAATACGGTTTGTACAGTATAAAATGCATTACGCCTATGGAATGCCCCCATAAAACATGGAAACACAACATGTGTGTGTGTGTGTGTACATTTATCATTGTATATATTTCCAAACATTCATTTTTGACATTGATTGTAATAATCCAGATAGATTTTTTTTTAGTAATATTTATCTTCAATTTGATTATTCATGTAAGAAAAACTTTGCTTGCAAAAGCATATTTTCTATATAATTTGTGTTTGTATCACAGCATTGTTCTGTTGTGTTTTTGTATTTTATGGACACAAGCCTGTTCTCATCGTGCTCAGTCTGGTTGTTATACATGTGTGTCATTTAGTTTGCAGGGGCGTATCACCTGATGCCATTGTTTGATGTTTTAATGTCCCATTTCTCCACAGATTTCTATACTGTCATACACCAAGAGCCTTATTGGGCCCTCAAAGAGCCCCAGTGCATGTGAAGAGCCCACAATCACTGTCTGAACACTGTGCAGTTTTAGTCTTAAGAAATATAAAAATATAAATATAAAAAGCTTTTCCAGCATTAGTGTTCAGAGTTGTCTATCAGTCAGATGAACCCTGACCACAAGCACATTTTATCTTTTGCACACTGTACATACAAATCACATTTGATAAATGATGTTTTAACGTAAACATGAAACGATAAAGAATAAAAAATCCATTTAATATTGGCAAACGCAGCATGTGGTGCACTTGTGGTGCAGACAGCAACACACTGACAAACTCCTTTCCTTTAGATACAGCAAAAAATGTTCCTTATTCAGTGTTTGAGATCTCATTCTGTTACACAATAAAAACAATGAAGAGCATTTGGCAAAGAATATAAAAGACAAAACAATCGTTTGCACCAGAGATAACCAATGAACTTTAATTTGAATCTAATAATTCAGAAACAATTAGTTTTGTAAAATGATTTGTTTAGTACAATTATTTGTTCTTCAGTTGAGACAGGACAGAATGAGTTATGAGTCAGCTTGAGTTAGATTTTTTTCTCAAGAGAAATATGATCAAATGAGCCATTATAAGCACTGTTATAGATAATACACAGCTGATGGACCGCAAACATTAAAGGCCATTATATTTACACTGTCTGCTGCTCCTCTATTTTAACTATAGTGAGATCCGGCTCAGTCGGTGTTTAACAGGTTTAACTAGTGAAGACATTCTGAATAGTGAAGGATAAGCAGTAGCATTTGCTGTTTCACCCAAAACATTTCTCTGAATTATGTCTTATTTTCCTGCCATTGTGTCTTTAATACAAAGTTATGTCTTGACTTTAGTTTATAATCACTGTAACTGCAGAACAAGATTGCAGAGCTTCTAATTGTAACCTACAGAGAAAAACGAAAGAGAATTGAATACAACAGGGAAATACAGCCGGACCTTTTCATGAATGTGCCTTTCACACGGGCTCAATCCATGCAAATGTAAAGAAAAGAAGAAAAAAAAGAGGATAAAATAATTAGACAGGTAAGGCAGAACAGTACACAATGATTTGTTTTGTGATTGAAATGTTATTCAGGGTTGATGTTCTCTTCTCTTCTTTGAGATATTCTGTTGTTTTGTATTATTTGAGTGTGTTTTGTAGTATATGGATAAAATGCATTTGATGTATTGTCATCATACTGTTTCTGGTTTGACCTGATGCCATTATCTGATGTGTGTGTGTGTGTGTGTGTGTGTGGTGTTGATGTGGAAACTCAGAGCACAGGGACGTTTGCATATGTAAACATGAGAAGAGCCCAATCCCATGTGTGATCTGGTGCTGAGATCCAGCTCGGCCCTTAGAGGCCTTTAAAACCCTCATGGTCCCTCAGAGTCAATTTCATCAAAACACACCAGGCATCTTCAGGAAGGGGTTAGTGTGATGAGGAGACTGTGGCGTTCAGACACTGAGTTTTATTCAAACGTGTGAACAAAATTAAACTATTTTTACCAACAGTGCCAAATTTTATTTTATTTTTTTAAACTAGACACATTTCTGCTTCCACACTTTAGATAAAAGCATCAGCCAAATGAATAAATGTAAAATATTTGGGTTTAGTTAAAAATATAAGATTAGAATTAACTTTGACAGATCATTTCATCAATACAGTTTATTGGTTCTTGAACATAAGAGATCATACAAATACAATGAATCAGTGCTCATTGATTTCTCGGTTTATTCCTGAGACTAAACACTTTAAACACTTAACACTTCCTGAAAATAAAACATGATTTTCAAGATGAAAGTTTTCCAGCAGGTTTAAGGCAGTGACAAATTAACAGACTCGCTTGTCTTGTAACTTCAGCCAAACGTGTACATCAAGATCTCATTCTGTTAAGAGTGCAGCGCATAAGGCAAGAATAAAACAGCACAAAACTGTCTTTGACATCAGAACAACATACAGAGTAGAAAGACAAGACAATGTTATAGCACACTTTATACACTAGGAAAGTGTAAAATCATAAAAAAGATACAGTCATAAAGGATACAAAATGTATAAATAGTAATTAAAGCTAGAATATGTAACTTTTGGCCCTTCAGCAGTTAAACTACTTCCGCTTTGGTAATCTCTGAGTTTCTCAGGAGTCGCTCTATTCGGCGCACATGAATCTGAAGATTTGATCACTTTCAACTTCTTTATCATAATTAGAAACTGAAATTTTACATTTTTAAAGTCATAATTTAATTTCTCATAATTCTGACCTTTTATTCCATAATTGACTTTTTAATCTTTAATATTTAAGATCTACCAAAACATCTTTTGTGTGTCTGTGTAGGAATTAGCGTGCATTTTGTTGCCATGGTTACAGGAGATTTATCAGTCCCAATGTCACGGACAACATTAAACTCTCCCACTCCTAAGAATAAATTAATAAATAGCAAAAGACAGATATTTAAGAAAACATGTCTTATGATCAGGCACTTAAGTTATATTCTGCTGTTGTTTTGACGGGGCAGTGTTACCAACATTAACACTTTCAGTTCATGGTTTTGTGACTCAGGGCTTCTTTTCTCAAAAGCATCGTAAGCCAAAGCGGATCGAAGAACCATTGCCACCAATGATCTCACGATAAACTCATGATGCTTTTGAGAAACGCAGCTCTTGTCAGTACACAGAAAATATGACGCTATATGCAAACAAAGCTTTTATGAAAAACCAAACAACTGCTGATTTGCGTTTCATAATGTGTACTGTTGCTTTAAACAACTTCCACTGCCTATAGTGATAGCCTGACCTTCTGTCCTATATTTACAGATATTACACAAACACATATGGATGAATGAATGAAGTCTTCTAAGAAATCCATCTCAACAGCTGTAAAGAATAACAGTTGTGAGCAGGAAATACAGTAACACACTCACTCACTCGCTCTACCTGTTTTCATTCTGTTCTCTGTTATTCAACCAAATCCTTTTCACACTCTTCTGGTTATTTCTTACTTTTTCTGAAAACTCAAGCACAATCCTCGTCCTCTGACAGTGTTTAGCGCTAAAGCTCGCTGTTGGTACACAAAGCTATACAGTCACGTAACAAATGTGACCCTGGAGCACAAAACCAGTCATAAGTCACACGGGTATATGTATGGCAATAGCCAACAATATAGGTTAAAATTATTGATTTTCTTTTATGCCAAAAATCTTTAGGATATTAAGTAAAGATCATGTTCCATGAAGATATTTTTAAAATTTCCTACTGTAAATATATACAGGAGTGCAGAATTATTAGACAAATTAGTATTTTGACCACATCATCCTCGTTATGCATGTTGTCTTACTCCAAGCTGTATAGGCTGGAAAACCAATTAAGCATATTAGGTGATGTGCATCTCTCTAACGAGAAGGGGTGTGGTCTAATGACATCAACACCCTATATCAGGTGTGCATAATTATTAGGCAACTTCCTTTCCTTTGGCAAAATGGGTCAAAAGAAGGACTTGACAGACTCAGAAAAGTCAAAAATAGTGAGATATATTGCAGAGGATGCAGCAGTCTTAAAATAGCCAAGCTTCTGAAGCGTGATCATCGAACAATCAAGCGTTTCATTCAAAATAGTCAACAGGGTCGCAAGAAGCGTGTGGAAAAACCAAGGCGCAAAATAACTGCCCGTGAACTGAGAAAAGTCAAGCGTGCAGCTGCCAAGATGCCACTTGCCACCAGTTTGGCCATATTTCAGAGCTGCAGCATCACTGGAGTGCCCAAAAAAACAAGGTGT
Organism: Gobiocypris rarus; assembly: GCA_023029165.1. Classification (NCBI taxonomy): domain Eukaryota; kingdom Metazoa; phylum Chordata; class Actinopteri; order Cypriniformes; family Gobionidae; genus Gobiocypris; species Gobiocypris rarus. The sequence continues at coordinate 24,725,502 of CM040929.1, read as the reverse complement.
GCAATACTCAGAGACATGGCCAAGGTAAGAAAGGCAGAAAGTCGACCACCACTGAACAAGACACACAAGCTGAAACGTCAAGACTGGGCCAAGAAATATCTCAAGACAGATTTTTCTAAGGTTTTATGGACTGATGAAATGAGAGCGAGTCTTGATGGGCCAGATGGATGGGCCCGTGGCTGGATTGGTAAAGGGCAGAGAGCTCCAGTCCGACTCAGACGCCAGCAAGGTGGAGGTGGAGTACTGGTTTGGGCTGGTATCATCAAAGATGAGCTTGTGGGGCCTTTTCGGGTTGAGGATGGAGTCAAGCTCAACTCCCAGTCCTACTGCCAGTTTCTGGAAGACACCTTCTTCAAGCAGTGGTACAGGAAGAAGTCTGCATCCTTCAAGAAAAACATGATTTTCATGCAGGACAATGCTCCATCACACGCGTCCAAGTACTCCACAGCGTGGCTGGCAAGAAAGGGTATAAAGAAGAAAATCTAATGATATGGCCTCCTTGTTCACCTGATCTGAACCCCATTGAGAACCTGTGGTCCATCATCAAATGTGCGATTTACAAGGAGGAAAACAGTACACCTCTCTGAACAGTGTCTGGGAGGCTGTGGTTGCTGCTGCACGCAAATGTTGATGGTGAACAGATCAAAACACTGACAGAATCCATGGATGGCAGGCTTTTGAGTGTCCTTGCAAAGAAAGGTGGCTATATTGGTCACTGATTTGTTTTTGTTTGGTTTTGAATGTCAGAAATGTATATTTGTGAGTGTTGAGATGTTATATTGGTTTCACTGGTAAAACTAAATAATTGAAATGGGTATAAATTTGTTTTTGTTAAGTTGCCTAATAATTATGCACAGTAATAGTCACCTGCACACACAGATATCCCCTAAAATAGCTAAAACTAAAAACTACTTCCTAATAAACTACAAAATATTCAGCTTTGATATTAATGAGTTTTTCTGTTCATTGAGAACATGGTTGTTGTTCAATAATAAAATGAATCCTCAAAAATACAACTTGCCTAATAATTCTGCACTCCCTGTATAAAAAATATTAGTAGTAGTAATATGCATTGCTAAGGACTTCATTTGGACAACTTTAATGGCGATTCTCTCAATATTTAGATTATTTTCAAATAGTTGAATCACAACCAAATATCGTCTTATCCTAACAAACCACACATCAATGGAAAGCTTATTCATTCAGCTTTCAGGTGATGTATACATCTCAATTAAGAAACATTTGACCCTTATGACAGGTTTTGTGGTCCCGGGTCACAAATGCTTTATCATCATTATCAGCGATCACTGATTCATGTGTTCAACCTCATGAGCGTCTGAACCCATGTTGTCTCTGCCTGCCCTAAGACTGTGTGATTTCTTTATCCACAAAGCTACAATGACACCTATAACTATAATTACAGATACAGTGACACCACAGATCAAAGCCCATGATGTCCCCTCACTGTCTGGTTCTGTTCCTCCTTGGTTTTCTTGTTCAGTGGATATGGTTACTTTTTCTGCTGTTGATTCTGCAACACAAAAAAATAACAGAAAACATTACCTCACTGTGATAAAGACAACAGACCCGTCTATACTTTATAAACCGCAGCATTCAGACTGAAACATTAATAGTGAACTTAAAATATGGGATCAATTTCTTGCAGCATTTAGATTTTAAAGCAAACTTCTTTATTAAATTAAAAACTTAATGCAGTAGTTTCACACACCGCTGATGATCAGCTGTACTGTAGGTTGTTCAGATGTGTGTGTGATGAGGCAGATGTATTCTCCTGCATCAGCGTGAGTGAGATCCTTGAGTTTGATGGAGAAGTTTCCTCGCTCATACTCCTCTGGAAAGGTTTCAATTCTGTTCTTGTACTCTGGATCCTGTATCTCTAGTGAATGACTGCTGGGAATGATATCAAACACAATCTTGCTGCCATTGTGTCTCCAAAACACATCTTGAAGTTTAAGATCACGTTTAGTAGAAGAACACGGCAGGACAACAGAACCGCCAATAACAGCCTCTACTGTGACCTGCAGAGACACTGAAACAAGAGAAACTGTAAATATAACTTTAACAGTCATGAATCTTTCTAATGTGTTGTTCAGATGCTCACCTTTGTTTATCAGCACCGCAAACACACAGATGAAGCAACTGCAGAAACAGAAAAAATAGATTAATGTAGCTTCCTTTGGTTCAACTAGCATGGTAAAAACAACACTTAAGTCATGAGTTTGATTCCCACACATAATAAAAGTAAGATGGTGAGATGGGATAGGGTGTACTTCCCATTCTTAGCTTTCTTACTGACCACAAATGTCACTAAATTCATCTCTAAATCTGTTACAAACTGGGAGTAAATGTTCTTAAAGGACATCTTTACCCATCTTATCATATGGCAATTGATAACATTGAATTCACTGCAAATTAAACTATCAACTAAACTCCCTGCACATTCACCAGGACATGGAAATAATGCTAAGAGTTAATCACTCAAAATAATAGTTATAACCAATAAATCATGCATATTTTATTTAGCACTTTATAATCATTAATGAACCAATTAATGTTTAATGTTTTTACAACACTTAAAATATCTGTAATACTAGTTTAATAAAGCATTTGACAATCAAAACACAGCAGGCCAACACAAACACGAGCAACATGCTAACAGGCCTTCATTGCTGCGGCATGACATGTGTGTCCAAACAGCGTTTCATTCTGCATTCAACAAACATACCTGATCATCATATCAGCCCAATATTATCAATGTCTTATCACATTTATTTGACTATATTGCATAGTTATTTTTTAAATTAGAGTGAAATATTCATTTTTAACAGAAAGTAGGCTATCGTAACTCTTGAGCTTCCGTGAGCGTCCGTGCGTAATGACATCAGGCGTGACATCGACATGGCGTGAACTCATCAGACATGCGCAGATGCGTTAGTCTTTCTCAAATATTCAACACTCGTGATCTTCAGCTGAATTCTTATCATTATTAATATCATAATGTTTCTGATCTCCAATCATCTGACTGTCATCTCTGCACTTTAATTCATCAATAAAAGACACGACAAGAGCTTAGATTATCATCTTCAATGGTTAGATTAGACTGTAAAACATATCTTGTTAAATTTACAGTAAAGAAATGGCAGCTGTGATTGCTAGAAATTCACTGTAAAAATACAGTCACAATGTTCCAGTTTTACAGGATGCCAAACTATATTTCATGAAGTGATATAATGTTAATATAAACAATGCAATAAACATTAACAACATTTCATACAATTTTACACAAATGTGCATTACTGATAAAAATAAAATAATAAAATAATTTTATAATAAAATAATAAAAATTTATCATTTGTGATGTGTAATGACTTTGGTAATGTCCTTTTACTGTTTTTACTGCATAAACTATCTGGTAATTCATTTTTTTTTTTACAGTATTTTATAGTAAAGTAATATATATTATGATCCGTTTTTCACCATGGTAACTAGCCATTAACCAATGATCACGTTTAAACGGTTTTAACATTTTTACAGTGTACAAAATATTGTGAATTGTTTCAATTAATATATATAACTGTATATATAACTGATCTTTTGAAGCTGAAGCTATACTCGTCCCTCCGTCTGATGTGACGTTTGATCAGTGAAATGAGTAAATAAACTCAGACTTACATGAGGATGAGATTGAAGCTTCTTTCTTAAAGTCCTCTGAAAAACATTGTGTTCTGGATCCTGATCCTCAAGTCAATCATTTCTGTGATGTGACGTCTCTTATATTCCTGTTGTCATGGAGTCTTTAATACTCTGTCATGTCTTGACTTTAGTTTATAGTTTCCAATAAAATCCTCATTCTGACCTACAGAGAAACAGAGAGAATTGAAAACAACAGGGAAATACAGCCCGGCTTTAACATATGTTTCTCGAATATGAATTAACAAATGAATCTTCTACAACAATAAATGACCTGTTTTCTGTTTCCTATCTGGGCTCAATCCAGAAAGCTCTTCCTCACGGTTCCTCTCTTCTGTTTTCATCCTGACAGACTGAACGAGAGCCGAGAGACTCGAGGCTGATACTCTCTGATGATCGGATGGGAGGAGAAACTCAGGATTGTCATCAGACTAGATGAGCGAGTGAGAGGGCAAGTACCGTGAGTTTTGTGGTTTTGTTTATTCTACAATCCTCATTCTGACCAACAGAGAAACTGAAAGAGAGAGACAGCAAAAGTTCACATCTTGTCATGAATTTGCCTTTCAAACTGTGTTTATAACTCTACAGTATCAGCGTATCGGTTTGGTTGTGTTGCTTGTCTTAGTTTAGTTGAACTTTTTGAATTCATTGGCACACGTTCATTTGTTTTACTGTATACTTCTTTTACTTTATTATAATGTTAATAGATTCAAGATTAAAGAGGCTTTATTGGCATGGGAAAAAGCATTGCTAACATTAAATTGCAGACATACACGTTTACACACAATAAAAGATGATAAAATAATAATGAGGCAGAAAAGGTATAAAGTACACTATGATTTGTTTTGTTGTTTAAATGTTAATGCTGTTATTGTCCTCTTTTGTCATGGCCGCCAGGTTTGCATTTCTCTTCTTTTTTATATTTTCTGTATTGTATATATTAGCACTTTGTACTGTTTGTATCATGGTGTAATGTAGTTCTTTGTTGAGGGCAGGAAGAAGACACAGGGGTCGGCCTGACTGGGACTTACACACTTTTATTTTCTCACGCACACACAGACGCTCTCTGGCGTATACACTCAAAATCCACGATATGGGTCGCCCCGTTTCACACCGGCACACCGTAGTGGCTCGTACACTCAAGTTCCACGATATGGGTCGCCCCGTTCAGCTCTCAGCAATAGCAGTATCTCTCGTTCACTCTCAGCCGCGTGCGTGTAGTCCCAGTCCAATTCTCTCTCTCCGGTCCTCATCTCCTGCGTGGCTTATAACCTGTCTCTCCACGCCAATTACTGAAACAAGAAACAGGTGTTCATCGTTTGCCTCTGATTCACTTACGTGCCGCTCGGCCTCTGACTCTCTCTCCCGTCACAGACCTCGCTAAACCACGCCCCCCTCGCCACATACCCCCACCGCCCGACTCAGGCCGGGGAGCCATCCGCCTGCAGCCTCCCCATTTCTGGAAAGGAAGTCAGCCACAACCATCTGCGCCCCCGGCCTGTGGACCACCTTGAACTTAAATGGCTGTAAAGCTAGATACCAACGGGTGATCCGCGCGTTGGTATCCTTCATCTTGATGGAGCCACTGCAGAGGCGTGGTCCGAACAGAGGGTGAACTCCCTCCCAGGAGATAGTAACGGAGGGTAAGAACGGCCCACCGGATTGCCAAACACTCGATGGTGCTGTACATCGCCTCTCTCTTTGAGAGCTTGCGACTGATGTACAGCACCGGCCGCTCCTCCCCCTCCCTCTCCTGTGTCAGGACTGCCCCCAGCCCCCTGTCCGACGCGTCAGTCTGCAACATAAACGGGAGAGAAAAATCAGGCGATTGTAAGAGCGGCCCGCCACATAGAGCAGCCTTCACCTGGGTAAAAGCCTGCTGGCACAGCTCTGACCACTGGATCGGATCTGGCGCTTCCTTTTTAGTGAGGTCAGTCAGTGGGCTAGTGAGTTCGAATAATTAGGCACAAACCTTCTATAGTATCCCGCTAGCCCAAGGAACTGCCTCACCTCCTTTTTGGTCTTGGGTCTCGGGCAGGCTGCAACTGCTGCTGTTTTATCAATTTGAGGACGCACCTGCCCATGACCCAAGTGGAAACCCAGATACCTGACCTCCACGCGCCCAATCGCACACTTCTTGGGTTGGCTGGCAGCCCGGCCAGTCTCAGCGATCCCAGGACAGCCGCACATGCTCCATATGCCGCTGCCAATCATTACTATAGATGACAATATCATCCAAGTAGGCAGCGGCATATGCAGCATGCGGCCGAAGAATTCTATCCATGAGGCGCTGAAAGCGTGGCGGAGCCCCAAACAACCCGAAAGGAAGGGTGATAAATTGGTGTAATCAAGCGGCGTCGTAAAGGCTGTTTTCTCTTTAGATAAAGGCGTTAAGGGGATCTGCCAATATCCCTTTGTTAAATCCAGCGTCGAGTAAAACCGAGCCGTGCCCAGCCGATCGAGCAACTCATCAACCCTTGGCATAGGATATGCGTCGAATTTCGACACAGCATTCACCTTGCGATAATCCACACAGAACCGGATTGAGCCGTCCGTTTTAGGGACTAAAACTATCGGGCTGGCCCAGTCACTGTAGGATTCTTCTATCACTCCCATATCCAGCATTGCCTCTAACTCATCCTGAACCACTTTTTTCTTGTGTTCTGGTAATCTGTATGGCCGGCTGCGAACTACCACACCCGGCTCCGTCTCGATATGGTGCTGAATGAGATTCGTTCGACCGGGTAGGGGCGAGAACACATCGAAAAAACTTCCTGCAACTGGGCTATGTCAGTGAGCTGCAACGGCGAGAGGTGATCTCCCCCTGGTGCCAGAGCGAGGGATGTACCTTTTGTGCTCACCTCTGGCCGAGATCCTCCTCCCCGCTCACTGCCGTTGCCAACATCACCGACTCCCCCTCACTCCATTTTTTAAGGAGGTTAAGGTGGTATATTTGATGTGCTCCGCTCCTATCCGACCGAACTACCTCATAATCGAGATTTCCTATTCGTCGTGTGACCACAAAGGGCCCTTGCCACTTGGCGAGCAATTTTGAGCTGGAAGTTGGGAGTAATACAAGCACTTTATCTCCCAGTGCAAATTCTCGCAGTTTCGTTCCCCTATTGTAGAGCCGGCTTTGTTTGTCTTGAGCCTGGAGCAAATTCTCCATGGATAGCCGCCCCAAAGTGTGGAGTTTTGCTCTCAGGTCCATTACATATTGAATTTCGTTTTTGCCTTGCGAAGTCCGTCCTCCCAAGCCTCCCTGAGGACGTCCAACACCCCACGGGGCTGACGTCCATAGAGAAGCTCGAACGGGGAAAACCCTGTGGAGGCTTGTGGGACCTCGCGTACAGCGAACAATAGGGGTTCCAACCATCTATCCCAATTTTTGGCGTCTTCTTGTACGAACTTTCGAATCATTGTCTTCAATGTGCGATTAAATCGTTCCACCAAACCATCCGTCTGTGGGTGATAGACGCTGGTGCGGACCGATTTAATGCCCAATAATTCGTAAAGTTCGCGTAACGCCCGTGACATAAACGCGCGTGCCCTGATCAGTGAGGATCTCCTTCGGGATCCCCACCCGGAGATTACACGAAACAACGCTCGCAACACTCTTTGCGAAATGCTACGGAGGGCAATTGCTTGAGTATCGGGTTGCATAATCCACCAAGACCAATGCAAATCGATGCCCTCGTGTGGATCGCTCTAATGGTCCGATGAGGTCCATGCCAATTCTCTCGAAGGGGACCTGTATAAGCGGTAGAGGGCGCAATGGCGCTTTTGGGCAGGCCGGTGGATTTACCAGTTGACATTCACGACCACGGCGCGCACCATCTGCGCACGTTCTCGTGAATGCCCGGCCAAAAGAACCGGACCATTAAGCGATTTAGTGTCGCCGCTTGCCCCAAATGACCGGCCATTGGGTTAGAATGAGCCGCCCGGAAAAGCATTTCCCGACGGCTTTTTGGGACTAACAACTGGGTTGTATCCTGTTTTGACTGAGTGTCTTGGGTCACTCGATACAACCTGTCTTTTAATATGGCAAAATAAGGATACGAGCGTCTGATCAGGGTGGAGAAGCTGTCCGTCGATTGATCGGACCTGCGCAAACGCATTTTTGAGCGACTCATCCCGGGACTGTTCTAGAGGAAAATCATCGCGGTCAGTGAGGTCCAGCCTCTTTACCCCGCTCCGTTCCTCTGAACCCGTACCCGGTGGTCCCGGCTCAGCCTCTCCCACCTGCGCAACCGCTCTCTCTCCCCGCCTTTTCTTCCCCCAAGAGACATCCGCACATAAACATGCCAATAGACTACCAAATGCTGGCCAATTTGTCCCCAAAATTAGCGGATGTCGGAGGTGCGGACTAACTGCCACCTCCACTCTATGGTTTTGACCCCGAAATTGAATTATAACCGTCACCAGCGGATAGTTCACCACATCCCCGTGCACACACGAACCTTAACCAGGCGGCTATTATCCAGTGCCAACGTTGTATCAGGCTTTGATGGATAGAGGTCTGGTTACATCCCGAATCCACCAAAGCCGGATAGGTACCCCCCTGAATACTCACTGGTATTTGGTACAGCCCGGCTCGATCGGGGGCAGCCTGAGGCGCGTCGGGACCGGATCAACGCGTCCCCACCTCCATCACGGACACCTATCTATAAAGTGCCCGGGTCCCGCACCGCCAACAGGCGGCCCAGACTTCCCGCCGCCCCAGTGGCAGGAAGTGAACCAGGGGTTGGCGTGGAGAGAGAGGAAGCGGGACCGGAGTCTGGAGGGAATGCGAGCGGCTCCGCGCCCCTGGATGGCGCTCGAGAGCCCGAAGCTCCGTCCGGGATTCCCCCGAACCTTCCCCGCGCCTGACCCCGTGATGGGTAGCCTCCCCTGGTACGGGGAGCCGGAACTGGCCTATAAGGGGACGGAGAAGAAGAAGAAGGGGAGGGGTGAGAGAGAGAGAAGCCGCGCAGGGGTTCGCCGACCCCTGGGCACGCCACCATTTGATCCTCCGCCAGCTCGATGGCTTGGTCCAGCGACGTCGGCCTGTGGCACTGGACCCATTGCGCGGTTTTCCTGGGCAACCGCGCAATAAACTGCTCCAGTGCCACTCGATCCACAACCTGGTCGATCACGACTGGTCCGCCATCAGCCATCTGCGGCAGGCGCCCCGGAGCTGCTGGGCCATCACGGCGGGCCGGCTGTTCTCCCCAGTGTCAGCGACCGGAATCGCTGGCGATGTTGTTCGGGAGAGACCGACCGCTGAAGGATGGCCCGCCGTAGGTCATCATAGACCAGGAGGTTCTGGACTGGTAGTTGTTGGGCCGCTATCTGCGCCTCCCCGGACAGCAGCGGATGAGGCGCACCGCCAGTCCAGTCGCAGCCACCCGCATGCTTCCGCGACCGCTCAAATAGGTCCAAGAAGGCTTCCGGATCGCCCTGCGGTCCCATCTTGGTAAGCTGCATGCGGGTGGCGCTGGCCGGGTTGATGATGGATCCCGGCGGGAACCTCCCGGTCAAGGCAGCTCGGAACAGCTCGCGGTCCTGCTGCTGGGCCAGGAGGAGCGCCTGGAATCGCCGCTCCTGCTCCTCCCTGATCTCCAGCATGGACTGGTGTTGTTCTTTGTGCAGGCCCGCGAGTGCCTGGATGATGTCCGCAAATGGCGTTGCTGACGGGCGCTTGCATGGCGGCGGCTCTGGTCTTCCTCCTCCCGGGTTTTCGGCACCAATGTAATGTAGTTCTTTGTTGAGGGCAGGAAGAAGACACAGGGGTCGGCCTGACTGGGACTTACACACTTTTATTTTCTCACGCACACACAGACGCTCTGGCGATACACTCAAAATCCACGATATGGGTCGCCTGCTTCACACCGGCACACCGTAGTGGCTCGTACACTCAAGTTCCACGATATGGGTCGCCTGTCAGCTCTCAGCAATAGCAGTATCTCGTTCACTCTCAGCCGCGTGCGTGTAGTCCCAGTCCAATTCTCTCTCTCTGGTCCTCATCTCCTGCGTGGCTTATAACCTGTCTCTCCACGCCAATTACTGAAACAAGAAACAGGTGTTCATCGTTTGCCTCTGATTCACTTACGTGCCGCTCGGCCTCTGACTCTCTCCCGTCACAGACCTCGCTAAACCACGCCCCCTCGCCACACATGGCATATTGTTTTGTAAGTTGTTTTATGTGGACAAAATGTTTTCTATGCCTATTATCATCTGTTTCTGAAACACACAGAGGCATTCAGTCTGATTGTTCTTCAGTAGTTTGCAGAGGTTTGACCGATGCCTTTATCTGCTGTTTCATAGTAAGAAGTGCAGCTTGATGTGGAAACTCAAACTTTACACAGCACTTCACATCACGGGCAGACGCAACACAGGTGTAATATACTCTGGTGCCCTCAAGAGGCTGCAGTTGTTATTTTTTGACTGATAGTTTGATGACAATATGGCTAAAGTAAATGATAAAGTCAACATGTATTTCTATGGTGCAGCATTGTTTGTTGTGGCTGTGAGGAACAGGATAATATGTCGTTGCTACGAGATCATTTTGTTGAGGTAATGACATCCTACAGTATGGCCACACGATGTGGATATGCCTTGAGATCTGAGGGAACATCTTTTTTTTCTCATGGCCAAGTTTAATGTTTAAACAAACCTGTCCATAGCAATATGGGATAATCATAAAGGGATTGCTACTATGGGTGCACCGATGTATCGGTCGATATTTATCGGCTGAATCGGCTATAGCATGAAAAGGCCGATATAACAAACCGATGGTTTATAACTGTGTGAAGGCACTGAGCTGTGTAATGTCTGCTGCATAATCCAGAGTATAATGTAATATTCCTGCTGCGCTGCTGTCTGTTTTTAATGTTAGTCAAACAACAAAAGTCCCCAAAATTGACTAAATTAACTTTTGTAACTTTCCACGATGCACACAGACGGAAATTCAGTCATAAAACGAATGCCACGCAATTAGTCAAAGTTTTGATGAATACATAAAACGTATAGCAAACAGCGAAATATTCTAGTAGTGTCTGTGAATATTAAGATGCAATTAGGACTGTTTAAATATGAATCCTGCATGTTTCTGTGTGAATGGCGCAGACGCGAAGTTTCATCATTTCCCTCTCTCTCTCTCACACACACTCACACACACACACACACACACACACACACACACACACACACACACACACACACACGGTCTTCACGGCAACCCGTCAAAATAAAAGTTCAGTTTAACAAAGTAATTGTGACGGGATTAGTGTTGTAGCCTAAAATATAATTTAGCTACGTCTCTCAATGTAATAATAATATATTTATTTAATTTATACACTGGAGAATATGCAGTTATTTAACATTAAACCTAATTAAAAAAAAATATTTCACATGTTTACTGTTGTATTATTTGATAATGCATCAATAAACTAGCTAGTAGGCGATAAGTTCATGTATGTTTTTAATTATTTTTATTTTTTTTTACTTTGCTGAAAAACATGATCAAAACATGACAATGACACAATTTCAAATAAGAGGACAAATGACTAATATCGGTATTGGCCAATAATTGTTTGTTAAAATCGGTATCGGCCCCAAAAAAATCATGTTGGTGCATCCCTAATTGCTACTGAAGGGATTATTACTAAATTAACTTTTTGTTTTTAATAAAGGATGGCATAAAGACAACACGACATGAAGACATGGCTATATTATACTTATTTATATTATATTATAATATTTTATATTATATTCCACATAATGTAGACAGGCTACCTCGAGCCTGTGACATTATTCGGGAAAAAAAGAATTGTCAAAGAATATACATATAAATAAATACTATCATGACAGTAAAGCTTTGATTCTATGTGACTGGATTTCTGTAGGCCTGCACCAGTAGGTGACAAAACATTATTATATATTTTTTAAAATAACTCTGATTGTGCTTGGCTGAAAGAAGAATGTCATATACACCTAGGATGGCTTGAGAGTGAGTAAATCATGGGATCATTTTCAGTTTTGGGTGAACTAACTCTTTAAAGAATATATTTTTTTACATTTACAGCCACTTGAGGGCAGCAGAGGAAAATTACAATTTAAATAAATGATGGATGAGGCCTGAGGGTGTTTCAGAAAACAATGTTAATAACAAAGATGAATAAATCCTGTAATAATGTAGTTAAAGGGGTACTTCAGTGCTGGAAAGATGAATCTGTATTTAAACTGGGTCATTAATGTAGTACAAATGTGAAATTATTTTTGAATTTGGTGCCTTCTAGACTGAGAAAACACAGAAAATTTATTTTTGTCTCATAGGGATGAAAGACAACAATTCCCAGAATGCACTGCTTCACTGCCCTACTCTAGGCACTAGTCGGCTACTGGATTACTGGATCACTTGCCTACCACGTTCACTTTCAGAAAATCAGTTGAGTTAGAGACACTACAATTAAAAACTGAACGTGTCTGTTCGCGAGTGAACCGATTGAGCGTCACGGCACAAACGCAGCAGGATCGGATTACATTCATCACATGAGCTGAGGTAATCGGGATTCACGGCTGCGGCTGCATTCACAGCGCGTGATCAGTTTGGCAAATATCGTTCAGTTCATGTCTTTGGAAGCTTAACTTTCATAGGAAGTTCATTTTAAAAGTTAAAACACTCACTTTGCTCTCCACCGCTCCGTTATTACATGAATCTCCGCAGCTCCGCGAGCCGAGTGCTGTGAGTGTGATGTTGAAAACATGTGGAAACAGCGCCCTCTGCTGGCTGTGGTGATATTTGCGTCATCGGAGGAATTTTTCCAGAAATGAAATACATAATTCTCTGTCTCAGGGTCATTTCCCCTTTCCTCAGGGGAAAGTGCGATAATTTGAATATACTCCCGGGTTTCTACTGATACAAAGCTTAATGCTACTTTATATTAAGCAGTGTTTCTAATATCTTGACCACTCCATTTGCATACATGAATATTACAAACACTTTTCAATATAATGTATTCCAGTATAACAATCTATTCTTATACAGTACTTTCTATTAAATAATGTACTATATTCTGATTTTAATATTGTGCATAATTTATATTAATATATATATATATATATATATATATATATATATATATATATATATATATATATATATATATTGCATTTACATGAATGCAAATTATATAAGTCCTTAAAGTTTAACCCATATTTCGGGAAATAACTCCACTTGTGCAATCTGCAAACCCAAGTTCACTAAAACAGCTCATTTAAAGTGAATCGACACAAAATAGACTATTAATAATCACAAAGGAACATAAACATATCTCATATTACATAGAAAAACTGAGCCATAGTGGGTCGGGTTGTCCGTATGTATCTGTGACTGGAGAAATGACCCAAGGGAATGGCTAGAGGTGTCATGTTCTCGTCAAAATGCATGCTGCTCCCCAAATACTACACGACATGCCTGCTTAAATTTTGTTGAAGACTTTATTCAGTGTTCCTGAATTTAATGGATTTAAGTATTTAAAATTATAATAAAACTTGTCTTGTGCTATTAAATAGATATTTTTCTGAAAATGCATTGCAAATGGCGTTTGTGTATGTATAAGTTTGTTTAGGCTAATGTGACATAATGTAATTGTAATGGACGTGTTGCACAGGCTTTCAGAATGTTTATTCGGCAGTATAAAACTTCAGATCGGGGTTTATTAACTTATTAGAGGTGCAGAACGCCACACAACTTTTCTGCAATCCACCAGGTAAAAATCAATTGTAATCACGGTAACACTTTACAATACGGGTGCACTAATATGCATTAATTCATGCTTAACTAATGCACAGATAATCATGAGTTAATGTGTTACTAATGGTTAACTAACCAAATGTGTCATTATGTTATGACTGTACTTGTTGGGGCACCGGACTATTAACTAATTGATTCAGTAATATGTAATTGTAGTTATGGGTTTTGAATTAATTTTTAATTAGTTAATAGTCATGTGCCCGAACAAGTAAAGTCATAACATAATGACACCTTTGTAAATCATTAGCTAATGATTAATTAAAGCAGACATTGTGCTCATTTTTCCAAATCAATTGATTCAGTGTTTCTTCTTTCTAAATCTACTCACACCACCAGTAAAATGAGGCGTACTCTGATACGTATTATTCAGTTTATTAACAGTGTTTGAATTTCACACATGACACTGACAGAAATGATAATGACACTGAAATGAAGTTTCATCCTTGACACAAACACCGATGGATACAAGATGCTTGCCATGATTGAAAGGAATAAAATCTGGAATTAAATAATGCAAAGGTTACTAAACACAAAAGAAATATATAACTTAAAAAAAGAAGTCAGTTATAAAGGGCTGGGCATTGAAATACTGGCGAAAAGTGACTTTTTTAAGACTCAGGTCACCTGTAAGATCACTTCTTATTGAGCCCGATCTCACGAAAATGCGTATCAATAGTGCAGTGTGCAATCTCGTAGAATGTATACGCCAAAATGAGTTTTAGCGTGCATATGGTACGCCATTTTTGGCGTGCATATGATACGCACTTTATGGCGTATTATACATACGAACCCCCACACCCCCACCCTCACCCTACCCAAAAGCGTGTCATATACACGCCATAAAGTGCGTATCATATGCACGCCAAAAACGCAGCGTAGCATATGAACGCATAAAACTCATTTTGCCGTATACATTCTACGAGATTGCACACTGCGTACTATTGATACGCATTGTCATGAGATCGTGTTGTCTTATTGAAATACAGACGATCAACACATCATAGTAGATTACTCAATACTCAAATACAGATACTGTAAAAAATGTACTTAAGTACTGTAACAGTAAAAAATACTTCCAACATTGTCTGATTGAACTGATCTGAGCTCTACCTAAACCCTGAACAGAACTGAAAAAATGGTAAAAATCAGAAAGCCAAGTGGGAAAAAATCATTAAAAAATACACAATTGACAATAGTTCTTTGTGGTTTGATGGTTGTGGTGCAGGTATTGGTTGTGGTGTAGGTCCTTCATGGTTTTCTCTTCCCTCTGGTTTATCTGTGAGACAAAACGACAATGGCAAAGTTTGTTACATTAGTTTCATCAGTTACTACCAACTTAATTTACAATTCTAATATATATATATATATTTTTTTTTATTATTTTTTTTAATCAGTTTTGCAATGCAATCTTCAGATTATTCACACCTTTGACATCAAGCTCTATGATGATGTGATACTGAACTGGCCCTGTGATGTACACATCAAACTTCCTTGAATCGTTTTTTTGAAGATTGTTGAGTTTGATGGTGTAGTTGCCCTTCTTTTGATCCTCCGGGAATGTTTCAACTCTGTCCTTGTATTCAGGAGCTTGAGCTTCACATGTGCCGTTGCCCCCAGTAATGTCGCACACACCCCTGCCAGCATCGTCTCTCACGTGAAAGCTGGATTCTTCTATTTTGTCCTTAATCTCACTTTCAGGGATAGATACAGGAAAGACAGCCGAATCTCCAACAAAACCAACAACTTTGACCGTCACAGGAGCCGAGAAAGAACCTAAAATAAGAGCAAACACACCATTTATCATTCTGCATGTGACATGAATTTCACTTAAAAAAGTTTAGAATCTCACCTGCGATATTCGGCAGAAAAACAGAGATGATGAACAACCTGTAGAAAGAGAAGATAAAAGGTTTTATCAGCCCTCAAAGTTTTACCCTCAAATCCCACCAACATTCACAATAATTGCAGGAACCAGATCAACCTCCATAATCAAAACTGTGCATCAAGTTCTTCCTGTCACTCAATAACATTCTTCAATCTATGACATTATAAACACTGTATATCTCTCTGGATTTTGATCTTAATTTGATAAACAGCACAATATTTTCAGTGACAAATCTAAATGTCGATCATCAGGACGCCTTGAGATGTCAAGCATTAGTTTGTGAATAAAGCCTGTGGACCAACATGGAATACAAAATGAGCTTTTTACTGAAAATGTACAGAAATGATCAGAAATTAATTAAAAGCACAGGTTTTTGTCAGTTTTTGTTGTTGTATATAACGGTATATACTGTGAAAAACAGCAAAAAGTATCAGTGAATTTGATCCACACACATAATAAGGCCATTCTGTCTCTGGCCTATAAAGCCCGACCAACCCACCAAACTACATTCAAGCATCCAAATCAATCAATTACTTAAAAACTGCTGTACCAATTCATGCCCATAAATATTAATCTCTGTGTAATTATGCTACCATATGGGCAATAAATAATATTTTCACAAAAACTTTAGCTGTTAGCTTCAATGCTACACTAACGATAGCTCATGGCTTTGACGATAATGTTTTTCTCTCAAAACTCACTGAAACATACCTGAGTCTCATAGTATTTCGTTTTTTCAAAGTAACCACAAAAATTTAAATGTGTGAATTTAGCTATTTAAAAAATTAAAGCAATTTCTTAGCGGCAACTAAGTTATCGAGAGCGGTCCACGTTGCTGAGTCAGAGATGGCATCCACGTGCTTGTGCGCATGCGTATGGATGTGACATTTTCAGGTGGATAAAGACGGAAGTATCAGCTAATTTAATATACTTTGGCTGACAAGAACTATAATTTGATCGAAAATTATTATTAGGATATTCTTTTTTTATTATGTACTTTTTGATCCACTCAATGCTTCCCAAAAGACTTCTGATCCAAAGAGTCACTTAGAAAAAGGGCCTAATTTTTCTCACTACTCAAATATATTTGATATTTTATTTAATTATTGCACAATATTGTTATAATATTGACTAATCAAATGTTCTATGTAGAATCACTGCTCACTGAATCCAGTCTTACCCGGTTAGTTTTCATGTCTATAGTTTTTTTGACCGGTACTATATTACTGAATGAGACTGAACACACAGAACACACTTCAGCTTTCCAACTGGTGTACAGACCTTTGATGAAGAACTGAGCTTGATTGGTGGATTGATGGAATAAATCCTTCTTGATTCTTCAATTGAGTTTGAAGGGGAGATATTGTTTGTTTCAGAGGAAGTAAATGTTGAATTTGTAATCAGTTTCATGTTCTTTTCCTCAGGCGAAATCTTGTCTTGAAATACCACATTCTTTATTTTTGTCATCTCGTCTTTCAGTTAAAAAAAAAGCATTACAAGAATTCCATTTTAAGATTCCATTGCGGGAGCGTCTTCAAGTTCTTCAAGTCCTCAAGTTCCTCACAGTGACCTGCAAAGATTTAAAATAGTCAAAATCAATTTTTGAATAAATAAATAATGAACTTAATACACAGGGTTTTTTCCCTGTGCCTACAAAAAATGTAGCACCAGCAAGAAATACAGATGACAGCAAATGAATAGAAGATGCTAAATGAATTGCTGCTCTCTGTCAAGAACATGCAAGTAGATGAGTTAGGACTTACCTTAAGGTTATTCCCTTTATGCCTCTGCCACAATCTAAAAAGATTAGCCTGACATTGACCTGCCTCCTTCATTCTCATCTTCGCTGTGTTAAAGAAGTGTCTCCTCTCGACTGCAGGTGATGAGGAAACACACAGTTTATAGTTGTGATGGGAGGAGTAGAATCCACCTAACGACAGATAAACAAATGACAGGAACGACAGGCCATACCAGTTTGCATAAGTTCTGATTCTTGTTTTTAAGATTATTGGAAGGATTCTGTGTGATCTGTCATTGGTGTTGTTTTATAAAATATGACCCGAATAAGAACATGAAAAAGGGACTCCTGACCTTTATTAAGTTTTAAATCAATTTGGTGTAATAGGCCTACAGGACAAGCTCTTCAAGACACCACAGAAACATTAAGATTTTCTGGATAAAATGGCTCAGAATAAGTCAAAGCTTGAAACCCAAAAGCAGCTTGAAACCAAACTGCCTTAAACATGACATGAAATGTAAAGATGTAAAAGGTCAGTGACTAAAAGTCTGGTTGAATGATGTGTTCTGATTTGCCTTCATTCTGTTTTGTGTGCTGCATGTGCAAAACGGAGAAAGGCAAATCAGAACATATCATTCATCCAGGCAGTGATTTCATCAAACCAGGCCTCCTCATCATTCTGTTTCGAAATGTGTAAAGGTCTATTGAAGTGTATTCAAACGTGCAGCATTATTCAATGTGTTGATGTAATTTCCACTGAAACAGGAAGACAGGGCCGGACATATCGACCAGCTATCGAAGTGACATGTAAAGGCCAAGTATGGTAACCCATACTCAGGTTTAACCTGCATTTAACCCATCCAGTTAGTGCACACACCTGGAGCTAAAGGACACCTCAGTCATTATCCTGCTGGTACTGACAACCAAACCAACAACATTTCGGTTACTAGTTGGACTCTCTAACCAATAGACCAGACTGTGTGAACAAGTGACCAATTCCCGCACCGAGCTTCAGCGTCTGTTTATAATGTAGGGGCGCTTTAGATTCTAGAGAGTATTTGATTGGACAGAAAATCTGATGAGAAGCTAAAATGCAGAGTGATGTCATCAAAATCATTGATCCACATTGGCAGAAATGAGAGACTGTAAGTTTTGAATGCTTATATCTTCTAAATGCAAATTTTGTCATTGTTTTGGAGCACACTAGATAACAGTAAGGCTAACAAATTCATACCATAGACTATAAAAAATATGGACAACACACCTTCACTCTCTCCCATGCACACTTGCGTGGAGTACAGAGTGCGTTTTCAGTTAATCCCTATGGAAGCTGAGCTTCACCTCGCGTGAAATTGAAGCTCAACTTTCATAGGAATGAATTGAAAACGCTTGCTCTGCTCCGTGCAAGTGTGCACGTGTAACCCCTCATCAAGGACCTACTCGCCCCGCTCTGTGCGAGCCTCAAACCCGGATCTCCAGCATGCGAGTCGGATGCTCTAACAAGGAGGATATAGACTGCAGCCTCTAACAACAGTCGCTAGAGTAAAATCACTAAAAGCCTTCCTTCTAGTGATGGCCTCTTTCGAAACACTGCTTCATAAAGCTCTGGAACTTTTGCAAATCTTTTGTTTCGTATCAGTGGAACTGGTTTGAAACCTTTTTAAAATTTCAATGGTTCACCACAGGGGGGCAATCTCTGTGAACCCAGGAATCATACCTGCAGATTCACTAGATCAATGATGAATCATTGAACAAGTGTTAAACTGTCTATCTCCTGATCTCTGATGAGTTTTATACATTTATAGACGGTTTCAACGGAAACAACATAAACAAACGTTACTGCGCATGCACGCATCTGCGCATCTTTCTTATGCGTTATCATCTTTCATTTTAATTGTGCAACATTATCCTAATTTATATGTTGTTGTTTTTTTTTTTTGTTTCAGCTTGTTTACTGTAAATAATCTGCAATTTCTGTCTGAATATAGGTTGGGGGAAAGGGTTAGTTCACCCAAAACTGAAAAGCCTGTCATGTCAATCCCAACCCATAAGACCATAGAGAACAAGAAACTTCTCTTAATTTGTGTTCCTAAGATGAGCGAAGGTCTTACGAGTTGGGAACGTCATGAGGGTGAGTAAAGGCCGCAACATACTCCGCAAAAACTGAGAAAAAAGTTCTCGCTCCCAGGGCTGCGAGAACAAAATACGTCATTTTGTTCTCGGGGCCCTGGTTTGGGAGTTCTCGCCGCTCATTCTCGACACATCGTCTATAAAGGCTAATCTTCTTTACCAACCTTCTTTATCCTTTTGAGGTTAGCGGAGGAGTCTCTCCCGATACGCAAGTCCATAAAGCACTCACGGAGATGCAGTCATTACAACAAAAGGCCGCGGTTTATTGAATCTCCGGTTTACTTTCCAACAAAAATACAAAATTAAACTTTCAAAGAAAACTAAATATCTGTGTGAACAAACATGCGATTGAAGAAACTGTTGCTCTCCACACTCTAACCTGTCTACCAAAAAATTCTCATTTACTATTAAGACCTGCACTTTCACGCTTTAGTGACGCGTCAAGGGGGAGGAGCCAGTCAAATCACATGGACAGGTTAGTCCAAGTATTAAACATAGAAAATATATAATAAATAAATTAAACATGATTTTTTTTTGTTTTGTTTTTTGTAGTGAATAAAATTCCAGATATGGCTCCAGCATTCTGGCCCCTAATTGTTAATGCCTAAAGCAGAACAAATACCAAACAATATTTTTAACGGAGCCAAAACACACATAACTAATACAGTCTTGCCATATTTTCAATATACCAAACCAAAAAGCAAAATAATGTTTTTTATACAATCCCAAAGAAACCCCCAAAGTCTATGTACATGATGCATAATCCATAGGAAAGGAGATGAGAAGTCCAATGGGTGTTAATGTGGTGCGAAAGGTGAGAAGTCCATGTATGTAAAAATATGTGGTGGTGTGTGAGCATGCAATAGTATGAACAGGTTTGTCAGTTTATGTGAAAGCGTGCGTATCAAACAGACTATATAATGCTGCCATTGCATTGTCTGAGCCTCTTAAGCTGATTCTTCAGCTTCCAGAAGCAAGCAGACTTTGGTGATAGGTCTTTGTAGAACAGCAGTTTAAGTCTTCACCAAGACACTGCTGACAAGACCTTTGGACCCTGGCAGGGTCTTCATCACACGACCTAAGGGCCATGAGTTCCTTGGTGCTGTATGGTCTATTATGACTACTATGTCATTTACTTTGAAGTTTCTCTTGGTATTGACCCACTTTTGTCGTTGCTGCATCAATGACAGATATTCAGGGTTCCATCGTCCTCGAAGTGGGCTGCAAATGGTGGATTAAATATCCACTTGACATGATCGCTCAGCAATGCATCTTGAATTTTTGATGGTCTATTTGGTTCAAGGTGGCCTCTAATTCCTTTTGTGCACATACAAAATTGGTGCCACGATCAGTCCTGATGGTCAGTATTGGTCCTCTCCGACACAAAAACTGTTGAATAGCAATGGTACAAGAGTTTGTGTCAAGTGTGCTAGCTACTTCCAGATGAATGGCACGGCTCGCCAGGCAAGTGAATATCACTCCCCATCTCTTCACGTGAGAGCGACCTCTTCTGACTTCTATAGGTCCAAAGTAGTCAATACCGTCATGTGAGAAAGGTGGTAGATCAGGAGCGACACATACCTCTGGTAGGTCAGCCATCTTTTTTCTCCACTTTTAGCCTGCATTCGTCTGCAAAAGACACAAGACTTGATTATCTTTCTTGCAGAGGAATTGGCAGATGGTAACCAGAACCTCTGACCCAATCTTGAGAGCATGTGATTTCTTCCTGAGTGTCCAGCCTTTTTATGAATATCACGCAGGATCAGTTTGGATATGAGGTATCTTTAGGTAGGATAATTGGGTTCTTCAGACTCACCGGCATGGCTGCTTTACTTAGCCTTCCTCCAATCCTCAAAATGCCCTCATCAATGATTGGATCCAGTTTGTATATAGAGCTATTTGATTTGATGGGTTTGTCTTCTCTCAAGATTGTAATCTATGAGTCAAAGTTCTCGGCTTCGTCCAAATCCTCCGGAATTAATCCTTGTTGCTCATCTTTCCACTTGGAATCTATAATAAGACCTTTGTCTTTCTGATTTCGAAGCATCAAGAGTAATTTGAGCCTTAGCCACCATGCAATAGCTCTCAATAGTTTTCTCCATGAAGAATAAAATTCAATTATTCTTGTAGTTGCATTTTTCTGCAGGTTCAAGCAGTTCACAGAGATCTCCCTTCTTACTTCTGTGTCGTTTGATGAGATGTAACTGAGATCTTCTGGTACCTCAGGCCATTCGGATTTCTCCTTTGACAGGAAGTGAGGACCGTTCAGCCATCTGGTGGAATTCAGGAGGGATTCAATCTGTAGACCACGTGAGCTGTCATCTGCCGAGTTGTCTCCAGAACATACGTGCCTCCACTGATGTACTTGCGAGAGGTTATGTATCACTGCAATTCTGTTGGCAACATAAGTATGAAATTGTTTTGTTTGGTTATGGATGTACTTCAGTACAACAGTACTGTCTGTCCAAAAAGTAGAATCTTCCAGTTCCATATGAAGTTCCTTTTGCAACATTCGGTCCACCTTTACAGCCAGGGTTGCGGCTGCAAGCTCAAGGAACAGTCATCTGTTTCAGTGGGACTACTCTGGCTTTTCCCAGTACAAAGGTGACGTGAACATGTTTGACACTGTTTGTAAGTTTGAGGTAACTTACCGTCCCATACCCAGCTCGCATCACAAAAGTGATGTAATTTGGCAGTCTTTACAACACCAAAACTTTCAGGCTTCATGCACCGGTCCACTTCAAATCTGCTCAGCTGGTCTAACTCTGCAAGCCATCTTTGCCATGGTCTCATCATTTCATTTGAGATTATTTCATCCCACCCATACTTCTCATGGCAGAGCATTTGCAGGATCTGCTTAGCTTTGAGAACAAACGGGGATAGGAAACCTAGTGGGTCATAGATGGAATTGACCACAGAAAGGATTGTTCGTTGTTTATAACGGTTGTTTATAAGAAAAAGACATCCTTTTGGATATTCCACTGGTTTCCGAGTGCCCTCTCAAGGGGAGGTTTTTCTCTGTCCAAGTTCAGCTGTTTCACAAGAGGGGCTCTGTAACTTTCTGGAATGGTCTCACGGACTTCAAACCTGTTGCTCACCCATTTACTCAAAATAAATTCTCCTAGGGTGCATGCTTCCCTGAGGTCTTTAATGAGCTTGATAGCTTCTTCCATGGAAGCCACAGATTTGAGACAATCATCGACGTAAAAACTATGATTAATTGTATCAATTAATGTGAGCTGTATCGTTCAGAATGATCAATTCCTGTTTGCTTTAAGGCAATGTTGGCAATGCTTGGAGATGATACAGCACCAAAAAGATGAACATTCATCCTGAAGATTTCCAGTGGCTGGTTAACATCCCCTTGTGGCCACCACAGGAATCAAAGAAAGTCACGATAATGATCTTGAACTCGTACCTGATAATGCATTGCTTCGATGTCTGCCATTATTGAAATTATTTCCTTTCTGAATCTAAGCAAAACACCAAGAAGTGGGTTAGTCAGGTCAGGACCTTGGAGAAGTTCGGAGTTAAGAGCTTTTCTCTTGAATGAAGATGAACAGTCAAAAATGACTTGAAGCTTTCCCTTCTTCTTGTGGTACACCCCATGATGTGGTATATACCATACATGACCATCATTCCTCTGGAGTTGTTCTTGGGGAACCTTTTCTGCATATCCTTTCCTCAGCACATCCTCCATGAACACAATATACTCATTTGCATAAGCAGGATCCTTCTTGAATCTCTTTGCAAGGTTAAGTGTACGTTGTGCTGTCACGTCATAGTTGTTAGGCAAGGTTGCATCTTTATTACGAACGGAAGAGGTAAGTGGTAATGCCCATTTTGAGTTTCAATGAAGTCGTTGCTATGTTCATGAATATTTTGTCTTCAGCTGACATTTCTCTTTTCTCCTCATAATCCTTTTCAGGAAAGTCATGATTATATTGCCAGATAAGCAGGTCTTGAAGATTCTCCATAGAGATGCGACTGGCCATCACTGACATCAATCCAGTTTTATCCATGGAGGGACAAGAATTGAGTGGGCCATTAACCACCCACCCTAGCAAAGTCTTGACTGCATTATGGTCCATTTCCTTTTCCACGGTTCCATAGCTTTTGGAACATTAATTCCAATCAAGATTTCAATATCAGCGTTGATTCTTTTCAATTCGATTTCTTTCAAATAAGGCCACTTTTCAAGATCATGGTGAGTGAGAAGGTTATCTTTTGACACGGTTCAAAACATACTGCAGTTTTTAACCACGGTTTTGTGTGGTTGGGTTTACATGAATTACAAATAATTCACGTCTTTCAAATTCAAATCTTTATAGATTTACACTGGCAGCTCAGGGCTGTACAGCAGCATTTAAGTATGACATTTTATGAATAAATGTGAAAATAAAACAGACTTCATTATGAAATATACATTGATTCTTATTAAAGTTACTGTATTAATGTTTTTCAGTCAAGAGCAGTGAGTGATTTTCTCTTTGTCTCGTGTTGTTTTAATAATAATAAAGAATAGTTCACTCAAAAATGAAAATTCTATCATTGATTACTTGCGCTCAAGTTGTTTTACACCTAACTAAAGTTATTTCTTCTGTAGGACAAAATATATTTTGGAGAATGTTGGAAACTAACCAGCTGGTCCCATTGTAGGAAATAATAATATGGATGTAATAGGGCTGGGCGATATGGCCCCAAAAAATCACAATATAATTTTCCATATCAGTCTATATATTGATAATTATCACGATAAATGTCAAATCTTTATTTATTAAAGGCAAATTTTTGCTCGAGTGAAAGATGTAGAAAACAGACCGTTAATAGTGGGTTAACTATCCTTCCATGTCAAAATATGACACAAAAAATAAGATACCAATGTATTTTTCCACAAGTCCGATGTTTTAGTGATCATAGTTTGGTAACAGCTTGTTGTAAGTCACCCACAACTAACGAGGCGATAAGCCTATGCGTGATCTGATATCAGGCTAATGTAGAGTTAGCGCTGTTTTGGGCTCAATGCTATATGGAAAAACTTTGAGGAAGCAAGATAATTGAATAATTATATTACCGTGTGGTGGACCTATGATAAGCAGTGCATGTCTCTCTGGTCGTGAGCTAGGGCCATTTGAAGGAATTTA
The DNA here is from genome assembly GCA_023029165.1 of Gobiocypris rarus. Lineage (NCBI taxonomy): Eukaryota > Metazoa > Chordata > Actinopteri > Cypriniformes > Gobionidae > Gobiocypris > Gobiocypris rarus. Next base: position 24,701,098 of record CM040929.1, on the reverse strand, counting down.
GGGCCCCAAGCAAAATGGACATGGAGTTGCAACAGATGACTATAATACCTTGTTAAATAGTTAATAAACAGTAACAGTAAAACAGGTGGGTTGTCCTGATACTGTACTTCAAAATGTAACAGTGTAACAATTGCCACAAAATGAACTAAATTATTTGGATTAAGTTGGTATTAAATGTTATAATAAGCAACATACCTATCTTTAGGTTTTCTTTGAACATGTCGGTAGAAAGTTGTGCCAGACACATGCAATCCGCAGAGTGCTTCTTTTTACCGGATTTCTTGCAAATAAGTTCTTTATGATTTTCTAAAGGAAAATAAATTATTGCTGACTTTGAAGACATTGTCCTAGCCAAGCATTGCGATCCAGTGTGTGATGTGTGTATGTTTTGTCTGCAAGCATAAGATGATGCTACTGCTGCCTGCCGGTGTGGTGCAGTAGCTAAAATCACAGGCGAGGAGACTTAATATCTTATCTTAGTTTTATGCCGGTTTTGTTTTTACACGTGACGCGGACTCAACTGGACTCGGATATTTTCAGAGTCCAAAATATCCGAGTCCGAGTACAAATTCACCTGAGTGCGTGACAAGTCCGAGTTCATTCAAAATTGGACTCGAGCATTGAGCCCAACACAGCGCTAACTCTACATTAGCCTGATATCAGATCACGCATAGGCTTATCGCCTCGTTAGTTGTGGGTGACTTACAACAAGCTGTTACCAAACTATGATCACTAAAACATCGGACTTGTGGAAAAATACATTGGTATCATAAATCATATATCAGAAATATCATATTTTTTGTCTTTGGTGATTTATTAATAACACAATATTAATTACTTGTACATCTAGTTGTTTGAACTTTGTTTCCAAACTGTAGTGTTTTTTTTAATGATCTATAGCCACAATAAGCTTGACATTTAAACTTCACAATTACTCATATGCTTGTCCAAATTAATAATTTTTCTCTTAGAAATGTATGGTAAATAATTTTTGTTGTATGTCTTGGGTATTTCTTTAGTCACCATGTTATTTTTATTTGCCTTTCAGCAAGACCCAGCTTTGTTTGACTTGCGTATCAAGCACATGAGCGATACTTCACAGGTATGAAGAATTTAAATTAAAAATGACTCTCTAATGTGTTGTATGTACATTTGTCCTTAGTCAAAAATGTTACAAAGTATTGCTTAATGTAAAACGATGATGTATCCCCTAAAATAACTTTAAATAAGCCTTTCTACAAAACAATAGGCTACTCAATGAAGTGTTTAAAATCATGTCCTACCCACTCCATGTCTCCAGACATATACGCATATTATAGCCTATCTTGCTCATGCTGCTCACTATTCATAATCAACATATGAAATAAAATAAAAATAATAATAATAATTATTATATCATAGCCTAACTATGAAACTAAATAGGTCACTGGTTTCTTTAACCCATGGCCGACGAATCTGCCGGCGCTTCTGATGGACATTTTCCTTTATATGACAGCGGATATAACTCACAATACTCCCTCATTTTTAGCCATACAGATAAGTTTGAGACATAATTATGGACTATAAACTAGGGATGCACCGAAATCAAAATTCTTGGCCGAAACCGAAAACCGAAAAGAGGAAACCAAGGCCGAAAACCGAAATAAATTATGCCAATTATTAGTACCATTGCATTTATGGCTATGACTGTGTAACTTTACTAAAAATCAAGGCATTGCAATTGCATAAATTAATATTAAAGTTGCAAATAATAAATCCATTACAAATTATATATCCATTACAATAATGCACAGTATAAAATAAAATTCTAACTAAAAATGTTTATCTTGACCCCACTCGTGTACATTAAAAATATATGTACAGGCCTACTGGCCTGCAGAAAGGTACAGAAAATTAATAAAGTAATCAAACATAAAATAACTGCATATTTAACTGTTTAAATTAAAGATTAATCCTTATTAAACTTACAAAAGCTATTCAATCAAGAGCAGTGAGTGATGTCCTTGTCTTTTGTTGACATTAAACAGACCGCAGTAAAGGCTACTGCCCCTTTAAGACCTAATGCACCGAAATGCGTCGTCTTTCTCGACTGTACAGTTCACTTAAGGATTATATAGACTATGTCTGCAAGGATACTCATCAAGATGGACATGTTGACATACTTTGTGTGAGTTTGTCCGTTTAAGCGCAAGACTTGAAAGATAACTCAATATTTGCGCGCTGTGAGACGAGTGCGCGCTTTCGGATGAGTGCACAGAGACAGATCTTCTCACAGCGCGTGAGTTCTCATTCGCGTCTTCTGGCTCTGCACCCGGTGATGACGGAGGAAACGACTGCTCATATTCGAACATACGGCAGCACCGCATGCATTGAACAAAGATTACAGAGAGAGGCCGTTTTGATCACGTTTTCTTTTATTATCGCTTTTGTTGTAGTGTATAGCCTAACTCAGGAGCACTGAGCCAGCAAGTGTATCCATCAACAGAAAAATAAACAAAGCATTATTTTCAAGTTACAACCCATATTACCGTATAGATGCGTCATCAGATGTGAGATGAACCATATGTCCACACGCAGACATGTTGCTTGTTTAGACAAGCATGTGCAGGTCGTGGTTTCTGTTTGCGTCATCACAACATTTCGGCCGTATTGTTTCGGTGATAAAAGAAAATTTTCGGTGACCGAATATTCGGTGCATCCCTACTATAAACAATACCAATGTGGACTTGGGGAACGGATTACTTTGCTCCCCTCCAAACATCTTCATTTCAAAAAATTATTTTGTTTATTAAATGCAAAGTTTTTTTTTTTCAAAAGCATTTCTAAATTCAGTTCATATTTCTAACAAACGAAATTCCAAGCCAAAATAACGAAATGGTAAAAAACAAAAAAACAACTTTGAGTTACCTTACCACCATGCAAATGCAAACATTTCGCTCTTTTAATTGTAATCAATGTTTGAATAACATGTCTCCTTCCATTAAACATAATGGCTAGGCGGTGGCTGGGATATACATAATCCCAACATACATGGCATAATTTTTGGAATTACTTATCAACGAGGAAAAAAAAAAAATGTTTTAGTCGCATAACATCGGTTAATGGAAACGCTGTCATTTCGCAATAGGTTTAATTTGAAAAGTGACATATGAGGTGCCGGATCCAATAAAAAAGGTTCTGGATCCAACATCGGAGGTGCCGGAACATGTTCCGGCGTGTTCGGCTCAAATTAAGCCCTGCCGGTAGGTGAAGCGAGTTTACCCGCTTCAACACGAAATCACCTGCATTTGGCTGGTGGCGGGTGCTAATTTCCATCCCTGGTGTAGTATCATGGCAGGACTTGTATTTTATGTTTGAGAATTGATTTGTTGAACTTTGTCTTTTAGCAACAAGTTGAAAAGGAGTCAACTACACCTCATGGGTCAAGCATCCTACACAATAAAGTCTATGTGGCGGTAAGGATACAGTGCCATACAAACATTACATTTTCTGTTCTGCTTTCAGGTCTTAATTGATGCTTTTAAATAAAACCCTTTTGTATAGGAGCTCTGCCATGAGGAACAGAAAACGGCTGACTACACTGAAAAAATGTTATGTTGACTTTACTTAATTTTATTATGGTAAGTGGTTTGAAATAAATTTGTCTAAATCCAGATATATTTTTTAAATTAAATTTACGTATTTTTATAAGTTGAATTTACGTATATTTTATACGTTGAATTTATGTATATTTTATCAGATGGATTTACGTATATTTTATAAGTTGAATTTACGTATATTTTATAAGTTGAATTTACGTATATTTTATAAGTTGAATTTACGTATATTTTATAAGTTGAATTTACGTATATTTTATAAGTTGAATTTACTTATAATTTATAAGTTAAGCGTACTTATATTTTATAAGCTAAATGTACTTATATTTTATAAGATGAATGTATTAAAACTTTCAGTAATTTCAGATTAATTATATTCATAATTTTACCTAAATTCTTATGAGTAGAATTTACTAAGAAATTTTATGTTCAGTACACTAAAATACATAGTAAAATTAAATTTAATCCAATAGTTTTTAATCCAATAATCTTCTTGTATTTTCATTAATATTCAGACAAATAAAGCAAACCCAATATTTTCTACTGTAACTTTATTTTTAATCCAAGAGATAGATTTTTGCTCTCCCAAACAAGAGTGCCAGTAATGTAACTCAGTAGTCAACATTTCTCAAATTGCTTTCTTAGAACAAAATGCCCTAGTATCATCCATTAACATAAAATACATTAATTTTCATTCATTTCACATTGTGCCATTCGTGACAAAAACAATTGATCCAGAATAGCTGAAAGACAGCAAACACTGATGAACTTGTGTAAGATTGCATTTAACTGCAAACACTTATATTGAGTCAATACTCCAAAACATACCTAGTATAGATTTAAATGTTAACAACTGTGGTGGTATACATATAGCCACACACATTACTAAGGTCCATAACTCACTTTGGAACATCTTCTACAGCTGCATTTCACATCATACTAAATATGCTTTATCACTCCGTAAACACAATAACAATGGGTTCATAATAGCAGCTGAGGAAATCATAGTCCAGCATTGAATTTTGGTTCTTTAGACCAAGGACTTTGGAGAAAGCCTTTTACCACCCATTTGCAAGAGAACGTATGCAAATAACAAAATACACCAGTACTATACCAAACAAAAACTTCTTGAGTACTATATAGAACTTCTTGTGCAATGGTTTAATTCCTTCCAAACCAGATAAAAAATGCAGCTTAGCGGCATTCACAAGAGTGGCTGAAGAAATCCTACAGTCCAGCAATGATTTTGTTCTTTAGTCCAAGGACTTTGGAGGAAAGCCTCTCCCCATCCATTTCCAAGAGCACTTTTGAATGAATTCATAGAAGTATTTCAGCTCTTTGGGGTAAGCCATGTTCAGTACATAGATGACTCCAAGCATCATTGCACATGCCTGAGCTACAGATCCAATGTTGTCCAGAATGATTTCTCCTTCAACATAAATGCCAATGTCATCATGAGCTCCAATTTCTTCACCCTCCTTGTTGATGACATATATGCCCATGGTGGATTTCTGCATGCATCTCAGGATGTCATCCCCTTCAATGTCCTGTATATTTGTTGAATATAGGTGACAAAAAAAAACCATGAATTTATGAAATAGATTTTAATGACCTGAAAATTCTACATTTCTTTATATTTACAATATATAATAATTACCTGGTCAGTAAAATTATTGAAAATATTTTTGTCAGTTAAATAAAGCTTCATGTGAATTAAATCACAGATTTTTATTTTTATGGCATTGTGGAAAATATCCAAAATTTTCTGCAAATGGAGCAGACACAGAAGTCAGAATAGATGGACTAACACATTACATTGTTGTTTTAGGTCTTTTAACTGAAAAATAAAAAATAACGAATAAAGGCTGGCTTATCGTGTCAAGAACCAAACTAATAAAAATGTTTTTAAAATGTTTGAGCCAATTTGGAAAATGGTCAGCGCTAATGTTAATGCATTTGTCATCAATGGGCTAAAACATAAAAACACCAGTATGATCCTTATGATCCTCTGTTCATGTTAGAGCATTTTTAAGTTTTGTATTAGTTGATTTAAATAAAAAGCAGGCTTACACACAATAATAGCTCTAAACCCCAAAACACGACATTATGTAGACAGTGATCGGACTACAGGTGCCATAGTTGTGGTGTTCACACACTGATTTTGTTATGCATCAGGCATGTTTTTGGTGAGTGCCCATTTAAATCACATTGTGAAAGCCATTTTCTTCTAACTAGTGAGTTAGTGACATTAGGATCTTAAAACATTTTCTATAATACAACACAGTACATCTGACTGACAATGACTTGCCTTATACTCCTGAATGAGATGTCCATCATCCTCACCAAGGTAGATGCAAAGTGCCTTGATGACTGCTGCCCTTTTAAGATTTATGTCACTTCTAGCCTGTGTAAAAGGATTACAACTATTAAAATATAATAATTAATTTAAAAATCTTGAAACTGTAAAAATATTTCAAATCTGTGGTAAACACAAAATAAATGACAAAAATAAGTGATTTTCTTAAAATATCAGGTCTGAATGTGTAGAGGCGATAGCACTATTGTAACTTCTACTTATTCAGGAAGTTTCACTGAGAGCAATGGTCTCTTCTTCACTGTTAACAACTATGTAAAAATAAAATAAAAACAAATTTGAAAACATACAATTTCCATCCACACCAGTGTTTTAGCTGCTTATCAGATTTGATCTCGCCTATATTAAAACAAAACTAACATCAAGTGGCCATTCAAGTACATTGGTCATGCCGGTGTAAACATGACATCTGCTTCTACTCAGCAGTTACTGAAGATTTGGCGAAAGAAAAAGTATACTACAGATGAAGACCAATACCAGATTTTCTTTGCTTGGACAGACACTTAGGTAGAACTGTTACTAAAAGTAACACTGGAATGAAAGCGACTGTGGCGGTGAAACAGACTGGCAATTGTTCCAAAGCAAATATGGCGACATTCACAGTATAAAAGTGTTATAAATAGGGATGGACCGATACCATTTTTCAGAATTGAGTATCGGTCAATAACGATACTAAACCGATCCGATACCAATGCAGTTTTGTTTAAAAAAATCTATGTAGAATTTCTAAACCTTAGTGGGTTGAATTGAAAATCACTCTTTTGTGAGTTAAACACAATCAACTAAATACAGACTTCATTATAAAGAAAAACAACAAATAAAAAAATTATATAAAATCACAATCTATGACAAAAATAGCCTACTACTATAGATGGTGAATAAATTAGATTAGTGAATAATTTAGAAGCAAAAGTTACAAAATCACGAGTGCACAATAATTGTACAAAATCTAAACATTTAGAGGGGAAAAAATAAAGGAAGACACAAAAGTGAATAAGTGTAGCTGTAAATCTGGTAAAATGTTACACAAAATATATTCATGAAAAAGAAGTTAATATATTAGAAATAGGGCCTATATACTAAGAAATTACATTTATTTTAATTGTATAGTGCATCTTTTTAACGAGGTAGCAACATACAGATAGGGCAGAACAAGAAAGGCTATTAAAGGCTTTCATAGCGTAACATTATTATAATACAGGTCCTTCTCAAAAATTAGCATATTGTGATAAAGTTCATTATTTTCCATAATGTAATGATAAAAATTAAACTTTCATATATTTTAGATTCATTGCACACCAGCTGAATATTTAATCCGACCAATAAAAGAAAAGTGTTTTTAATACAAAAAGTCAACTTTCAAATAATTATGTTCAGTTATGCACTCAATACTTGGTGGGGAATCCTTTTGCAGAAATGACTGCTTCAATGCGGCGTGGCATGGAGGCAATCAGCCTGTGGCACTGCTGAGGTGTTATGGAGGCCCAGGAGGCTTCAATAGCGGCCTCATCCAGAGTGTTGGGTCTTGCGTCTCTCAACTTTCTCTTCACAATATCCCACAGATTCTCTATGGGGTTCAGGTCAGGAGAGTTGGCAGGCCAATTGAGCACAGTAATACCATGGTCAGTAAACCATTTACCAGTGGTTTTGGCACTGTGAGCAGGTGCCAGGTCGTGCTGAAAAAACTAAATCTTCATCTCCATAAAGATTTTCAGCAGATGGAAGCATGAAGTGCTCCAAAATCTCCTGATAGCTAGCTGCATTGACCCTGCCCTTGATAAAACACAGTGGACCAACACCAGCAGCTGACATGGCACCCAGACCATCACTGACTGTGGGTACTTGACACTGGACTTCAGGCATTTTGGCATTTCCTTCTCCCCAGTCTTCCTCCAGACTCTGGCACCTTGATTTCGAATGACATGCAAAATTTGCTTTCATCCGAAAAAGTACTTTGGACCACTGAGCAACAGTCCAGTGCTGCTTCTCTGTAGCCCAAAAGTGGCTTGACCTGGGAATCACGGCACCTGTAGCCCATTTCCTGCACACGCCTGTGCAGTGGCTCTGGATGTTTCTACTCCAGACTCAGTCCACTGCTTCCGCAGGTCCCCCAAGGTCTGGAATCGGTCCTTCTCCACAATCTTCCTCAGGGTCCGGTCACCTCTTCTCATTGTGCAGCGTTTTTGCCACACTTTTCCTTCCCACAGACTTCCCACTGAGGTGCCTTGATACAGCACTCTGGGAACAGCCTATTCGTTCAGAAATGTCTTTCTGTGTCTTACCCTCTTGCTTGAGGGTGTCAATGATGGCCTTCTGGACAGCAGTCAGGTCGCAGTCTTACCCATGATTGCGGTTTTGAGTAATGAACCAGGCTGGGAGTTTTAAAAGCCTCAGGAATCTTTTGCAGATGTTTAGAGTTAATTAGTTGATTCAGATGATTAGGTTAATAGCTCGTTTAGAGAACCTTTTCACGATATGCTAATTTTTTAGATTTTTTGCATGAGCTGTATGCCAAAATCATCAGTAGTAAAACAATAAAAGACCTGAAATATTTCAGTTTGTGTGCAATGAATCTAAAATATATGAAACTTTAATTTTTATCATTACATTATGGAAAATAATTAACTTAAAATAATCACAATATGCTAATTTTTTAGAAGGACCTGTATAGAGCGGCACAAAGCACATATGCGCATCGCGTGCACAGGATGATCCACTTGAAGCAACACAGAGTCACAGCACGCCACGCCCAAATTGAGAAGTTCAAAACAAGATATACGTGAAGTGTATCTATGCAGTATTCTTATAAGCCATTTATTTTAACAGTTTAACATTTCAGTTACTGTGTGTGAAGAACAATATAATAACTAGTCCAGTGTTGTGATCTAACAGACACCTGGTAGAAGTAACATGATTTACAGCAATAAACGCCAGCTAGATGAAGTCATTTATGAGAAACCATAGACCGTTATCTACGTTACAGATAAAGCATAATAACAGAAACAATAAATAATCTTGAGAGAGTTTTCATCGCGTTGACTGTCGTAACTAAATGAGACAGTTTGAAAGCTGAATGGAGAAAGACTGGCCTTGCAGTGAAGGAAGCATGCATTGACGTGAACTTGAATCTAATGACTTAAATATTCATCTGTAGTTCTGTACCTCACATTAAACTATGGAATGGGTTCAGAACACTTATAATACAGTGCAGGAGTCACACAGGAAGGACATTAGCCAAGAAAGAACTAATATATGCTGGGTTTTGCTTGACTATGCTCGTGTGTCATGTTCGCTTGTTTGTCCATTTGCGATCGTGTGTGGCTCACTTCAGCGATGATAAAGACCCGTTCATTTCCACACCGTATGGAGCATCTAAATCCCCTCAGTGTTTCAAGGTTTCAAGTGTCAGCTCACAAAATGTGTCCGACAGGTAAGATATAGTATCTTACTCGTAATATACCAGTATGTTTGTTTCCTCTTTACATCTATATTACCCATCCGGTCATAATTGTAATATGTCGTTAGCTGGACTATCGAGTTTGTATACTAACGTTATTGAGTTGTGTTTTGTGATCGCTATAACTCTAATCTGGTCATAATTGTAATATGTCGTTAGTTGGACTGTCGTGCTTGTGTACTATCAAGTTGTTCATGAGAAAGTTTTTTTTGTTTTTGTGATGGAAGCGGTGACTTTTTTATTGAGTATTCGACCTGGATTAGTAACACACAGTGACAGATTCTGCCATAGTTGCTGCCTGGGTTATGTATGTGTGGGGTGGAGCTATCAAAATAGGGCCGAGACCATTTTGGGGGTAGGGGTGTGTTTGTTTTAGTGATTTGAAATAACAGCAACGGTTAACAGAAAGCACTTATCCCACCTTTAACAATAACACAGAATTTTATGCGCAAAGTATCGAATTTGGATCGCTCTTGTCTGTCCGATACCTGTTCTGGCAAATAATGGTACCGATGCTGAGTATCGGATTGGTGCATCCTAGTTATAAATACCAATAAAAATACCAAAACAAAAACAGTCATTCGCATTGTTTTTGCTTTGCATGACTGATAAGACCCAATCAGGAAGCAAAATGTGGCGTCTGTCAGAGTTTAAAATGAAAAAGGATCAGCAGCATTTCCAACTAGCATTAGCATTAGCAGTTCAAACTGGACAGTAGGTGCAAATGTACCAAAGGCCGCTATTTTAAAACAAAAATGTAGTAGTGTGGATGTAGCCTTAGGAACCTTGCCCTTACAAATAATCAAGGCTGGCACTAGACAGGTACATTTCAAGTTTCTTATATTATTCATATTTTATACAACAATTTAAAAACATGTTTACCTCCTGCAAGATTGCCAGATGTTTGGATAGTTTTGGAAACACCTCCCTTATTCTTGAAAACAGATGTCAGCTGGGGTAAATGGCTGTCCAACTGAGCCATGAAGGTTGTTTCAAGTGGGATTGTGGTTATGCGCTGGAATTCAGCATTTATCTATTACACACACAAAAAAAACAACAACAACAGGAGACAAAGAGCACTATGATCAGCCATCGTTGTAAAGATACTTTCTAGCTACTATATCATTATTAAAAGATTCAATAATTTTCACCTCATTTTCCAAGACTGTCTCTGATAGCATTAGCATGTGTATTGGTGTGCAGTGTGTTCTAGTCAGGCGTATTGGTATCAATGAAGGGTAATGGCAAAAATCTAAACTGGACCAGCAGCCTGCATCCTTATTTAAACCTTTCTAATATTTTTTATTATTATTTACAATGTGTCAAAGTGCAATGTAAAAACCAGGAGCAAGCATGTGCTTACCTCACCAATTTGAAAAAGTGCGGGCCACCTGGCTTTAAACTCTCTGGCAGCTGGATTTTCCTGCACTACCTCTTTTCTTCTGTAGGAGAATGATTTTGCCATCTTCTGTTTTACACACAGTGCACGGTTTCTTTGTCTGACATCATTCAACAGTTCAAGTCTGACATTTTCTAAGCTTTCATCCGTTTCGCCAGCAGGGTGTGAAGGACAAAAGTTGACTTCAGCCTTTTTAGGCTTCTTTACATTTTGGCTGGGAGGCAGTCATCACTATGTTTGTTTTTCAAAGCATTTACAGTCACTTCTGGAAAGCCAATGTGTCTCATCTTTGTCCTGTAATTAGCCATTTTATATTTTAAGCTAATCATCCAGCCATAGTAACCAGTGGCAGATGGTTCCTTCAAACAGGAAATTTTTTGATGAGTGCCTCTGCTACATCATCTATTTGGTAATTTTTGGATATGCTGTATACCGGAAGATCTCCTCTGCAAGCTTCTCTAAGATGTCAGACTTCAACCCTGGAGTGATCTTCAGTTGAGTGCCAGTTTCTCTAAAGCTGTCATTTCCACGTTGAAGCTGCACCTCTACATTGTATGGAAAGCGAGGAATGGGGAATTCACGTGGCCATGCACATGATCTCAAGTCATTGTCTGAATGAGGCAGAATGATGGTGTTATTCGAGACTGTTGAGGGCAATGAGGCCTGTGAGGAAATGGGAGATGTTTGGCTGCTCACTGGTGCTACAAATAATCCAGAAGTGCTGGGAACATTCTGCATTAAAGAAGATGGAGTCAAATCCACATCATTTAGGGGTTAGAGTTAGGGTTGCCATGTACACCAACTTGATTGTACTTCTGTCCTTTATGTCCTGTACTGATGTGACATTCATGAATTCATTGTTGAAGTCAGGATCCATAAATTGAATACGAAAGTCTGTTTCAATTCCAAATGCTTGGCAAATTGTATTGTGTAACTCTGCCAAAGTTTCTGGCATTCCTGAATGGAGATCAAGTCTTCTATAGTCATCATCGTCCACAATGACTCTCAACTTCAGAGGCCGTGCCATCATTCAATCTAATTGTTAAAGAAGACAAAAAAATATATATGTTAAATCAGCATTTCGTATCACTGTTACTTAAGTATAACTTTTAAGAACCAAATTAGAGCAGGAACATACTACCACACAATTCCAATCTGTAGTGTTATTCTACACTTGAAAACAATGAATTTTTACGGTACTTCCTTGCGTGGAATGAAAAACACAGATATTTTTGCTTTGTTTGTGGTTGTGTGGTAATTCTTCCTTTGAACGTGATATATTTAAACTGACAGATTTGAACACTAATGTGTATTATTTTAGTCACAAATGTTTTCCTTAAAGGTGCACTATGTAACATTTTATTCAGTAAAATATCCAAAAACCACTAGGCCAGTGTTATTTTGTTCAGTTGAGTACTTACAATATTACAGAAGTTTCCAACTATTTGTAAATCGTGAGAAAATTGCTATATTGACCAAGCAGCAATCCTGATTCTTTTCCACGGCTATGAGGCGAACACCACATGTTGAAAGATTCACCACTCAAACTTGCCGTCATATCTGCTTCATACTACAGTAACGTTAATAATCACATCCATGAACTTGATTTCTACCTGAGTCCTATCCTGATTCTTTTCCACCAGCTGTAAGGGGAAAACCAGATGTCAAAAGATTCACCACTCAAACTTGGCATCATCAAACTATGCCTTTGTTATGAATGTGCCCTCTAGTGGACGGAATAGTTACATCGTGCACCTTTAGATTTATAAAATAAATGGCAACATGAGGGTGATTTAGTACAGGAGATGCCAGATGATTGTATAATTTCCATAAGAAAATTATTTCTATCATTACTAAAAACAAAATTATTCCCCTGTAAGAAATGTTAGTCAGCCCTCTTGTTACCATATTAAGTGTATCAACTCATGCAGCATATGAACTAGGGATGCTCATATTGACCGTTTAACCGTTAACCGATAGTAAGAATTTTGACAGATTAACACTATCAGTTAAACAGTTTAAAGTTTTTTCCTTTTTTTTCTTCTCACGGCCGGGGCACATGGACATGAATGCAAGCGAACCGCGTGTTGACAGACATATTTCGCAAAATGAAGCAATGGGAAAGAAGCCTAGTGTGTGGGACTATTTAGCCATGTTTTTTTGGCTGGCTACATTGATATCTCAGCATATCTCATTGTTTCCTTTAATTAATAAAATAAATATAAAACAACGGAGAAGTCTAAAAAGGTCAAGCCCAGCCCGCATTTAGGTATGATGTGAAAATGGGCCCAAAGCCCAGCCCTAGGGGCGTAAAAAAGTCGGGTCCCGTCGGGCTCGAGCATAAATGCAGGGCAGTGTGAATCTAGGTTTTGATGTTGAGCTGTTCTGTATGTTCTGCTGTTTGCACAATAGAATAAACATGTGAAAAGGTCTTTTAACGGGTCACAGACATTCGTCAATTGTAAATTTTTGTAATGCCAATTCAATATTATAATCTTATCAGTTAACGGTTAATAATCGATTAATGAGCATCGGTTGTCGGTCGGGAAAATTAACGAAATGAGCATCCCTAATATGAACACAACATGAACTACCATAATCCAACCTTGTATCTGAATGAATCTTTTAAGTGTCACCATTCGCGGCCTCCAATCCTGTAATCTGCCAAGGGTACTGGTCCAACAAGGCACTAAGTTGAATGAGGAGACTTCTGAAGTGGGACATAACTCAAATGCCCTAAAATGCTCCCTATACCATGCATGAAGCTTTTTAACAATAAAGCTTAAGCTTTTCTCCACTACAACCATCTGGATAACCTCTGCAAACTCTGGCAAGCCACCTACAGAGCCATTCACAACAACCATACCTTCTCTGTAGTTAACGCCATTAACAGACGCATTCTTTGTGAGCTGAATGTGAGTAATATCAGGGTATTCCAACTGCAGAACCTTCTGCACATCCTGATGCAAAATGTCAACAGAGACAGTTGAGACAGCTGAGACAGTCAAGCTAGAAGTTTCGGTTGTGGTTGGCCTTAAATTATATGCAATCATGAGCTGATGCTTCACTGCCATGGACAAGAGTATGTTTTTAAAGCAGCGTGTGTGACGGACCACCTGCTTGAAAAAACTGTGTTTCGCTTCAAACCTCATTGTCCACAACCCAACTAGTGGACCAAAAAACGATCATCTGTGGATAATGTTCCACAAAATGATGTTTTAAACAGCTTTAGACCAGGAAAAACCTCTTGTAACCTATCTCTATGGTCACAAATCTTGGCTTCAAGGAAAGCAATGGATTGTGTCGTGTGCACCAGTGCAACAACTAGCTCAACGATATCTTTAAGGTCCAAAATGACCTGCCAGGCTGGTTCATCTGGGGGCACCAAATGTCCAATCAAAAGTGGAAGTAATCGCAAAGACTCCAATTTTCATGAGCGTTTCCTCCAATACTTTTCTTCTGCATGAATGTCCTGGGAACAGCATGAGGACGATTACTTTTGTCTGTCCACTTGTAAGGAAATTTCTGAATGGACTCATTGAGTTTGTCAAGTGTGAAATACTTTTTGAAATTAACAAGTTGAGACAGTGTGCCAACTCAACTGGTAATATACCTTCAAAGATGTCATGTGCAACATCTGGAGGGTAGCCTGTGCAGACGTTGAAATGAGAAAGGGATGAAGTGAAAACACACTTCCTTTTAACACCATAACAAGGTTGTGCATTGTCCTGTGCTGATCTAACATGGATTTCATGCATCTCTTTGCTTCGGAGAACAAATGTCCCTGAACTCACTTGGCTCTCCTGAATTTCAGACTTTTTGCCATACAAAAGCGGCAAATGTATTCACCTGCAAAACTTTCAATAAATCCAGCAATTCCATGTGCTCCCAAATTGTCTGCTATGACACACTGTATTGTCCCTTTAACAAAATCTCCAAGCTGTGCAATAAAAACACCTTCGCTTTCCAAAATGGCAAGATCCTCAACAAGGGCTCTAGTACCTTTTCATAGCCATATTTCCTCACATCATCAGATCTGCAGAGTAAGGCCAAATAAATTGAAGACAACGAAGAATGACAACCTGGTGGTAAATTGCTGAGAGTCCAGTAAATGCCACAGATCTTGTGCTTTTACGAGATGTGCCAAGTGGATTACAAATTTCAAAATCATCCACATATAAATTCAACAACACTCGCAGCTCACCTTCTGACAAAAATGGTTATCCTTGAAAAACAGACCATCTCGAAAAGACTCGTATTTCACTTCTTGTCCTCTGCCCTCTGATATGAGGTGACTATCTAATGCTTTGTTAAGAATGTGACCATTAGTAAAAAGCTGCTGTAAAAACTTTAGTATTGGCACATACTGCAGCGTTCTTTTATCTTTGTTATCCAAGATATATTCAATGGGTTCCACAACTTGAAAATGGTCTTTGTAGTATTTTTGCGCTTAAAGGATGTTGCCAAAGGACAACCTTTGCCAATTGACTTATAGACAGGATTAGATGTACACAGGGCAGATGCAAGTTCTTCAATGACTGACTGGTCAATTTGCAGGTTGTAACTATTCAGTGTGTCATGTATTACATTTCTTGTACTACACAAAGATGCTGTGCTCAACAAATACTGAAATTCTTCCAGCAATTCATCAATTGCAGCACTTGGCACATGAAAAATATTTTCCAGCTTTAATAACACAGCAGCAATTTTTGTTCTATTATCTCGGGCTGATCGTTTGTCTTATCTACATCAACATCGTCAGACTGACTTTCATTACAAAACTCTTCACTGTCTGAAACACCAGACTCTCCAGTTTCAGCTACACTAGTTCCCTGGACTATACCATGCTTAAAATCTGCCAACGAATGGAAGCTGTGCTTACGACTTTTGTGAGACTTGAAGGTGCTGTATACATTGGATTTGTATTCACAGCCTTTAAACATACATGTGACGGTCTCATTGTTTTTCAGATGATGGTTTATGTGCAAAATAATCATGTTCTGTTCCAAGGTCACTACAGCCACATAAATTACAGGAAAATGCAGCAAAATTGTCAGAGTGCTTTAAGGTATTCTTGTGATTCCTTGACAAATGTGCCAAAAGTGAATTCCAGGTCTTAAATACACATGGACAATTAGGGTATATACACTTAATATGATGGCCACGCCCAAAATGACTATGTTTCAGTCTGTAATGTTTAAGAATTTCTGATCGCCTAGACACTTCACACAGTCTTTACACTGCCACATAAACTAGACAAACCACAAAGAGAGAAAAAGGGACAAAAATAAACCATTAGTGATGATGTCATTACAGTCACATCAGGGCATGGTGATCGGCATCAACTTTTAATGTGACTTTTAGTTTAGGCCACGGAATCTCATATTAAGCAAACAGAAGCTTTACTCAACAGATTAAGGGTGTAATCACACTAGGCTATCTGTACTGTGCCCAAGCTCGTTTAAGTCTGGTTCGTTTGACCAGTGGAATCGCTCCGTGCCGTTGCCCTATGGGTAGTAACCATGGCAACGGGTTCTGTGCTATACAGCTGTAGCCTATTCAACTTAAAGGGTCATATAATGGTACATGCACTTTTACAAGCTGATTGTATGGAAATGTGTGTTGGCAGTGCCTGTACACAACCATCCTATAATGATAAAAATCCATCAAGTGTTTTTTTAAATCTCCTTATATGTTTTCCGTCTCAAATCAAGCCGTTCGATTGTGTGACGTCACACACAACCCTTCCACGGCTGTTGATTGACTGCAGTGTTTCACCTCAGATCCGCCCTGAGCGAGCTCTGTTATCATCATTATAGTCCGCCATTGTTGATATGCTGGAGCAGAATGGCATCCAAGCAATTGTGGTGTTCTGTTCTTGGGTGTAATAATGAACACAGCAGTCATTCTGATGTTCCTAAATCAAACCGCTGAAGACACAGTGGCTGAGTTTTGTTTTTTTCAATGCTTTTATGTTTGCGCAAACCACAAAGCATTTCTCACCAGACTGCTTTATAACCGAGGGTCAGTAACTTATAAAGCAGGTTTTGCTAAGAAGATGCTTCTGTACAAAGATCTGTACCAGCTATTTGTGTTCTTGCTGCCCCTCCAGAAGAAGTGAGTGTAGTTTGAAACGCTTCACGATGAATGCGGCTAAAGTGGGTAAGTTAAATTACGGCATGCTGTCTATGTATGGCGTTCTCAATATAATTCATAATCCCACATTTATAATGAACAACGCGTTATGGTTATTGTGTTATTACAAACCGTGCGCTGGTTTTAAAGTTGCGAAAATCTTGAATGAAAAGGCCTTAAAGAGGTGGACCCAGGCACAGGTTAAGCCGCAAAGAGACGCATCTAATGTGATTGCTAACCGTGCCTCAACATAAGGCAACCGAGCCTAGTGTGAATACAACCTTAGAGAAAAAGTGTCTACACATGATCAGTGGCAGATTTACTTTGCACTGCTGTTAGTCATTACTGTTATAGAAAGAACAAATACACAGAAGCATGCCTAGCAGGAAGGTAGACATGAAGAAAATGTCTGTGTGTACTGGTACTTTTATAGCAGCACTTCTCTATGAATTATATGATGACAAAGTAACAGTGTTGAGATCCCCATAAATAAAGAACAAAATGTATACCACACAGGTAACAGAAAATTTTTATATTTTTCCTTAGCAGCACTGCTATGATCAGTATAGCTGTTGTGTTAATAGGGTTGTAACGGTATGAGATTTTCACGGTGTGATAATCGTCTCAGAAAATAATTACGGTTTCCACGGTATACGGTATTAAACAATCATTATTTTGCTGTTTATTATCGTTATAATCATCAACTACAATGACCCTTCAAGAAATTAAAATGGATAAGGTTTTTGGTTGAACATAAGGTTAATTATCAGTCAGTGTATTCTGTGATTATTCTTTATAAAATTGTGAAATGCTTATTAAGTTCTCTCAGAGGAGCTCTATTAATGTCTTCACGTCGTCATATAGTGAGTGAGATGGCTGACGCTTTTCAACACCATGACGGTACTCAAGTGCACGCCTACTTGAGTATGTACTAGCAACGGCGCTGCTCATTCACAAATATCTTAGACACGCACAACAAGAAGAATATAGATTTACAGTATAGCAGTCTTTTGCGCTATATATTCATAGACAAACGCATATCACAATTTGATTTATTGCAAAGCTACATTTTTCATTTATTCATTCATCTATCAAATCACATACGTGACATCTGCGTGATACCTAAATTCCATTTTCATGACTGGATTCCAGGATTCAACCTGCATCACGGAAATAAAATGGCCTTAAGTTATTAACAGAACATAACTTTATCTTCACGGAGGATGGTGGTATAAATATGAGAACATGTTCAATGTATTTCATCCTTGTTCCGCCCCTCTTCATTCACATTTCTTGCAAACTGGATATTCACCTTCAAGAACAACCCGTGTTCGTTTTTGGATACCCAGACTATTTCCATACTGCAGATTTTAACTTTTATTCGGCTGAGAGATTATTCAATTTGTACCCTCTGGCTCTGACATTTTTTCAGCTGTACATGTATAAGTGGAGTCTTAGCAGTCACGTTTCCAAAACCGTGTATAAGCAAAAATTTTCAAGATATGATAATCGCATATTTCAATATCGCGATAAACTGCCATACCGGTATACCGTTACAACTCTTGCTGTTAAGATGCATGTTAAATGCACTGTCTAAAATGTTGTTAAATGCACTTACCAAAACAATATGAGCTCCCTAAGAATTAGGTCACATCACACCAACACAATCAGATATGAGAATAACCTGCAACAGAAATAAAAATGAGCAGGAATTAAAAGATAAATCGTAAGCATATAGAGGAAAAAAGTAATTGTTCAATAATCACAAACTTGTGTCAGCACAAAACTGTTAAATCCAATGACTCAAATCAGATCACTACAAACTATTTTGTGGCCAAGGTCCAATTTTTAATAATACCTTATTACTATATAATATATATGCATAAAAATTCTAACAAATGGCAGATTAAGAGGGTGGAAGTGGACAGACAGACAATGACTACGTTTTCAGGAAATAATATTTTATTTATCAACTAGCTGGTCCTCTCCTGTCATCTGCAAAGCTCCTGCTATTAGTTATGAAGCATTTGTATGCTTCTACTACATGTACTTTCAGCCCCACCTTCACGTTTTAAGTTTCGATAAGGCGAGACGGATACCTTCCACGATGACTGCTACCCATGCCGCTACCACAAAGAGAAGAAATAAGAAACGCTTATTTTATTTTGTTCCCGAAGACCTGCCTCTGATTGGCTAGTGATCGTTGCATTTTTGGTTTGGTTGGTTGGTAAGGTTTCGCAAGTCTTTGAAAAATGCCACAGAGACCCAAACACAGACTGTAAAAAAATAGTCAGTCAGAGTAGGGGCGGGTCTACGCGGAATGTAAAAAAAAAAAAACGAGAGGAAGACGGAGTCACGGAGAGAACCCGTATAACTTCATCGTTAATATTAAAAACACACACGTATCAACTTCTTCTTACCAACCCACGACTTTTATTCATTGATACTTAATAAAACACAATCTGGTGATTATTTTTGCATTCCTGAAATCCGCTCGACAAATACTTAAGACTTAACGCAATTGCTGTCTGCCCGCTCCGCGTTGTGTTTTGAATTAACTTAACGTTGGCAAATCAGGCAAATAATGTTACCTAGGACTGCCATTATGTAGAAGCATAAACTCCTGCCGTAAGTGCACATTAACCCTATTACCAACATGATTTCACAGGTGTATTTTGTCCTAATGTTAACACACTGACAGGAAATCACTGGCTTACAGCCAGTCAGGAATTACGTTAATGTAACGATAGGCTTGGCCAGTCTAACATACAAGACAGCAAGGAAGGTGAAGCTAACGTACAATTAACGTTAACATTCTTAAAACTATTTTGCTTTCATTTGGCTTTCACAAACTAATAAATAAGTCTAACAAGACAAACACTAATTTACATTCACCACGCATTTAAGTTAGACTTAATCTAAGTCAATTTACTAACGTAACTGTTACCTTACACAACTCACGTTAAGCTAGTCGCTGTAACGTTACCTAATGTAATTTATATTTAAAAAGCCCAAACTTATAGCTTTAGTTAAACACAATATAACACACCAATGATTATAAATTGCTTACTTACGAAAATGCAGAGCTGGATGCAGCATTCAAAAGAGTGCTTCAAAATACTCCTTGGCGCCTTCAGAAAAAATGGCGGTATGTGTCTGCACATGCGCAGACCGGACAGTATGTGGAAATTAAATTAAACATATTTTTTCTAATTACTTTTAATTGAATTAAATTAATTTGTTTTAAACAATTCCAGTGAATTTAAAAATTAATAATAAAAATAAGTAGGATTAAATAACACATTAAAATCAGTGAAGTTAACCAGATAAATACATGTAACATTTACAAGGGGTCAGAATCATTTTTGAGTGTACCAAGAAGAATCAAGTGATGGCAGTGATGACATTCAACATAAAGAGATAACAGAGAATGAAATAATGGAGAAAACACCCAGCAATGAAAGCCATGTATCTCCTTTATGGACAGTGTCAGAATACAGCGAAAGCACTACATGAACCAAAAGAAAAGAGCATGAGTTGCTCCTTCTAGCTCTAAAATCAAAACATGGTTTGACTGATGAAGCACTAGAAGACATGCTTCAAGTCATAAATGCTATCACCGGTAAACACTCAGTGTCAACTACTAAACATCACTTCTACAAAAACATGACTGATTATAAGGACTTTATTCTTATCAAGCATTTCTGTTCAGATTGTATTGTCTTAATGGAAACAAACGATGAAAAAGTAGGTTGCAGAATTTGCGGCAAAGGAGCACGTTAAATCTGGAAACTTTTTTATTGTTCTCCCTCTAGAAGCACAACTACGAAATATTATTGAACAACACAAGTTTTCGCAGTTGACTGTCAATAACAAGGATAATGTAAACGCTCACTTGGTTGATGTATGTGATGGTCTGCTTTATAAAAAGACCTTGAAAACCTTTAAACCTCTAAATGGTTGCCCCAACTTTTCAATCACCTTTAGATGTGATGGTGTACCTTTATTCAAATCCTCTTCACATGCATTAATGCGTATGTAAGTATTTTCTTACATATAGAAATTGATGATATTGATATATGGTTATTGATGATATGAAAAAATAAAATTCAAAGTTTGCAAACAGAATTTGTCTACTATGTTTTGTTTTTATGAGCCAGTTAAAATGAGGTAAATTGATTTAAAAAACGTTTTTAATGAAATTTGGATTGTGTAGACTTGTTAAAAGTTCAAGCTGTTCAAATAAGGAAAACAAGGAATGTATAAGGAAACCATAGGCATAAAAATGTATGTTGTTTAAATAAATGGGCATATATCAATTAAACGTATCGGTGACATATATGGTCATAACATACAATATTATATAAACAATAGTCATATATATCGTATTAATATATGTCAATGTACTGATTTTATATGGAAAATGTATATATGTTACAAACTTATATCAACATATATCTAGAGATATGTATATATGTGATAGCAATATATTGTCTTATATTTAGCATATCTGCCTTCGTCATTTGCGATATAGGGACATATATGTCATATATTACATTTCCGTATGGGTGTATTTGGTTGTGTTGTGAATATTTGCAGTGTGTTTCTGTATTTGTTTGTATTGTGAGTATTTGCAGCGCGTTTCTGTATTTGGATGCGTTGTGAGTATTTGCAGTGTTTCTTTATTTGGTTGTGTTGTAAGTATTTGCAGTGCGTTTCTGTATTTGGTTGTGTTGTAAGTATTTGCAGAGCGTTTCTGTATTTGGTTGTGTTGTAAGTATTTGCAGTGCGTTTCTGTATTTGGTTGTGTTGTAAGTATTTGCAGTGCGTTTCTGTATTTGGTTGTGTTGTAAGTATTTGCAGTGTTTCTGTATTTGGTTGTGTTGTGAGTATTTGCAGAGCGTTTCTGTATTTGGTTGTGTTATAAGTATTTGCAGAGTTTCTTTATTTGGTTGTGTTGTAAGTATTTGCAGTGCGTTTCTGTATTTGGTTGTGTTGTAAGTATTTGCAGTGCGTTTCTGTATTTGGTTGTGTTGTAAGTATTTGCAGTGCGTTTCTGTATTTGGTTGTGTTGTAAGTATTTGCAGAGCGTTTCTGTATTTGGTTGTGTTGTAAGTATTTGCAGAGTGTTTCTTTATCTGGTTGTGTTGTAAGTATTTGCAGTGCGTTTCTGTATTTGGTTGTGTTGTAAGTATTTGCAGTGCGTTTCTGTATTTGGTTGTGTTGTAAGTATTTGCAGTGCGTTTCTGTATTTGGTTGTGAGTATGTGCAGTGTTTCTGTATTTGGTTGGGTTGTGAGTATTTGCAGTGCATTTCTGTATTTAGTTGTGTTGTGAGTTTTGCAGTGTTTCTGTATTTGGTTGTGTTCTTAGTATTTGCAGTGTTTCTGTATTTAGTTGCGTTGTGAGTATTTGCAGTGCATTTCTGTATTTGGTTGTGTTGTGAGTATTTGCAAAGCGTTTCTGTATTTGGTTGTGTTGTGAGTATTTGCAGTGTTTCTGTATTTGGTTGTTTTGTGAGTATTTACAAAGCGTTTCTGTATTTGGTTGTGTTGTGAGTATTTGCAGTGTTTCTGTATTTGGTTGTTTTGTGAGTATTTGCAAAGCGTTTCTGTATTTAGTTGCGTTGTGAGTATTTGCAGTGCATTTCTGTATTTGGTTGTGTTGTGAGTATTTGCAAAGCGTTTCTGTATTTGGTTGTGTTGTGAGTATTTGCAGTATTTCTTTATTTAGTTGCGTTGTGAGTATTTGCAGTGCATTTCTGTATTTGGTTGTGTTGTGAGTATTTGCAGTGTTTCTGTATTTGTATGAAATTAACATTAAGAAAGATAAATAAATTCTTTATAAGTGCAGTTCATTATTAGTTTGTTAACTAACGTAGTTAACTAATGTTAACTAATGACCATTATTCTAAAGTGGTACCCTAAACAACTGTGAAACCGATCGGCCCAATGAACAGATTTATCAATATTACAAGACTAATAATAATATACACTCACCTAAAGGATTATTAGGAACACCTGTTCAATTTCGCAATAATGCAATTATCTAATCAATCAATCACATGGCAGTTGCTTCAATGCATTTAGGGGTGTGGTCCTGGTCAATACAATCTCCTGAACTCCAAACTGAATGTCAGAAATTAAAAGAAAGGTGATTTAAGCAATTTTGAGCGTGGCATGGTTGTTGGTGCCAGACGGGCCGGTCTGAGTATTTCACAATCTGCTCAGTTACTGGGATTTTCACGCACAACCATTTCTAGAGTTTACAAAGAATGGTGTGAAAAGGGAAAAACATCCAGTATGTGGGAGTCCTGTGGGCGAAAATGCCTTGTTGATGTTAGAGGTCAGAGGAGAATGGGCCGACTGATTCAAGCTGATAGAAGAGCAACTTTGACTAAAATAACCACTCGTTACAACCGAGGTATGCAGCAGAGCATTTGTGAAGCCACAACACGCACAACCTTGAGGCTGATGGGCTACAACAGCAGAAGACCCCACCAGGTACCACTCATCTCCACTACAAATAGGAAAAAGAGGCTACAATTTGCACAAGCTCACCAAAATTGGACAGTTGAAGACTGGAAAAATGTTGCCTGGTCTGATGAGTCTCTGAGATTTCTGTTGAGACATTCAGATGGTAGAGTCAGAATTTGGCGTAAACAGAATGAGAACATGGATCCATCATGCCTTGTTACCACTGTGGAGGATGGTGGTGGTGGTGTAATGGTGTGGGGGATGTTTTCTCAGCACACTTTAGGCCCCTTAGTTCCAATTGACCCTTCGCTAAGCCACGCCCAAAAAACGCCAGAGGCCAATCATGGCTTAGCAACCGTAACTAGGCGCGAAAGGTCTGTCAAGCTTTCGAGCGAGTGGAACAGGGCGAAGCATTGTGCTTATGGATTGTGCAAATCTGATACCCGGTTTCCTATAAATTTGGACAGGGGGTGGAATTTTTTCCCTTCCCCAAACCTAAAACCCAAGGGGAGAAATGACGCTGTTCTGTCGATTTGTCCTACCTTGTCAGATTTTTCTACCGTAGTGCAAAATTATAGCTATATATCTATCGATCCATGCTGCCGCATGAAAAAATTCTAAAGCATGTTAGCGTTTTTTACTAACTTACGTGAACTAATTCAATGTAACTTTACTGAGGATTCTTATGATGGAAACAATTTCACAGTGCAAAATACCCCATCAGATTGTTGTGGATCAAGCAGTGTGGGAGAATCTATATAAGCGGGAGAATGTTATCATTGCAAAGTGGTCAGGCTAATGTACTGTGTTTATTCCACAAGTCTTATGGATAAGCTGTTTGATTTATAATTATTAGATTGTTTACCCTGCTGTGCATGAACATAGCTGTTCCTCAATCTGTGAGTTTCCCATTTGAATGGTCAGCGTGAGGCGGCTGCTGCTTACACTGGAACCTATAGGCTTTAGCTTCAATTTTGATGAAATTATTCTCTAATCGGTTGCATATTATGCCATGGATACATCCCTCGATTGCATACTGCAGTCCCTTTTGTCTTGCTCTCTCAGATATTTCACCTTTTTACTAAAAATGACTAATTATCAACTTAGGAATGTCTGACACCGGCGCATACATACTGTAATAGACGGGCCAGGTGCGAAAGCTTGACAGGCGTAGCAACAATAACTTAGGAGGGCGGGGCTTAGCAAAGGGTCAATTGGGCATTGTTTAAATGCCACGGCCTACCTGAGCATTGTTTCTGACCATGTCTATCCCTTTATTACCACCATGTACCCATCCTCTGATGGATACTTCCAGCAGGATAATGCACCATGTCACAAAGCTTGAATCATTTCAAATTGGTTTCTTGAACATGAGAATGAGTTCACTGTACTAAAATGGCCCCCACAGTCACCAGATCTCAACCCAATAGAACATCTTTGGGATGTGGTGGAACGGGAGCTTCATGCCCTGGATCGCATCCCACAAATCTCCATCAACTGCAAGATGCTATCCTGTCAATATGGGCCAACATTTCTAAAGAATGCTTTCAGCACCTTGTTGAATCAAAGGCACGTAGAATTAAGGCAGTTCTGAAGGTGAAAGGGGGTCAAACACAGTATTAGTATGGTGTTCCTAATAATCCTTTAGGTGAGTGTATAATTTATAGAGAGTAAATTTAAATGCGTATTTGGCGTGCTGTCCGGGGGGAGGGCTTTTAGTGTGTTTTGTATATGGACAAAAAGCTTCATGTCTATTGTCATCATACTGTTTCTGGTTTGACCTGATGCCATTATCTGATGCGTGTGTGGTGTTGATGTGGTAACCCAGAGCACCAGGACGTTTGCATATGCAAACATGAGAAAAGCCCAATCCCTTGTGTTTATTGTGATGCTCTTGTGCTGAGATACAGCTGGGCCCTTAGAGACCTTTGAAACACTCATGGTCCTCAAAGAGCCTCAAAAAGCACTGCCTCAAAACACACCAGGCATCTATACAGGAAGGAGTTTGTTTTGATTTAGCTCTATACATTAACATTTTGTATTGAATCAGCGTTCCGTCCAAATCCGGCATTTTAGGAGCCTGAAACCGCTATTTTTTGAAACCGGGTCCCAGAGTGGATAACTCTAAAAACAACACCCTTTCCTTTCATGTGTACAGCCAATCCGAATATTTTGTGAAGCGCTGATGTCATCTTCTCAGTTTTTAGTGTATCTCTGTGGCAGAATTACAGCGCCACATACTGGTCTATCATGTGTACTAGTCGGTTTCAGTGGTTTCGTGTGTATGCAGATATTTCTTGAGACGACGCTGTGTTTACAGATTTTTTTTTAGAACTAGAAAAAAACAAAGATTGTATAGGGAAAGCTCTGGCTTCGTGGATGTGGTTGCCAAATTGGTGTGAACCAAATTAAACCAAATTTAACTAAATGACACATTTCTGCTTTCCCACTTTGGATAATAGCATCAGCCAAATGAATATGTGTAAAACTCAAGTGAAAATATAAGACTAGAAATATCCAAACAACTTTGACAGATCATTTCATCAATACAGTTTATTGGTTCTTGAACATAAGAGATCATACAAATACAGTGAATCAGTGCTCATTGTTTTCTCGGTTTATTCCTGAGACTAAACACTTTAAACACTTAACACTTCCTGAAAATAAAACATGATTTTCAAGATGAATGTTTACCAGCAGGTTTAAGGCAGCGACATATTAACAGACTCGCTTGAAGATCAAGATCTCATTCTGTTAAGAGTGCAGCGCATAAGGCAAGAATATAACAGCACAAAACTGTCTTTGACATCAGAACAACATACAGAGTAGAAAGACAAGGCAATGTTATTTATAGCACACTTTATACACTAGGAAAGTGTAAAATCATAAAAAAGGGATAATCATGAAGGGAACAAAATATAAAATTAGTTATTAAAGCTAGAATATGTAACTTTTGGTCCTTCAGCAGTTGCAGCAGTGAAACTACTTGCAGACAATCTACCTGTTTTCATTCTGTTCTCTGTTATTCAACCAAATCCTTTTCACACTCTTCTGGTTATTTCTTACTTTTTCTGAAAACTCAAGCACAATCCTCGTCCTCTGACAGTGTTTAGCGCTAAAGCTCATGCAGTCGCTGTTGCTACACAAAGCTATACAGTCACGTCCCAAATGTGACCCTGGAGCACAAAACCAGTCATAAGTCACATGGGTATATTTATGGCAATAGCCAACAATACATTGTATGGGTCAAAATTAATGATTTTTCTTTTATGCCAAAAATCATTAGGATATTCAGTAAAGATCATGTTCCATGGAGATATTTTGTACATTTTCTACCATAAATATATAAAAAAAATTATTATTAGTAGCAATATGCATTGCCAAGGACTTCATTTGGACAACTTTAATGGCGATTTTCTCAATAATTAGATTTTTACTAAATATTGTACCAAATATCGTCTTATCCTAACAAACCACACATCAATGGAAAGCTTATTCATTCAGCTTTCAGGTGATGTATACATCTCAATTAAAAAAACGACCCTTATGACTGGTTTTTTTGGTCCCGGGTCACAAATGCTTTATCATCATTATCAGCTATCACTGATTCATGTGTTCAACCTCATGAGCGTCTGAACCCATGTTGTCTCTGCCTGACCTGAGACTGCATGATTTCTTTATCCACAAAGCTACAATGACACCTATAACTATAATTACAGATACAGTGACACCACAGATCAAAGCCCATGATGTCCCCTCACTGTCTGGTTCTGTTCCTCCTTGGTTTTCTTGTTCAGTGGATATGGTTACTTTTTCTGCTGTTGATTCTGCAACACAAAAAAATAACAGAAAACATTACCTCACTGTGATAAAGACAACAGACCCGTCTATACTTTATAAACCGCAGCATTCAGACTGAAACATCACTAGTGAACTTAAAATATAGGACCAATTTCTTGCAGCATTTAGATTTTAAAGCAAACTTCTTTATTAAATTAAAAACTTAATGCAGTAGTTTCACACACCGCTGATGATCAGCTGTACTGTAGGTTGTTCAGATGTGTGTGTGATGAGGCAGATGTATTTCCCTGCATCAGCGTGAGTGAGATCCTTGAGTTTGATGGAGAAGTTTCCTCGCTCATACTCCTCTGGAAAGGTTTCAATTCTGTTCTTGTACTCTGGATCCTGTATCTCTAGTGAATGACTGCTGGAAATGATATCATACACAATCTTGCTGCCATTGTGTCTCCAAAACACATTAATATCTTGAAGTTTAAGATCACGTTTAGTGGAAGAACACGGCAGGACAACAGAACCGCCAATAACAGCCTCTACTGTGACCTGCAGAGACACTGAAACAAGAGAAACGTTAACTCTAACTTTGACAGTCATTGGCATGAATTAATCTTTCTAATGTGTTGTTCAGATAATCACCTTTGTTTATCAGCACCGCAAACACACAGTTGAAGACGCAACTGCAGAAACAGAAAAAATTAGTTTAGCTTCCTTTGGTCCAACTAGCATGGTAAAAACAACACTAAAGTCATGAGTTTGATTCCCACAAAATAAAGATAAAAAGGTAAGATAGGATATGGTATCCCTCCCATACCCTGTCTTACTGACCACAGATGTCACTAAATAATCTAAATGTGTAACACACTGGCAGTAAATGTTCTTAAGAGGATCTTTACCCATTTTACCAATGGTTAAACCTTGAATTCAATACAAATCAAACTACTATTAAAACTACCTGCACTTGTACCAGGACAAAAGAGTGCTAATGGTAACTGCTAACTACCTATTCTAAATAAGATAAACCACATTATAAACTTTATAATCATTAATTTACCAATTCATGTTTATGTTTTAACACATGAAATACTAACAACATTAAATTGTAGTATATTATAGTATTTACTACACTTTGTTAATATAGTATTGTTTAAAACAGTATAGTTGACTATTTACTAAAGTAAATATTACTACAATATACTATAGTATGTTTTCATGTAAGATTTCCCTTTTAAGTTTAATAAAGCATTTGACAATCAAAACACAGCAGGCCAACACAAACACGAGCAACATGCTAACAGGCCTTCATTGCTGCGGCATGACATGTGTGTCCAAACAGCGTTTCATTCTGCATTCAACAAACATACCTGATCATCATATCAGCCCAATACTTGACTATATTACTAAAAAAATATTTTTGAATTTAGGGTGAAATGCTACTTATGTGAAATATCATAACCCTTCAGCTTCCGTACAGCATGCGTTTCGTAATGACATCAGGCGTGGCGTCGAAAGAAATGCGTGAACTCATCAGACATGCGCAGATGCGTTAGTCTTTCTCAAATATTCAACACTCGTGATCTTCAGCTGAATTCTTATCATTATTACTATCAATGTTTCTGATCTCCAATCATCTGACTGTCATCTCTGCACTTTAATTCATCAATAAAAGACACGACAAGAGCTTATTATCATCTTCAATGGTTAGATTAGACTGTAAAACATATCTTGTTAAATTTACAGTAGTAGTTGGTTTTTCACCATATACTATATATTCACTAGCCATTAACCAATTATCATGTTTTAATCATGTCTCTAAATTCTGACCAGCTGATAATACCTAGAATATCAAAATCAACTGCAGGTGGTCGATCCTTTTCCTATTTAGCACCTAAACTCTGGAACAGTCTTCCTAGCATTGTTCGGGAAGCAGACACACTCTGTCAGTTTAAATCTAGACTAAAAACACATATCTTTTCTATGGCATACACATAAAACACTTTTTTCAATTAAATGATTATTAGGCTGCATTATCTAGGTCAGCCGGAACTGGGAACACTTCCCATAACACCTGATGTACTCATTACATCATCAGAAGAATGGCATCTATGCAAATGTTAGTGTCTCTGTTTTATCCCGAGGTTTACTGCAGTCAGCCGGATCCAGGCTGTATCCAGATCAGACGGTGGACCTGCACCCAGATGTGACCAACACATGACCCTGAAGTGTCTGCAGAGACCGTGTCATTTAGACTCCCCCTTAAGCTGCCTCATCGATACGGCATCCTCAATAAACCTGTCTCCGGCGTGATGACTCCGATTGTTTGAATATTCCTAGTTAATAATTCTTTAAATCGATTTGTCATCCTCAAAACAACCCGTCTCCAGTGTGTTGCCGCCAATCTTTCGAATATTACACTTTAGTAATTGTTTAATCAATATGGCATCCTCAATAAAACCTGTCTCCGGCGTAATGACAATTCAAATTATTTATTTTTAATAATTATTTAATCGATATAAAATCCTCAATAAACCCTTCTCCGGCATGTTGCCTCTGATCTTTCAAATATTCAGATATATTATGACCTGTAAAATTGCCAGAATAATAATAATATGCTGTTTGTTAATTGGCCAGAGAAGAACTGGCACCCGACTGAGCCTGGTTTCTCCCAAGGTTTATTTTTGTCCATTAGGTCTCCTGATGGGGTTTTGGTTTCCTTGCCTCTGGCTTGCTCAGTTGGGGAAAAACTGTTTTTCAAATAAATTTCCAAATAAATCTAATTATTAAACTAAATTAACCAAATAGACCAAATTACTGATCTAATTACTGATCTAAAGCCCACATTGTCACTGTATGATAATCAAATATATTCTGTTGAATTATTTTTCTGTTTAACACTGTGAAGCTGCTTTGAAACAATCTGCATTGTTAAAAGCGCTATATAAATAAAGTTGACCTGACTTGACTTGACCTCTGTTACACAAATTCACATCTTTGCATCGACTTTGACTCTTGTGTGGCCCAACCAGGCGCACTATTTGCACTTGGTTAACCCTAACCCTAACAGCTCAAACAGTGATTTTTACACGAGAGAATCAATGAAAGCTGTAACAATTACCCTTTCAGACCTGACTTGTAATTTCAGTCACTGTTCTTTGTTCTTAAATAAAATGTACTGTGCATTTACATTTTTTGTTTTGTTTTTTACAGTAAATAACAAAGAAACACACTATAAGCACTATGAACAATAGTACAGCTGATGCAGTGTGATCTTATGCGATGATGTCTCCACTCTGTCTGCTCCTACAACAAAACATAAAGAAAAAGAAATCACTGCACTGTAATAAAGGCAAAAGATCAATCTATAACTTACATACAGCACTGGTAAACTTTAAACATTAAAATCTCAATTATTAAACTCGTTGTACATACCATTGATGAGCGATTGATCTCCTGTTCAGAATAAGATGGGGTTGTGACAGATGTGTTTTCCTGAATCAGTGTAATCAAGATTGTTGTGTTTGGTGGATAACTTTTTCTCTCAGATATTCACCAAGGAATGTTTCAGTTGTGTTTTTGTAATGTGGGTCCTGTTCTGCTACTGAATCTTTACCCTTGATTGTATCACACAATCTTTCTGTTATTGTCTCTCCGATGTACATCAGTGTCTTGAAGTTTAAGATCACGTTCAGTGGAAAAGCACAGCAGGACAACAGAAGCGCCAATAACAGCCTCTACTGTTTCCTGCAGACACTGAAATACCAGAAACTGTATCTGTAAACAAACAATCTGACATTTATTAATGTATCATTTTAACTATTAAATGTGTCTTTCAGAGGCTCACCTTTGTTTATCAGCACTGCAAACCCACAGATGAAGCAGAATCTGCAGAAACAGAACCAACTCCTGTAACTCAAGCAGTAGCTCATGACACTACTGGGCCTAATAATGGCAAAGTCAATGTTTGATTCACACACAGATGGGATAAGATGTCCTTGTTGTTAAATGATTTCAGATGTTACAGGTAATATAATAACCAACATGAAAAAATGTGTGCAGAATAGATTGAGCATCTGCTGATATTATGTGGGAAACAAAAGGTGTCAGGGAATTTAGAGGTGCTAAGATGCAATGCATCACTTGTTTTAATGGAGAAAAAATGCTTACACGATTGCGTAAGAGACTGATGGTTTGACGAGGAATGATTCAGAGAGACTCAGACAGGATTGTTGTCAGATTAGATGTCTGGAATTGGACAGGTACACATACATCACGTCACATCTCGGTTTTGTTTCTTATCACCAGACCTTATTCTGATCTACAGACAAACTGAAAGCAAAACTGCAGCCATGCCAAACTCCTGTTTATTGTCATATCAACATGTAGGTTTTGTTGTGTGTGTTGATTGTGTTACTTCAGTTGAACTTTTTTTCATTGACATTTGTTTTGCTTTATATATCTCTGTATTTATATTGCATTGTTATAACATTAATATTTCTCTTTACTTTCGCCCCAATGCCTTTCACCCGAGGTGCATGATGAGGTCATGCGGTCCGGGAGTCCTGTGCTTCACGTGACCGCTCGGCCTCCTCCGCCTTCTCTGCCCTTGATGGGGCCGTGGCCTAGGGTACACTGGGGTCCCCGACTGTTGGGCACTCTGTTGCGCTCACGGTGTCCACGGAGTGCTTTGACGTGGCGTGGCTATCCTAAGCACCCTCCCGAAGCCTCAGGGCCCGTCTACTTCGGTGGCGTGGTCCTGTAGAGCGACGGGGCAGGCCACCGCCCCTTTGCACATGGAGCGGTGGAGCCGACCCAGGGCTCTTCAATGAGCTGCGTGCCGCCACTGATCCCGCCCTCTGGGCGTGAAGGTGGCCACACGCTCCCTGGGCGGTCGATGTCCACAGTTGTGGCCGGGAGAAACACCTGGCCTTACCTGGTGATGTGGAGGTAGTTGAGTGAGCCCACCTCCTCAACTCGCCCATATCCCAGGCTGGCCTCTTCGGCGGCGTGGCTGAGAACTGCGCCCAATGGTTCTCAGCCGCCCGAGAGCAGACTGAGGCTGAAACACGTACTGCCCGGTGGCCAGCTGCTGCACCGGCCGCCGGCTCAGTCGCCTCAGTCCGCTGCCGAAGGTGCCCTTCCCCTCCCATCCGGCCCCATCAGCAGCCTTCACCTGGGCCGTGTCGTGGAGGAGGTTGCAGGATGACGCCCAGTCCACTCCATAGCCTGACTAAACGCCGGGCTGGAGGTGGAGAACTCAGAGATGGGTTCCAGTTCTTTCCAGGGGATGGTAGCAGGGCCTCTCCTTCCCCCGGTGGAGGGCCGGGGAAAAATCCTTTCGCTGCTGGCCTCCGGGCTGGTGGCGCTTGGAGAGAACTGGTGTCCCCATCTCTGAGGACACATAGACTGGTGATGGCAGTGTGCACCGCCCGGGCCGCGCCGCTCCTCTCTCTCGCCAGCCTCTCAGAGCAGACCCCAGTGGAGCGCGCATCCTTCCTGGTCTCCTCTGTCAGGACGCAGCTGCTGGCTGTGCCCCCACACCGGGGCCTCGCCTCCACGTCTGGGCCAGTCACGCTGCCTCGCTGCCCCACCCGGGGTACGTCTGTGGTTCGAGTGACCCCCGTGGGTCAGTTCCTGGGAGTCTGGCTTCAGCTTCCAGGACTGTCCGCCGGGCCGCGAAACCATCAGGCTCGACCACGCGATTCAGTTCGCGCAGGCTTCTCCCGCTTACGGAGAGTCCGCTCACCATGGTGGGGCCCAATGTCCCAGTCATGCGTGCGGAGGTTGTCACCCTACTGGCGAAGGGTGCGATCGAGCCTGTCCTCCAGCGAAATGAAGTCCGGCTTCCTCAGCCCTTGCTTCATTGTACCCTAGAAAACCGGTGGGTTACGGCCAATCCTGGATCTGCCCGTCCTGAGCCGATCCCTTTACAGGCTTCCGTTCAGGATTTTGGCAGCGAACGCCTTCTCGAATGCGTTCGTCCAGTAGATTGGTTGCAGCGATTGACCTAAAGACGCCTACTTCCTTGTCTCCTACCTCGGCGCAGACCGTTCCTACAGGTCGGCGAGGGTTATTCAGTACTCGTTCCTCCCATTCGGCTAGCTCTGTCCCCTCGTGACTTCAAGTCTGTCGAGGCAGCCCTTGCGCCACTCAGGCAGCACGGGGTTCGCATCCTGAACTGCCTCGGCGACTGGCTCAGACTGAGTCACTCTCGAGGTCAGGGTGCGAACACAGAGTTCTAGTGCTCCAGCACGTAGCTCGTCTGGGCCTTCAGGTCAACTGGGAGAAGAGCAACTCTGCTCCGTGCAGGGGATCTCTTTTCCCGGTATGGTTTTCAACTCGGTCGCCATGCGTGCAGCTTACCAGCGAGCACGCGTAGTCAATGCTGACTTGCCTCCGTTAAATCGAAGCAAGAGTGCGGTTCCACTGAAGTTGTTTCAGAGGCTCCTGGGGCATATGGCATCTGCAGCCGCGGTGACGCTGCTCGGATTGCTTCATATGAGACCGCTTCAGCAGTGGCTTCGCGATCGAGTCCCGAGATGGGCATGGCAGTCTGGCACGCTCCGGGTCCAAGTGACTCGGGCCTGCTTGCAAACGCTCACCCCGTGGTCGAACCTCAGTTTCTACGGGCCGGTGTGCCCTTAGAACGAGTTTCCAGGCATGTTGTCGTATCGACGGATGCCTCTGCCACGGGCTGGGGTGCCATGTACAAGGGGCAAGCAGCC
The DNA here is from genome assembly GCA_023029165.1 of Gobiocypris rarus. Taxonomy (NCBI): domain Eukaryota; kingdom Metazoa; phylum Chordata; class Actinopteri; order Cypriniformes; family Gobionidae; genus Gobiocypris; species Gobiocypris rarus. The sequence goes on along the minus strand of CM040929.1, from coordinate 24,667,145 downwards.
GCGGGCTGCATGTCAATTGCCTCGAGTTGCTGGCAGTGCAGTTCGCCCTGCACCGCTTGGGCGTTGCTGAAGGGTCAACATGTGCTTGTCGGACAGACAACACGGCCGTGTAGCGTACATCAACCACCAGGGCGGTCTACGCTCCCGCCGTATGTCTCAACTCGCCCGCCATCTCGTTCTATGGAGTCAGAAGCGCCTGAGGTCCCGTGCTGTCCGTATTCGGGAGTCCTGAACCTCGCAGCCGGCGAGCTCTCGCGGTTTCAGCCTCTCCCAGGAGATTGGAGACTCCTTCCCAGGACGGTCCAGCTGATTTGGGAACAGTTCGGGGCGCGCAGGTAGATCTGTTGCCTCCCACGACTCTTCCCACTGCAGCCTGTTTTATTCCCTGACCGAGGCACGCTCGGCACGGATGCACTGGCGCACAGCTGGCAGCGGGGCCTACGCAGTATCGTTTCCCCAGTGAGCCTTCTCGCACAACTCTCGTGCAAAGATCAGGAGGACAAGGAGCAGGTCCTTTTGGTCGCCCGTTCTGGCACGGCCGGACCTGGTTCCCGAACACTTACTCGCGACAGCCCCTCCTGGCCTATTCCTCTGAGACACTCAGAGGCGGGGCACCCGGCACCGCGTCCCGATCTGTGGAGCCTCCACGTGTGGCTCCTGGATGGGACGTGGCAGGTTTGAGTGGCCTGCCACCTACGGTGGTCGCCACCATCACTTCGCTTCACGGCAGAGTCCATTCGGCATGCCTGCGTTGAAGTGGAACCTCTTACCTGGTGCTCTTCCCGCCAAAAAGAGAAGACCCTGGAAATGCCCGATCGGGTCCGTGATATCGTTCCTCCAAGAGGGGTTGGAGCGAAGGCTGTCTCCCTCCACCCTCAAAGTTTATGTGGCCGCAATATCTGCCCACCACGATCTCTTGGAGAACAAGAAGGTAAGTCAGCACGACCTGATCATCAGGTTCCTGAGGGGGGCGAGGAGACTGAATCCTCCTCGCTCTCCTCTACCCTCTTGGGACCTCTCAGTAGTTTTAAGTGCTCTGCAGAGGCCTCCCTTTGAGCCTTTGCGGTCGGTTGATATTAAGTTCCTGTCGATGAAGACGACTCTGCTGACTGCATTGGCCTCCGTCAAGAGGGTCAAGGACCTGCAGGCATTTTCGGTTGTGACGTGCCTGGAGTTCGGGCTGGCAAATTCTCACGTGATCCTGAGACCCGGCCTGGATATGTGCCCAAGGTTCCCACCACTCCGTTCAGAGACCAGGTGGTGAACCTGCAAGCACTGCCCATGGAGGGGCAGACCCAGCCTTGGCACTGCTCTGTCCAGTACGCGCTCTCCGCACCTATGTAGACATGACGCAGTGTTCAGGACCTCAGACCAGCTCTTTGTCTGTTATGGTGAAGAGCAGAAGTGAAGTGCTCTCTCAAAGCAAAGGCTGTCTCACTGGATAGGGGACACCATTGTTTTGGCTTACCAGCAGCAAGGTCGACCATGTCCCCTTGGGATGCGGGCTCACTCCACTCGGAGTGTCGCCTCCTTTTGGGCTTAGCGCATGGCGCCTCGCTAACAGACATCTGCAGAGCTGCAGGCTGGGCGACACCTAACACTTCGCCAGATTCTGCAATCTCCGAGTGGAGCCAGTGTCCGACTAGTACTCGCCCCCCCGAGGTGCCGGTAATGGGCCAGGCTCAGGTGTCTTCGCTTGCTCGCCATTCCACTCCTCGGACTGGATACGTGCGATATTCCTCAGGTGAGCTCCCCGAGAGCCCTGAGTTCCTCCAGCACTGCTTACGCCGATACCTGTGTGTCTGCCCTCTAGCAAGCCCAGACCTTCGTGTCCGGCCAGGTGCCCCGTGTGCATGGTTCCCCTCCGCGACCCCCACGTGTATTTCACTGTAAGCCTCCGCAGTGAGCGGGTTTCTTCCCTTGGCATGTCCCTGCCACCCCTAGGGTTAAAAATCCACCTTCGGCTGGTACCCTAGAGTTTCCCATATGCAACCCTTGAGGGTCATATGTGTACTCTTAAGTCCTCCCTACGGGTAGGCATCTTGGCATTTTCTCACTGGGATATGCTTCCCAGTGTACCTTGGTATTCCTATGATAAGTGGGAGTCCTTTGTCTGTACTACACTGTAACGGATTTTGTAATTTGAACAGTATTTTACTGTAATATCTACAGTATAATACTGTAAAATGTACCAACAGTAAAATACTGTTAATAGCAAAGGATTATGGGAAAATATATGTTTACTACTGTAATTATTCTCTACTGCAAATCGATTTACAGTAGCGACAATGCCCATGAAAAACTGACCAATGACAATGAAGACTTCAAGTTTTTTTTTTTTTTTCGGTTGGTGGGGCTACTGAGGAAAGACTCAACAAAGAGGTTAGTATTATTTCTGTCATTATTTTATGTAAAACTGAGATATTTTCAAATGCATTCACTTATTAACAACAACCTAACATGAACCAGTACTGCAAATTGAGTGAGTTAAGCAAATTCCTGTCAAGAGCCTTTTTTTCTGCCTGTTTGTCAAGGCGGGTGGTTAACTGTTACGTGACTGCCGTCAACCTTGTGATTTACTTCAACAGGGTGAATAAAGTTTACATTGACTAATAGTTAGTGAAACGGGGAAAAAGCTCTTTTAATGTTCCTATACCTCTTTAATGTAAATTAGCTAAGCAGGAGGACTTTACGTGAACAGCAAACTATCTTAAAATACCGAAAGAAAAGTGAGGCAACACTAAAGACGGAGGTTGTAATTACAGTATTTTGAAGTGAATCTTTTGTTTTGTTTAAAGTTTGCTGTTAAAACCGCCATTTGGAAGGTCGGAGGTGTCTTGGAGCTATTTTCTGGCGGTTACCATGATCTGAGGAAACTGGTAAGCAGAAGCTGGTGATTATATGACTCTTATATTCAAACGATAACCTTATCGTTTACAGACGGTTTTAAAAGCAACAGTCAAGATGGTTGCGCAGTTTGTGTGCAAACTAGAGGTCTACACGGGTCCAAAAATTCATATCCGAACCCGAAGAGACCCGTAATGTTCTACACAGAACTGACCCGGACCCGTCTATTATTTTAAAAGCTGGACCCGGACTCGCGCAGATCCGAGAAATGCCTAAACGCATAATAACTTTGACTATTTGTCCTTTTGAACTAATAACGATTGCTCGTATGGTGCCATGGCCGCTGACGTTAACATTATTTATTTGCTATAATCTCTGTGAGCCGAGTCCGACTACCAACACTTTAAGATTAAACAAGACGGTTCATTCATATTATTTTTAAAGTCATTACAGTCACTGCGGAAGCTCGGGTTGCCATAGAAACATGCCACGCGCTCGAGACTGCACTTGTGCGTTAGCTGGAGCAACCTGAAATATGAGCCTTTTTACACAAATTGAGTGTTAAGAAAACATTTATTTGACAGTTCACCTGAGATTTTGTTGCTGATTTGAAATATATTTACATTATTACCGTGCGCTTGCATTAAATCTGCCCACTTTCTAAATTCCTGAGAGAGCGCGAGCGAGAGAGACAGCTCATGTTTTTTTTTCTAAACCTTATTTCCCGGCTTCTTATCCTAATTTTACAATTTTCAAGTTACACAAAACACACAACCCATGCTGACTGACTCTGATCACGGTCAGGTGTTCTCTTGGTGTAAAGTGTATTGATTGACCCTTTAATAAGTAAAAAGGACTGAATGAGCTTATAACCATCATGAATGAAATCAAGTAATATTTAGGCAGAAAGAACAGTTCAATCAATAAGTGGAGGCTTTAAGTCACTTTTTGGTAAGTGTATAACTATGTTACTGGTCTAACTTGCCATTTAAAGGCATTTCAATAGGAAAAATGAGTGGATAAGATATAATCTGTCAAATATAATAACCATGATTGAAATCACGTCATTTACCACGCACAAAATGTTATGTCTATTTGCAGGTTATGGCCATTTGTTCCTGATAAAAGGAGCTAGACTTGTAGAAACTGGGGCGATAAGCGTTAACACGCTGCGCACGCTCCTTTTGCGCGATGGCTTTTGGTTCATTCAAGCCAGCAAATTTCCGACGAAAAAGCCCATTCAACTTAAGCATGCGCTTCAGTGTCTTTCACTTAATAACATAACCATGTCTTAATGCCAGAGATTGCACTATATATGCCATTCCTGATTCAAAGTAAAATGATGTTTCATCAGTCATCTCCATCTCCGACTGCTGTGGTTACAGTAGGCTATACTGACCGTGTGGTTCCCTAAACATAACTTGTGGCCACGAGAAATAGATGTCTTTCTCTCAAAATATGAAGTCGAGGCCACGGCATAATGATGTCGTTAACTCAACAAAATGATCTTGTGGCCACGATTAATTATCGCATTCCCACAACTGAAAGGGATAGTTCACCCAAAAATGAAAATGTGATGTTTATCTGTTTACCCCCAGTGCATCCAACATGAAGGTGTCTTTACTTCTTCAGAAGAACACAAATTAAGATTTTTAACTCCCAACCGTTGCTGTGGGCCAGTCATAATGCATGTGAATGGGTAACAATTCTATTAGAGAAAAAAAACATGCGTAAAGGATTAATTCACTTTTAAATATCCGCGCTCTGGCTTGTATATCCAGTGCGTGTATTATTGACCTTACCGGAAGTGAAGCGCGTTCCAGGCTGTTGGATATAGCGTTGTATTTGAGGTAAAAAATGATATAAATACGACGATTTGATTTCTCACACAAACTGACCGTTTTGTGTCTTAAGATATCAATGTGTCGTCATGAGCCACAGGGCTCTTTGTACATGTTGTTTAGGCATGTTTATTTTTATTTTTTTTGCTCTCATAGAATTGTTACCCATCCACATGATTATATGACTGGCCCACAGCAATGGTTGGAGTTAAAAATCTTCATTTGTGTTCTACTGAAGAAGTAAAGACACCTACATGTTGGGTGCACTGGGGGTTAGCAAATAAACATAAAATTTGTATTTTTGGGTGAACTATCCCTTTAATATGACTTTCCCACGAATTAATATCTTGTGGCAACAACATATCACGTTCCCACGAGTTTATATGTTGTGGCCACAACAAAACTAAGTGAACCACACATGTCCTCCCGGTCACCGTACTGAATCACATAAGTGTTTCCTGATAAATTCCATCTCAAAGTTCCATTATAATCTGTCTACAATGTACAATTACTTATTTATTTATATAGCACAAATTGCTTTTATTAACATCAAAGTGCATAGAGCACCATGTTATGACTGTTTGGAAAGCAGTGGTTTGATAAATGTGTTCTTTCTTGTGCTTGCAGGTTCATTCTGAGAATAAACCCTGATGGCACCAAATGCCAATCAAAATCACAGATCAGCCGGACATCTGGAAAAAGTATGACGGTATTTTTGGTGCAAAACAACTGAACACGTGCGAGTGGAATTTGTAGTTGTAGAGCATATCCACACGTGTATCAATAAATTTGAAGTCACAGGGAAAATTTTTTAGGAGTTGTAAAATTGTAGATTTCTACAAACACAACACAACAGTTACACCTTCACACATTCTTCACTGCAGGTGCACAAATCCTATTCTACGAATCACACATCAAGAAACTCATACGCACACATTATTGCTCCAGTGTCTGCAGTGTATATGGTGCAAAACGCATTCACACACCGTATCAAAAATGTGAAGTCACGGACAGATTTTGCACATCCGCAAATTAATACATGAATCCATGCAATGAGAGTTCCACACTTGTAGAATATTTGATCACAAATACATTACTTTGGATATTTTGGATATACTTGGATATTTTCCCAACACAATCACAAGTCCAATTTCTACAAGTGCTTGAATCTGCTGCTACAAGTCTCGGACGCAGTTTTTCCGCCTTCACATGACAGGTTCCGCACACTCTCACTTTTGCACCAAATACTACGCGAAATGTGGAGCAAAAGTGATTTGTGCATCTGTGAGGCAGCAGCAGGCCCTGTGACTGTTCAGAGAGCAGAGAGCCAATCAGAAGAGCTCGGTTGCACGGAGTCCCGCACGGGACGAGACAGTGGTGGAAAATAAGTAGGAAGGGAGGATTTAGAGTTTTATTTTTAACTTAGACTTAATAAAATTGCCAATATATTCATAGATTCAAACTTCCCGGATTAATAACTCGAGTGCTAAACGTTGTTAAAACACTAACCTCAGAACGTAAAGAGCTACAACCTGTTGTTAATTTCATTAATTGGTTTGTCTTTTTAAACTCTGTGTTTGGTTTGGTTGTTTTGTTCCTTTGTTTTCTGAGTATTTTGAGTTCTGTGTTAAATAAAACTGACTGCTGTGATTAGATCCGTTTCATCTACTTTATTGCAACCTTACCTGTGACATGTAGATTAAAATTAAATTAATTTTGTTTAAAGTAAATTAAGCTAAACTCAAATCGTAAAAAAATATATAATTCTGTAATAGAAAATTAATTCCAATACTGTAAATAACAATACAGTATTATTACTGTAAATGAAAATACGGTACTTGTACTGTAAATAAAAATACAGTACTCATACTGTAAATAACAATACAGTATACATTATTATTACTGTAAATTAAATTACAGTAATGATACTGTAAACACTTTTACAGTAACTTACTGGCATCCAGCTGCCAGTAAGTTACTGTAAAATTTACAGCAACCTTTTTACAGTGTAGTCTTACGACAGGGTACTCACACTTACGCAGGGCACTGGAAGACAGCTGAGTGGCGGGATTAAATTGGACCCCATTCGTTAGGTCACTAACGTTACGTCAGAGTGACTGAACGAAGGGAACGCGTCTCGATTACGGATGTAACCCTCGTTCCCTGAGGAGGAACGGAGACGTAACGCCCCGCTGCCACATCAGCTGTGCTACCTGGAACGCAGGAGTTCAGTCTTGGCTCCTCAAGCAGGTAACATAATGCGATATTGCCACGCACTCCTTATATACTCACGCCGTGAGGCGGAGTTACGAGGCAAATTCCACATGCCCCATGGCATTGGCACGCCATTGGGCGCTTTTCTCTAAGCTCGAAGATGATAGGCTTCTAAGGCGAAACCCCATTCGTTAGTTAGTCACTAACGTTACGCCTCCGTTCTCTCCTCAGGGAACGAGGGTTACATCCGTAACCGAGACGTTCCTCAAGTAAATGATTAATAGGAAATATATCACACACAATATTTGATGAATATAAGTCTCCAGCTCACATCAATGTCTAGGTATTGTTTCAATCTTTGGGTGTGTGTGTGTGTGTGTGTGTGTGTGTGTGTGTGTGTGTGTGTGTGACTGGTAATCCCTACGGTATGGGGACAAAATGTCCCCACAAAGATGGCAATATCCAAATTTTTGTCCTTGTGGGGACATTTTTTGGTCCCCATGAGGAAAACATCTTATAAATCACACTAAGTGATGTTTTTGAGAAAGTAAAAATGCAGCATGTCTCCTGTGATGGGTAGGTTTAGGGGCAGGGGCAGTGTAGGGGGATAGAAAATACGGTTTGTACAGTATAAAATGCATTACGCCTATGGAATGTCCCCATAAAGCATGAAAACCCAACATGTGTGTGTGTGTGTGTGTGTGTGTGTACATTTATCATTGTATATATTTCCAAACATTCATTTTTGACATTGATTGTAATAATCCAGTTAATCTGTGTGGGAATCAAACATTGACTTTGCCATTATTAGGCCCACTATTGGGCCCTCAAAGAGCCCCAGTGCATGTCAAGAGCCCACAATCACTGTCTGAACACTGTGCAGTTTTAGTCTTAAGAAATATAAAAATATAAATATAAAAAGCTTTTCCAGCATTAGTGTTCAGAGTTGTGTATCAGTCAGATGAACTTTGACCACAAGCACATTTTATCTTTTGCACACTGCATACAAATCACGTTTGATAAATGATGTGCAGATTTCATTTTAACATAAACATGAAACGATAAAGAATAAAAAATCCTTTTAATATTGGCAAACTGCAGCATGTGGTGCACTTGTGGTGCAGACAGCAACACACTGACAAACTCATTTCCTTTAGATACAGCAAAAAATGTTCCTTATTCAGTGTTTGAGATCTCATTCTGTTACACAATAAAAACAATGATGAGCATTTGGCAAAGAATATAAAAGCAGAAACAATCGTTTGCACCAGAGATAACCAATGAACTTTAATTTGAATCTACTAATTCAGAAACAATTAGTTTTGTAAAATGATTTGTTTAGTACAATTATTTGTTCTTCAGTTGAGACAGGACAGAATGAGTTATGAGTCAGCCTGAGTTAGATTTTTTTCTCAGGAGAAATATGATCAAAAGAACCATTATAAGCACTGTTATAAATAATACACAGCTGATGTAACGCATTAAAGGCCATTATATTTACACTGTCTGCTGCTCCTCTATTTTAACTATAGTGAGATCCGGCTCAGTCGGTGTTTAACAGGTTTAACTAGTGAAGACATTCTGAATAGTGAATGATAAGCAGTAGCATTTGCTGTTTCACCCAAAACATTTCTCTGAATTATGTCTTATTTTCCTGCCATTGTGTCTTTAATTCAAAGTTATGTCTTGACTTTAGTTTATAATCACTGTAACTGCAGAACAAGATTGCAGAGCTTCTAATTGTAACCCAAAGAGAAAAATGAAAGATAATTGAATACAACAAGGAAATACAGCCTGACCTTTCCATGAATGTGCCTTTCACACGAGCTCAATCCATGCAAATGAAAAGAAAAGAAAAAAGAGAGGATAAAATAATTAGACAGGTAAGGCAGAAAATTACACAATGATTTGTTTTGTGATTGAAATGTTATTCAGGGTTGATGTTCTCTTCTCTTCTTTGAGATATTCTGTTGTTTTGTATTATTTGAGTGTGTTTTGCAGTATATGGATACAATGCTTTTGATGTATTGTCATCATACTGTTTCTGGTTTGACCTGATGCCATTATCTGATAAAATGCAAAAGTAAATTTTAAAAGTAAAAATGCAGCATGTCTCCTGTGATAGGTAGGGTTATGGGCAGGGGCAGTCTAGGGGGATAGAAAATACGGTTTGTACAGTATAAAATGCATTACGCCTATGGAATGTCCCCACAAAACATGGAAACACAACATGTGTGTGTGTGTGTGGTGTTGATGTGGAAACTCAGAGCACCAGGACGTTTGCATATGTAAACATGAGAAGAGCCCAATCCCATGTGTGATCTGGTGCTGAGATCCAGCTCGGCCCTTAGAGGCCTTTAAAACCCTCATGGTCCCTCAGAGTCAATTTCATCAAAACACACCAGGCATCTTCAGGAAGGGGTTAGTGTGATGAGGAGACTGTGGCGTTCAGACACTGAGTTTTACTCAAACGTGTGAACAAAATTAAACTAATTTTACCACAGTGCCATTTTTTCTTTTCTTTTTTTAAACTAAACACATTTCTGCTTCCACACTTTAGATAAAAGCATCAGCCAAATGAATAAATGTAAAATATTTGGGTTTAGTTAAAAATATAAGATTAGAATTAACTTTGACAGATAATTTCATCAATACAGTTTATTGGTTCTTGAACATAAGAGATCATACAAATACAGTGAATCAGTGCTTATTGTTTTCTGTTTATTCCTGAGACTAAACACTTTAAACACTTAACACTTCCTGAAGATAAAACATGATTTTCAAGATGAAAGTTTACCAGCAGGTTTAAGGCAGCGACACATTAACAGAGTCGCTTGTCTTGTAACTTCAGCCAAACGTGTACATCAAGATCTCATTCTGTTAAGAGTGCAGCGCATAAGGCAAGAATAAAACAGCACAAAACAGTCTTTGACATCAGAACAACATACAGAGTAGAAAGACAAGACAATGATATTTATAGCACACTTTATACACTAGAAAAGATATAAAAGCTTACAAAATGTATAATAGTTATTAAAGCTAGAATATGTAACTTTTGGCCCTTCAGCAGTTAAACTACTTCCGCTTTGGTAATCTCTGAGTTTCTCAGGAGTCGCTCTATTCGGCGCACATGAATCTGAAGATTTGATCACTTTCAACTTCTTTATCATAATTAGAAACTGAAATTTTACATTTTTAAAGTCATAATTTAATTTCTCATAATTCTGACCTTTTATTCCATAATTGACATTTTATGTCATATTTAAGATCTACCAAAACATCTTTTGTGTGTCTGTGTAGGAATTAGTGCATTTTGTTGCCATGGTTACAGGAGATTTATCAGTCCCAATGTCACGAACAACATTAAACTCTTCCACTCCTAAGAATACATTAATAAATAGCAAAAGACAGATATTTAAGAAAACATGTCCTATGATCAGGCACGTAAGTTATATTGTGCTGTTGTTTTGACGGGGCAGTGTTACCAACATTAACACTTTCAGTTCATGGTTTTGTGACTCAGGGCTTCTTTTCTCAAAAGCATCGTAAGCCTAAGCGGATCGAAGAACCATTGCCACCAATGATCTCACGATAAACTCATGATGCTTTTGAGAAACGCAGCTCTTGTCAGTACACAGAAAATATGACGCTATATGCAAACAAAGCTTTTCTGAAAAACCAAACAACTGCTGATTTATTCATTATGTGTACTGTTGCTTTAAACAACTTCCACTGCCTATAGTGATAGCCTGCCCTTCTGTCCTATATTTACAGATATTACACAAACACATATGGATGAATGACAGAAGTCTTCTAAGAAATCCATCTCAACAGCTGTAAAGTATAACAGTTGTGAGCAGGAAATACAGTAACACACTCACTCACTCGCTCTACCTGTTTTCATTCTGTTCTCTGTTATTCAACCAAATCCTTTCCACACTCTTCTGGTTATTTCTTACTTTTTCTGAAAACTCAAGCACAATCCTCGTCCTCTGACAGTGTTTAGCGCTAAAGCTCATGCAGTCGCTGTTGCTACACAAAGCTATACAGTCACGTCCCAAATGTGACCCTGGAGCACAAAACCAGTCATAAGTCACACGGGTATATTTATGGCAATAGCCAACAATACATTGTATGGGTCAAAATTAATGATTTTTCTTTTATGGCAAAAATCATTAGGATATTCAGTAAAGATCATGTTCCATGAAGATATTTTGGAAATTTCCTACTGTAAATTTATCAAAAATGTATTATTAGAAGTAATATGAATTGCCAAGGACTTCATTTGGACAACTTTAATGGTGATTCTCTCAATATTTAGATTATTTTCAAATAGTTGAATCACAACCAAATATTAGTTATCCTAACAAACCACACATCAATGAAAAGCTTATTAGTTCAGCTTTCAGGTGATGTATACATCTCAATTTCAAAAGGTGTGAATGGTATATACTCAAATTAAATGTTTTTGTGCTCCCGGGTCACAAATGCTTTATCATCATTATCAGCGATCACTGATTCATGTGTTCAACCTCATGTGCGTCTGAACCCATGTTGTCTCTGCCTGCCCTAAGACTGCGATATTTCTTTATTATCCATGATTTCTTTATCCTGCAAGCTACAATGACACCTATAACTATAATTACAGATACAGTGACACCACAGACCAAAGCCCATGATGTCCCCTCACTGTCTGGTTCTGTTCCTCCTTGGTTTTCTTGTTCAGTGGATATGGTTACTTTTTCTGCTGTTGATTCTGCAACACAAAAAATAACAGAAAACATTACCTCACTGTGATAAAGACAACAGACTAGGGATGCACCGAATCCAGGGTTCGGGTTCGGATTCGGCCGAATATTGGGCTTTTTGACGGGGTTTGGTTTCTGCCGAATCTCAGAATTTTTTTCCACCGAACCCTAGGATTGCACTATGTGCGCCCCCACTGGTCGAACGTAATGACGCTGCCGTTGAAAGTGAGAAAGGAACTCATGAACAGAAAACGTGGCAGTAGGCTACTTTAAGTAAAAAAAAAAAAGTGATTCAAGTCGAGCTACATGTTTAATTTTCAATGCCGATTTGTCTCGTGATGACAAGGACCCTTAACTATTAGCCGCTGTTAAATCATTTGCGTATGAAACATTCGAGAGTATACGAGTTGTGCAGCCTCGGGAAGCGCCTTTCATTTGCTTTAAGGAGCTGTCAGGAGCTTGTACTACTGCTGTATTTTTCTGTCTAAATTGTCCCACACAGTAAGCTTTTCCATTGCTTCATTTTGCGAGATATATCTGGTTTGTGGTTGCACATGTCGACGCTCCGTGAGTGAACAAATAACGCTATACAGCATATTTTTCTTAACCATGCATCAAAAACAGACAAACAAAAGCGTTAAAAACATTGAAAGCGTTAACTGGTAGTATTAATCAAGTTCTTACTTTCGCTTAACGGTAAAATGGTCAATAGCATCCCTAACGTTACACTGCTGTGGACGTTGTTTACTTCGCTAGGCAAGGGGATGCGAGGCCCTGTGCGAACGTGATATGCGAGGCCCAGGGCCATGTTGCTGTAGTGACGAAAAATATGTTGTTTATGTGAATATTAAAAAAATTAAAATAAATCTTATAGCCTATTCATTTTAACAGCAATGAGTTAAGTTAAACTGTAACTGAACTGCACAGTGTGCCTATTTTGAAGCTTAAATAGCCTATATTCTAAATTATGAATTGGTAAAAAGCGTTTGTCAAACGACCTGTATTCACTTGAGTTAGTTTGGACTACTCTCTCAGTAGCCGCGTTTTCATTACATATTTGCTTTTGCGTTATTCTAGCCTACTGAATGTCGATAAAAACTAGACTTCTGCGAAACGCGCGCGCTTCCATTAACCGATGTTATGCGCAGTGCCGTCGCTGGCCGTTGTGATGCCCTAAGCGCGATCACTTGCTGATGGTGAATGACCATCACTTGGTGCTGAGATAATGTTCTTGTGGTGCAACCCCCTCCTTATAGCACTTGGTGCCCAAATCTAACCAGCAGAATAATACAGCATCGCGGTGCACTTTTTAGCTAGGCTATGTCTTTTAACTATTATAGTATTTTGAAGGCCCCGTGCGGTCGCACACTTGGCACAGCCCTTGCGACGGTACTGACTTAATGTGTTTACTGTGATGATGGACTGAGGATGGGAGAAGGATTCGGTATTCGGTTTCAGATTCGGCCGAATCTTAGCCAGTGTATTCGTATTCGGCCGAACCCCAAAAATCTGGGTCTGGGTGCATCCCTACAACAGACCCGTCTATACTTTATAAACCGCAGCATTCAGACTGAAACATCACTAGTGAACTGTGGGATCAATTTCTTGCAGCATTTAGATTTTAAAGCAAACTACTTTATTAAATTAAAAAATTCATGCAGTAATGCCGTAGTTTCACACACCGCTGATGATCAGCTTTACTGTAGGTTGTTCAGATGTGTATGTGATGTAGCAGATGTACTCTCCTGCATCAGTGTGAGTGAGATCCTTGAGTTTGATGGAGAAGTTTCCTCGCTCATACTCCTCTGGAAAGGTTTCAGTTCTGTTCTTGTAATCTGGATCCTGTTTCTCTAGTGAATGACTGCTGGGAATGATATCAAACACAATCTTGCTGCCATTGTGTCTCCAAAACACATGAATATCTTGAGGTTTATGATCATGTTTAGTGGAAGAACACGGCAGGACAACAGAACCACCAATAACAGCCTCTACTGCGACCTGCAGAGACACTGAAACAAGAGAAACTGTAAATATAACTTTAACAGTCATGAATCTTTCTAATGTGTTGTTCAGATGCTCACCTTTGTTTATCAGCACCGCAAACACACAGACGAAGACGCAACTGCAGAAACAGAAAAAATGGATTCATGTAGCTTCCTTTGGTTCAACTAGCATGGTAAAAACAACACTAAAGTCATGAGTTTGATTCCAACATAATAAAAGTAAGATGGTGAGATAGGGTGTATTATCCCTATTATCCCAATAGGGTGTACTTCCCATTCTTAGCTTTCTTACTGACAACAAATGTCACTAAATGAATCCCTAAATCTGTTACAAACTGCCAGTAAATGTTCTTAAAGGACATCTTTACCCATCTTATCATATGGCAATTGATAACATTGAATTCACTGCAAATTAAAATATATCAACTAAACTCCCCTGCACATTCACCAGGACATGGAAATAATGCTAAGAGTTAACCACTCAAAACAATAGTTATAACCAATAAATCATGCATATTTTATTTAGCACTTTATAATCATTAATGAACCAATTCATGTTTAATGTTTTTACAACACTTAAAATATTTGTAATACTAGTTTAAATAAAGCATTTGACAATCAAAACACAGCAGGCCAACACAAACACGAGCAACATGCTAACAGGCCTTCATTGCTGCGGCATGACACGTGTGTCCAAACAGCGTTTCGTTCTGCATTCAACAAACATACCTGATCATCATATCAGCCCAATATTATCAATGTCTTATCACATTTATTTGACTATATTGCATAGTTATTTTTTAAATTAGAGTGAAATATTCATTGTTGAACAGAAAGTAGGCTATCGTAACTCTTGACCTTCTGCACAGCATCTGTACGTAATGACATCAGACGTGACATCGACATGACGTGAACTCATCAGACATGCGCAGATGCGTTAGTCTTTCTCAAATATTCAACACTCGTGATCTTCAGCTGAATTATTATCATTATTAATATCATAATGTTTCTGATCTCCAATCATCTGACTGTCATCTCTGCACTTTAATTCATCAATAAAAGACACGACAAAAGCTTAGATTATCATCTTCAATGGTTAGATTAGACTGTAAAACATATCTTGTTAAATTTACAGTAAAGAAATGGCAGCTGAGATTGCTAGAAATTCACTGTAAAAATACAGTCACAATGTTCCAGTTTTACAGGATGCCAAACTATATTTCATGAAGTGATATCATGTTAATACAAATAGCCTAATGCAATAAACATTAACAAAATTTCATACAATTTTACACAAATGTGCATTACTGATAAAAAATAATAAGAATTGTTTATTTTTAAAAAATTAATAATATGTGATGTGATGTGTAATGACTTTGGGAATGTCATTTTACTGTTTTTACTGCATAAATTATCTGGTAATTCATATATTTTTTTTACAGTATTTTATAGAAAAATTACATATATTATGATCAGTTTTTCACCATGGTAACTAGCCATTAACCAATGATCACGTTTAAACGGTTTTAAAATTTTACAGTGTACAAAATATTGTGCTGTTTCAATGAATATATATAACTGTATATATAACTGATCTTTTCAAGCTATACTCATCCCTCCGTCTGATGTGACGTTTGAGTAAATGAACTCAGACTTACATGAGGATGAGATTGA
The DNA here is from genome assembly GCA_023029165.1 of Gobiocypris rarus. Lineage (NCBI taxonomy): Eukaryota > Metazoa > Chordata > Actinopteri > Cypriniformes > Gobionidae > Gobiocypris > Gobiocypris rarus. The sequence goes on along the minus strand of CM040929.1, from coordinate 24,651,818 downwards.
AGCTTCTTTCCTAAAGTCCTCGGGAAAACATTGTGTTCTGGATCCTGATCCTCAAGTCAATCATTTCTGTGATGTGACGTCTCTTATATTCCTGTTGTCATGGAGTCTTTAATACTCTGTCATGTCTTGAATTCAGTTCCTTATCACTGTAAGAGCAGGACAAGATCACAGAGTCCTCATTCTGACCTACAGAGAAACAGAGAGAATTGAAAACAACTGGGAAATACAGCCCGGCTTTTACATATGTTTCTCGAATATGAATTAACAAATGAATCTTCTACTATAAGAAATGACCTGTTTTCTGTTTCCTTTCTGGGCTCAATCCAGAAAGCTCTTCCTCACGGTTCCTCTCTTTTGTTTTCATCCTGACAGACTGAACAAGAGCCGAGAGACTCGAGGCTGATACTCTCTGATGATCTGATGGGAGGAGAAACTCAGGATTGTCATCAGACTAGATGAGCGAGTGAGAGGGCAAGTATAGTGAGTTTTGTTTATTCTACATCCTCATTCTGACCGACAGAGAAACTGATAGAGAGAGACAGCAAAAGTTCACATCTTGTCATGAATTTGCCTTTCAAACTGTGTTTATAACTCTACAGTATCAGCGTATCGGTTTGGTTGTGTTGCTTGTCTTAGTTTAGTTGAACTTTTTGAATTCATTGGCACACATTCATTTGTTTTACTGTATACTTCTTTTACTTTATTATAATGTTAATAGAATCAAGATTAAAGAGGCTTTATTGGCATGGGAAAAAGCATTGCTAACATTAAATTGCAGACATACATGTTTACACACAATAAAAAGATGATAAAATAATAATGAGGCAGAAAAGGTATAAAGTACACTATGATTTGTTTTGTTGTTTAAATGTTAATGCTGTTATTGTCCTCTTTTGTCATGGCCGCCAGGTTTGCATTTCTCTTCTTTTTTATATTTTCTGTATTGTATATATTAGCACTTTGTACTGTTTGTATCATGGCATATTGTTTTGTAAGTTGTTTTATGTGGACAAAATGTTTTCTATGCCTATTATCATCTGTTTCTGAAACACACAGAGGCATTCAGTCTGATTGTTCTTCAGTAGTTTGCAGAGGTTTGACCGATGCCTTTATCTGCTGTTTCATAGTAAGAAGTGCAGCTTGATGTGGAAACTCAAACTTTACACAGCACTTCACATCACGGGCAGACACAACACAGGTGTAATATACTCTGGTGCCCTCAAGAGGCTGCAGTTGTTATTTTTTGACTGATGGTTTGATGACAATATGGCTAAAGTAAATGATCCAGTCAACATGTATTTCTATGGTGCAGCATTGTTTGTTGTGGCTGTGAGGAACAGGATAATATGTCATTGCTACGAGATCATTTTGTTGAGGTAATGACATCCTACAGTATGACGACATGATGTGGATATGCCTTGAGATCCTATGTTGAGGGAACAAAATTTGTTTTTCTTCTCATGGCCAAGTTTAATGTTAAAACAAACCTGTGTGACCATAGAAATATGGGATGATCATAAAGGGATTGCTACTGAAGGGATTAATACTAAATTAACTTTTGTTTTTAATTAAGGATGGCATAAAGACAGCACGACATGAAGACATGGCTATATTATACTATACTTATTTATATTATAATATTTTATATTAGGCTATATTCCACATAATGTAGTCAGGCTACCTCTAGCCTGTGACATTATTCGAAAAAAAGACATTGTCAAAGAATATACATATAAATGAATACTATCATGACAGTAAAGCTTTGATTTATGTGACTGGGTTTCTGTAGGCCTGCACCAGTAGGCAGCGATATGGCTCTGTTCGAACCTCCCCATCCTTTTCATGAGCTCCATGAAAAGCAAAGACAGAGAACAGCAGCAGCTTCTGGGGACAACCTCCCGTTTTTTTAAACTGGGAGGGCAGCGAAATCCCCCATTGAGAACAGAGCATGCATTAATTACACAGAATAGCATGATTAAGTTAAACACAGTTTAAGGAGGAGCTGGGGTGGAGGTTGCAAAGCAGCGTGCAGTGGAAGCAGCCAAGCAGGCAGATTGAACTGAAGTAAGTAAAGGTGCAGATCCACTTGTCCGTGCAACACTTCTGTTGCGCCGCACTCCACTTTATTCTTATGGGTGACGTCAAGCGACTTTAAAGCACCCGCAAAGCATTCCGGGAAGGCGGCGCTGCATTTGAAAAAATGCTGCACGTCAAAAAAGCTGAGCGCAGAGATCCACTTTTGCGACACGACTGAAGCGTAGTGTTGTGACGCTTCCCATCATGTACGTTGATGGGCGTTCCTCAAGTTTACCACTAGGAGGTGCTTTTGAGCCAGAGGGGAATGAAAAACAAAGGACCCGCGAGAGACTTCCTCCAGTCCCCATGTGCTCTACTTCTATTGGATGCGGGTCCTTTGTTTTTAATTACCCGCTGGCTCAAAAGCACGCCCATAAGGGTAAACTTGAGGACCGCCCATCAACGTACACATGAGGGGAAGCAGCTCAACCCAGCAAACACAAAAAAAAGTTTTTACAACTTTTCACAGCGTTGTATTTTGGTTGTAATTAGGTAATGTTGTAGTACAACATTTTAAAGGTGTTTTAAAAACGTTTTTTAAAATAGAAAAATAATGTAACCAAAGTAAAACGTTTTAAAACCGTTGAGAAAATACCAGCCTAATACGTTTTCTTTAAGTTGTCAAAAACACGTAAATATCACATTTGTCTACTACGAAAACAAAACTAGACCAAACTACAACTGGTAGACGTTATATATTCAGGTGTTAAAATAATGTAATCTGAACGTTGGAATAAAACGTTTTAAAACCGTCATGACAGTAACAAAATAGAACCATATGCCAAGCATCCTATGGTACGTTCAGTTTGTGTAAAAATATCAGCAAAATAACAGTAACATTTTAACATTGAAGCGTGACTGAGTGATGTACAGACGAGACTGCTGTATGCAGCTGAGCTGAGCATTCGATATCAATGTGAATATACATTCAGTGGTTAGCATGTGAGGCGGCTGCTGCTTGCGCTGGGACATATAGGCTTTAGCTTCAATTTTGATGAAATTATTCTCTAATCGGCTGCATATTATGCCATGGATATATCCCTCAAATTCATACTGCAGTCCCTTTTATCTTGCTCTCTCAGATATTGGCAAACTGAAAACATGAACCAACACCAAAACACCCTGAGACGAAATTTCATGTCATATTTAAGGCGGCATGGGGACTGAACTACAGTAGCATTTCAAGCTTAGGCTCTGTAGGAGCCTTATTTGCTTATGTTTACTGACAAATGTTTCAAATTATGTGGTGCATTTTAGTCTTTAAGTATTTTGTTTAGATTGTAAACTTTCTTTATTTTTGTGACCTATTTAGATAATTATTTTCAAATTTTGCACTGACGTTCGTTGCATGTTAAAATTGTACACTGGCCCTTTAAGAATTGCGACGGTAAGAGATGCGGGGGTTAATTCTTTGTGAGAAGTGGAGTGGAGTCGCACAGTTTCTTTACCGCATTCGTGATATTTAGGACTTACGGTCATATTTGTTTCTTTTTATTTCATTTGCTTGATTTATAACTGATCAAGATTAAAGGAAGATTTTTATAAAGAAACGGATTTTGTGGATTGTTTTTAATTGGACACGGAGCGAGTTGAATGGAAACTATTGCGCACATACATTAGTAAAGAAACTAACTCCATGTGGATAAAGACGTGTTTGACACGAAGATATTTGGATGTTATAAGGATTCATGGATCTTGAAGAGTATGACAGGTGGAGTTTCGTTGGAAAAGGATGTTTCAGGATTACCTCAGATGTGCACTATAATCAACAAGTGGTCAAACGGCGCGAAGATTTCTGAGGTAAAAAAAAATAAAAATAAAAATAATACAAGGACAATTACTTCTAGATGCTGAAGTTTACAGAAGATGATAATATGAAGAAAAATGAGGATTGCAATAGTACTAAAAGGAAAGTAAAAATGACTGAAAAAGCAAAGGAAGAAAAGACTTGTGCAATCAAGAAAGGCAAAACTAGCTCAGCTCACAAGTAAATCTAAGGAAATTGAACAATTTATGGATGATGCTGCACATGTTGAGACTGTTCGAAGTAAATTGGAAACGGAATACAAAGATTTGTATAAAGATTTCTGTCAGCTGAATCATGCTATTGAGGAATTTATGCCTGATGAAGATTATGCAAAGGACCAGCATACATGGTTTGAACCAAGATCCTCCTCATGTGAAAGATACATTACCGCAGTCAACAAGTGGATGAAACAGGTTGCAGAAAATGCTGAGCAAGCAATACAGTGCGATGAAGAAGTGAATCCTGAAGGTAGCATTTCTGCTGTGTCAATGACTTCAAGTAAGAAGCGTAAGAAACATGGATCAGTAGGTAACAGATCTACAGCTTCTACAACTTCTTCTGCACGCATATCTGCTGAAGTAGAAAGAGCTGCACTACTTGTTAAACAGGCTGCATTGAAGAAGAAACAAGCTATTGAACGACAAGAAGCTGAACTAAAGGCAAAAAGAGAGGAATTTGAGCTAGACGTTGCTCTTGCAGCATCAGATGCAAAGATTCAAGTTATTAAGCAGTATGAAAGCAATCGGTCTTCATCAGTCACAAAGAAATAGACCTGGAGTCAGGTATAATGACTCATAAAGATGAACCGAAACAGGAAAATCTGCTTGATAATCTGTTTCAACCTCTATGGCCACAGTCAACTAATAACACCATCTAAAGAGAGCCTTCTTCAGGTAAAGAGATAGACGTTGTTGATACGCTATGCAATGCCATGGAGCGGCAAGCCAATATCAGTGAGTGCTTAGTGAAGCATCAAAAAATGTCCATGCTTCCTTCAATTGACATACCCATTTTCAAAGGAGATCCTCTTGATTATAAGCTGTTCATTCAGGCCTTCGAACATGGAGTTGAAGATCGTACTGATAATGATAAGGACCGTTTGTACTTCATGGAACAGTACACAACTGGAAAGCCTAAGGAACTGTTTCGTAGCTGTCTACATATGAACCCAGCTGAAGGCTATCTTAAGGCAAAGCAGCTTCTGAGAGAGCATTTTGGAAATTATTATCAGATTGCAGTCACATACATGAAAAGCTCTACATTGGCCTTCTATCAAACCTGAAGATGGAGAAGAACTTCACTCCTTTTCATTGTTTCTGTCAGGATGCTGCAATGCGATGCCAGATATAAGTTACATGGAGGAGATGGGTAACGCAGCAAATTTGAGAGCCATTGTGGTGAAACTTCCAAACAAATTAAGAGAAAATGGCGATCTGTTGCATGTGAAATTCAAGAGAAGCAAAAAGAGTGAAGTTCAAATATTTAGTTGATTTCATTAACAAGCAAGCAAAGATTTCACTTCATCCAGTGTTTGGAGACATAAAGGATAGTTCAACAACTAAAGGACAAGCTAAGTTATATGCAGTGCTTACAAAGGGCTGTAACAAAAAGGGTCTTCACGACTAGTGCTGTACCAATAGACAGAAAGGTTGAAGATGAGAGACTTTCAGTTCTGAGATCACAACATAACCATACAGCCAGCCAGAAGAAATCATGTCTCGATTGTAAAGGACTGCATCACAACCTGGAGTTCTGTTAAAGTTTGAGAAGTAAGACACATCAGGAGACAATTAACTTTTTGCAAAGCAAGGACTTGTGTTGTGGCTGTTTGAAGCATGGTCACATGAGTAAGCAATGCAAAGAAAGGCTAAGCTGCAATGAATGTTCTTTGCCTCATCCAACCATACTGCATATGAAACCAAAGGAAACTGCACGTCTTCAGGAAGACAAAATGGATAACTGTGATAGACAGTCTGTTACAAGTGCATTAGTCTATGCAGAAAAGGACAACAGTGGAGCTGCAGATTCCTGTGAAAATGACTGTACTTTGTCAATTGTTCCTGTACATGTCAAAACTGAAAGGTACTCATCTGGTCAAAACTTACGCTTTTCTCGACCCAGGAGTTCCTACACTTTCTGTACAGAAGCTTTGATGTCTGAACTAAATGTGAATGGAAGAAAGACTGATATACTTCTGAGAACAATGGGGGATGAAAAACAAGTCAAAACTCACATTGTTTCTGGGCAGGAGATTAGTATTCTAGAAGGTGATGAATTTATTAAACTTCCTGAAGCTTTCACACAGAGAACAATTCCGGCTCACAAGGGCAATATTCCACAGCAAAAGGATTTGGAAAGATGGCCATATCTTAAAGAGGTTTGTCTCCCTAGCATCAAGCAGAAATCGGATTGCTAATAAGAGCTAATGTGCCTGAAGTCATGGAGCCTTGGCACGTTATTAGTAGTAAAGACAATGGACCTTTTGCTGTAAGAACCAAGTTGGGCTGGACAGTTAATGGACCCCTCAGGACCAGTAAAAATGTCACAAGAAAAGGAAGGCATGTTCAAGTGTCTGTGAATCGCATATCAGTAGCCAAATTAGATGACTTGTGGCAACAGCAATTCAAACAGGATTTTCCTAAAACAGAAAAGGATGATCAAGTAGAAATGTCCAAGGAAGACCACCAATTTATGAAAATGATTTCTGAGACAGCTAAACTTGTAGATGGTCATTACAGCTTGTGTCTGCCTTTGAAGAACAAGGATATTCAGGTGCCAAATAATCGTGTGGTGGCTGAACAACGGGCTCTGAATTTGAAAAGGAAAATTCATCAAAAATCCTGAGTTCCACGCAGAGTATACGTCTTTCATGAAGAGTCTCATTCGAAATGACTATGCTATTAAGCTGACAGAAGACAATCGCAAGCAGACAGATGACAAGATATGGTACATACCTCATCATGGGGTGCACCATCCCGTCAAACAAAAGCTGAGAGTTGTTTTCGATTGTGGGGCGTCTTATCAAGGGGTGTCATTGAACCAACAACTTCTACAAGGCCCTAACCTCACAAGTTATCTCGTTGGTGTTGTTGCAAGATTCAGACAGGAAAGTATAGCTATTATGGCAGATGTGGAAGCTATGTTCCACCAGGTTTGCGTCCATGAAGAGGATTCAGATCTTCTAAGGTTCCTGTGGTGGCCTCACAGATATTATAATGGAGACTTGGTGGAACACAAAATGACTGTTCACTTGTTTGGTGCTACTTCTTCGCCCAGCTGCGCCTGCTTTGCTTTGAGGAAGTGTGCTGAAGATCATAGAACATTATTCAATGCTGATGTTGTTGATGCGGTTCATCAAAACTTTTATGTAGATGACTGTTTAAAGTCCACAGCCACTGAGACACATGCCATAGAGCTATATCATGGTGAGCAATATGTTCCAAAGGAGGTTTTCATCTGGTTAAGTGGACAAGCAACAGTCGTGCTGTTCCTGAGAATGAACGGGCTGATAAGGAGTGAAAAGCTTGGATCTTGACCAAGAAACACTGCCAATGGAAAGAGCAATGGGCATCCATTGGAATGTTAAGTCAGACACATTTCAATTCAAAATAGTCATTAAAGATCGTCCACTTACTCGAAGAGGACTGCTATCGATCGTCCGTTCTATCTATGACCCATTGGGCTTTCTTGCACCTGTAGTTTTACCAGCAAAAATAATCCTGCAGGACTTATGCAGGCTGAAGATAGGATGGGATGATGATCTTCCAGAGCAAGTAAAACAAAGGTGGATGGACTGGCTCAATGGACTTCATCAACTTGAAGACTTCAAGGTGAGCATATGCATTAGACCAGCAGTGTTTGGAGAAGCTGTAGTGGCACAGCTCCATCACTTTGCAGATGCGAGTGAGGATGCATATGGTACGGCAAGCTATCTTCTTTTACGTAATCAAAATGGTCAGGTGCACTGTGCATTGATGACGGGGAAAGCCAGAGTAGCTCCTCTAAAAAGGCCTACCATTCCACGAATGGAACTGACAGCTGCGACAGTTGCCATAAAAATGGATCTGTTGTTACAAAGAGAACTACAGCTGAAACTTGAACCTTCAGTCTACTGGACAGACAGCACAACTGTCCTTAAATATCTCAGAAATGAGAGCACAAGATTCAGAACATTCGTAGCAAACAGAGTCACAGTTATTCTAAAGGGGTCAAAGATTGAGCAATGTAACCATGTTGATACTACCTCAAATCCAGCAGATTGTGCTTCAAGAGGGCAGAAGGTTAACACTTTCTTGCAAAATGAAAACTGGATCTCAGGCCCAAAATTTCTACACCAGTTCACAGATGAGTGGCCAAAAAACATGGACCAAATGATAGCAGTGATATCTGCAGATGATCCAGAGATCAAGAGGTCAGTAATGGTCAATTCAATACAAGCCCACCACAATAACACTTCAGTTAGACAACTGATGAATCATTTCTCCTCTTGGACAAAGCTTCAGCGCATTGTAGCGTGGATTCTGAAATTTAAAACCATGCTGTTGGAACTTGTAAAAGAGAAAGCCTTTTACTGCTGCCGAGATTCTAGCCGACTCCAGTAAAGTCAAGCAGATTGTGAACCAGAGGATGTTGAATGTCAAAACTAAATGGAAAGGAAGCAACATTTCTGTTGATGATATTAAGGAGGCTGAGCTTGAAATTGTGAAATACTGTTAAAGAGAGAAGTTCATTCAGGAGATTTCAGCACTGCAAAGTGGCCAAGCCATAAAGAGAGGCAGTTCGATCTATAGATTAAACCCTGAGTTGAACAATGGAGTTTTACGTGTCGGTGGAAGACTTAGCAATGCTGCTATGCCGGAAGAAAGCAAGTGGCCTATGATCATTCCGAAGGATCTTCATGTCACTAACTTAATTCTCCAGAATGTCCATGAGAAAACAGGACACAGTGGAAGAAATCACATGATTTCAACACTGCAACATATATACTGGATTCCTGGTGCCAAATCTGCAATCAGAAAAATGCTTGCAAGATGTGTTATTTGTTGTCGCTTACATTCCTCAACAGGAAAACAATTCATGTCAGACTTACCATCAGACAGGGTGTTGCCAGATGATCCAACTTTCACAAGAGTAGGTGTAGATTACTTTGGACCATTCATGGTTAAACGTGGAAGAACCCTTGTCAAAAAATATGGCGTTATATTCACTTGCTTAGCAATACGTGCAGTGCACATTGAAGTTGCATCTTCACTGGACACAGATTCCTGTTTAAATGCCATACGTCGTCGGTTTGTAGCAAGAAGGGGGCAAGTGAAAGTTCTCAGGTCAGACAATGGGACTAATTTTGTGGCTTCTGAGCGTGAGTTAAGGCAATTCATTGAAAATTGGAGTAACCAACAGATTAAGGACCATCTTAGTCAGCAAGGAATAAGTGGGTTTTCAATCCTCCGACTGGATCTCACCATGCCAGGGCATGGGAGAGATTGATTCGCTAAATAAGAAAAATCCTCAATGCAACAATCAAAGAACAAGTTCTAGATGAGGAATGTCTTCAAACATTTTTCTGTGAAGCAGAGGCCATAATCAACAGTCGTCCAATCACCTCAGCATCAAGTGATGTGAATGACTTGGAAGCTTTGACTCCAAACCACTTGCTGTTACTCAAGACAAAGCCATCGTTGCCTCCAGGACTGTTTGACAAAGATGACCTGTATTCTCGACAGATGGAAATCAATACATTTCTGATCTGTTCTGGAAACGTTGGTGTCGGGAACACTTGCCGCAGTTGCAACAAAGACAGAAGTGGAATAACACAACAAGAAACTTCTCTGTTGGAGATATTGTTCTTGTAGTTGATGACTCCGGCCCCAGGAATTCATGGATGTTAGCAAGGGTAATTGAAACCATGCCGGATAAGAAGGGTTTCGTCCGACAAGTCCGCATTAAGACAAAAACTAACATTTTGGAAAGACCCATAGCAAAACTTTGCCTGTTGCAGAAGACAGAATGAGTATAGTGCAAGCTAGAATAACTCAAATTTGTGTTACTTTGGACTTTAAGAATTTACTAAAGATATTCAAATAATACGGCTCCTTCAGTTTAAATGTACGTAATTGTTTCAAAGAATTTGAGAACATTAGGGGCCGGTATGTAGGAGCCTTATTTGCTTATGTTTGTTGACAAATGTTTCAAATTATGTGGTGCATTTTAGTCTTTAAGTATTTTGTTTAGATTGTAAACTTTCTTTATTTTTGTGACCTATTTAGATAATTATTTTCAAATTTTGCACTGACGTTCGTTGCATGTTAAAATTGTACACTGGCCCTTTAAGAATTGCAACGGTAAGAGATGTGGGGGTTAATTCTTTGTGAGAAGTGGAGTGGAGTCGCACAGTTTCTTTACCGCATGTGTGATTTTTAGGACTTATGGTCATATTTGTTTCTTTTTATTTCATTTGCTTGATTTATAACTGATCAAGATTAAAGGAAGATTTTTATAAAGAAACGGATTTTGTGGATTGTTTTTAATTGGACACGGAGCGAGTTGAATGGAAACTATTGCGCACATACAGGCTCAATTGTCTCGTCCAGGACTTACAGAAGTCTTTGAGTTTCTGTATTGTTTTTTGAAGATCTTCCTCTATGATTTAAACAGTCAGGGTATGTCTTTTTCTTTCTCTGCCTTACAATCAGGTCATATTTTTAAAAACAATGTCAATGACATATAAAGTACCCAATAAATTGGTATTTTAAAAAATGACCTCAGGGAAGACGTACCTGCTTAATGTTTTTCTGTGCTGGCATGTCGGTCAATGGCGGCTTTCCCTTGACTACTTAACGCCCACTTTACAGCGACACAGTGTGCAAAATCCACTAAAAGCGCCTCTACTGCAATTTTGCTATAAATTTGTGCTCTTTTGTCCATTCTGGATTAAATGAGGTCTGACATTTCGCATGTTAACGTGATGATATGACGCACCCTGTAGCCAGCACGTGGAGGCTTTTCTGTCAGGACCACTATCGTCAAAGATGAATGATTTACTATTAGCATATAGTTTGGTTTGCCGGTATGGTTCTGTTCTGGGCAAGAACTCCCTGCATCTATGCAGCTTATAGCATTGATAAGAGCAGGGAGAGCAGCAATAACCCCCCTTAGGGTAAACAGAACAGAACCAACATAATGTTGATATTAAATGTACAAAATAATTCAGTCTGATTCAAGGGGAATTGGAATACCAAATCCTGACTGACAAAAGAGGAGGAGCTGGGGGTGGATAGTGGATTTTAACGATACCGATAACAAGGTTGGACCACACTTGCTGTTAACCGATTAATTAACCGATAGTTACTAGATAAAATAGATACTAGATTAAAAAAATTAAAAAATGAATTAAAAAAAACATAACACTAAGTATAACAGTGCTGAACTTTATTTCTTTTTAAAAAAAAACAGTACTGAACCATGAAAATGTGCCAAATTGCATATGTAAATATGAATATATTAAAATGAGAAAAATACAGAAAATAATTAAAACATTAAAATATTACAAATAAAAGTTTATTTAGCTATAATAACCTAGAAACATCCATGTGAATATCATAGCTAACAGGCTGAAAGTACCATTTGTTAACAAGGATGTATTAGCTTATTTAGATAGCTTACATGAACGGTATACATTATGCAATACACATTTTACAGCATGTATTAATATTTGAGCAATACAATTGTACCTTGATCATTAATAGTGTTCATCATAGTGCATAAAAGGTTAACAGATAAAACTAACAATGAATAATACTTCTACAGCATTTATTAACCTTACTTAATGTAAAAAATTGAATATTATTGTATTATATTAAGTCAAGTAAACTTTATGTATTGTGCTTTTAACTATGCAGATTTTTAAGAGTTATCATTTCATTTAAATCCAAACAGTTTGCTTTTTTAGAACACTTGACGGTTATCTAATCAAAATAACAAAATATGTATTGAAATCGAATGCGTTTCTGATGTGTTGATATTTCTGTCGGATACATGACCGTACAGTTTGGTTTCTCACCGTTTTAACTGCTTGAGTTACTGCTAATGTTAGCGTCCTGTCAGTCTCAAAGACAAAGTACATACAGACTGCTGTTCTTTCCCTGCTGATGCAGCATCTAGTCAACAAATTACGGTATAATGATTATGTACTGAAGTGTTCTGTATTCATACCGTTTTCCTGTCGGTGTTAAACGCACATCTGAGGTGTCCGCGCGCTCTTTGCAGCGTGTGCTTTCCCAGCGCGCAGCCTCACGTGCCAATGTATTCAACGTCAGTGATAGTTGCTATTTCGCCTCTAGAGGCCGCTCACGTGCTATATAATGCCAGCAGACCCTTCTCTGCCTCCGGTAACCGACGCAACCCGGGAAAACTATCGTAGGTACTTTATAACCGATTGTTCCACCAATCAGATATCGGTGCCGATGAAAACCTCTAATTTTCAATCAAATAATAAAGGTCGACTGCTTTGGTTAACCGAAATAAGACGTTTCGGTTAACATGTCATGATATTGGGATATTTATGGAGGTGTGTAAGGTTACAGTAATTAACTGTGTTTTTGAATTGGTTAAATGCTTCGATTAGCATTAGCCGGTGGATGCGCCCTGTGTTACATGTACGTGCCTTATGAGTGTCTTTACAGGTATGTTTGGGCTTTCTTTTAAGTCCATAAGATAAAAGAACTAGCCAACAAATATTTTTTATCTTTGTTTGTTTTGGCGGGTTTTGTACCAGGTGTAAATGAATAAGGATCCTTATTGTATATGTTTTTTCATTTTGTAATTAATGAATTGTTAGTGCATCATTGTGTCATGACTTTTCTTGAGGAAGGACATCATGATTAATTCATTATTAACTACTTAACAAATTCAGCTCATGATTTATCGTAAGCTTACTAAATACACATGTAACTAGTATTCAGCCCAGTTAAGAGAACGGAGGTACAGTATCATCACGGCCTGTGTCTGGGTGAAGAGAGGACTGGATCCCAGCAGACGCTCCTCACTTCCTGACTTTACTGCATGTTTCCTGTTTGGTAATTGTTTGGGAACTGATTCACAAAATAGACTGAGACCTTTTGAGATCAAATATAGCAGATTTAGTATTTTCTAAGTTTGATAAGAGGCTTCAAAAATGCTCTTCAGAAACCAACAAGTGACGTCACAGACACTACGTCCATATTTGTTCACAGTCTATGTGTTAGACCGAGCAATTCCCCTTCCTCCAGGTATTGAGCAGTATGTTTATATAAAATATATAATATGAAATTAATGTAAAAGCATATTGTATAAAATTACCAAATAAACATTCATTAATCATACTTTACTTGTAATACTTAAGTACATTAAAAATCAAGTAATTTTGTACTTTTACTCAAGTAAAATTGTAAAGGAGTACTTAAAACTTTTACTAGAGTAATATTTTACTATGGTATACTTTTATTCAATAGGCTTCTTGATTTGTATACTTCATCCAGCACTGAGTTTAGGTACTTGAAATAAACTTAATTTGAATGCATCTTGGAATAAACTTTTCAATAACATTTAAATGTGCCGGCCTGGAGCTACGACCACTTTTATAAAATGTTTTCTCTGTGCCAAGCTTGTTTTATATAAATTCTTTCAATTTATGACTAATAGAAAAATAGCATTGTTTAAAAGTTTTATGTGACATTTCTGCCACCCAGTGGTTTATTTATTTAGTTAGTTTAATTAATTTAAACTTCAGATATGAAAATGTATTGTTATATTAAACAATAAGACTCTCGGACTATAATTGATCAGTGTGTTTTATGTCATTTTTTGGGAGTGATTTTGATGTTCATTGTTAATCTTAATATGATCCAGTGCACAAGCTTTGTCATTGAATGTAAAGGTCACGACCAAAATATGTTTGATGTTCATGGCATGCAAGACAGTCTAGAAGAGGATGCTTGAGTCTTTATTGAAGGACCCAGAACAATGTTTTTTTTCCATTTTTACCCAAGTACATTATTTGTGCACACATTATTCCCCAAATTAAGCTTTTAGATCCCAACGTTATACAATTTTGTATGCTGAATCTGGCCTTTAAATTGTATTTTATTTTTTAAGACATGCAACAAATTGGCAGAGCAGAGAGAGTGGTTATAAAGAATACACAGTTAAACTAAATCATCAAGTGAAGATATGCTAAACATAATAGGATATGCTCTTTTCTGAGAATTCCAGATGAAAAATGCTGATGAGGGATATATGTGCTGGAATGAATCTCCAGCATCGGCTTCAGAATCACTTCTGACCGTTGGATGTTGGGTTGCATGTTAAGTTAAGGTATGAAGATGTGGCTTCTTTAGCAACGTAACCTAAAATTGCATACAAACATATAAGGATCAATGTGGGAAATTCATTTTGGGTGTGTAATGTACACAACATCAAAACAAAACAAAAATATGTCTGTTCAAATAAATCAATCAAGTGTTTTTCACTTCTCAAATTTTAAAGTTTTATCTACTAAAGGAATAAACATACCAGCGTATGGACAGCCTACCATTTTAACTGAATAATGAGAGAGAGAGAGAGAGAGAGATTTAAAATCATTGTATACATTTGTATACATTAAATTATGCTATTTCCAAATCAGATATTTTTGGATTATATATTATCTTACCAGGAGAAAGTAATGGTGGTACTGGTGCTTTACGACAGATATCGGTAACGACTGAGACAAATCAAATACACAATTATTTGTTATATTTAACAAGATAAAACACAAATTAGGCAATAGTGGCATACATTATAAACAACATAGGCTTACAAACATTAAGCCAAAATGTATTTATTTAAAGAAAAACTTTGGTTGGGCACTGGACCTTTATATTGAGCAGTGGGACTGCATTTGATGATGAATGGCTGAAATTAGGAACGCTTGAACTGATATGTTGTGTGTGCGTGAGTGAGGCGCATGCGCGATGACTTGGGCTTAATACAATAAAAATATATAGGCATAAAGGTAAAATCCATAACGGTGTGTCCACCAAATGGCAATTTAATTATTAGCGCGAGTAGATTACAAAGTCAATGCAAATACGCAAATAGACGCACATTTAGAGTATGAGGTCTCTGCGGAACAAGAGTGGGCGTTTCTCAATTTGTGGGTGTTTTCAAACTGATGGGTGTTTATAAATCACGCAATGAAAATAATTCCCTACACCCGACCCCACCTAAACCCTACCCACACTGATGTGGGCAAATCAGGTAACAAAGTTGAAACCGGCCCTCTGTTTATGGCCAAACCCACTGATGAGGTAACTTTTATTACTAACAGAGACATATAGGCCTACTTGCAAATTTACGGCGGACTGACACAAAGGATGCAAATGCGCAATAATCGCCTCAATCGCGTCTGCCTTTTGAGCAGGAATTTGCATGACGCATTGTCAAGCATTGACGGTTTGGCACATCTGGTTGGACCAGAAAATGGAGAGATCATTATTGTGTGCGCCTCTGGATGGTGCTGTGATCCCAGACTTTCTGGTGTATTTGGGACTTCCACAACAGGTATAGAGTAGCAAAAGTAGTTATTTTCAACATGGTTGATGTAGAAAGAAATCTTATGTGAAAGAAATGTGAATTAAATTATATTTATTGTCTTGCTGTAGCTATATGTATTGTTTTCCGTAAATGTTCTGTCTAAAAGTGACCTAAAAAGCCATTTTAAAGTAACCCCTAAAATGTTGTGCCTCCTGTATTTTTAAGCCCACCAGCTGCCACTGTAGAACAGAACATGAGGATTCACATGCGCATGTAACGCTAAACCTAAAAACCTGGGTCACAGGCGCCCGTCTATTCTAATTTTATTTATTTTAATATGACATTCTAATCTAGACGTTTAAAGGAACACTCCTCCGTTTTTAGAAATAGGGCTTATTCAACATCTTTCCTACATTTAGATATGTGGGCAAATGCAAATGCGAAAAAAAGACTCCTAATTACTTCTTGTTGCCTGCGTATTCACAACGAGTACAAATAGCGATGCAGATTATGTCTAGGCGATTTCCTAGGCAGATATTCATTTGGGACTATATTATGGGGAAGCACAGGCGAAGCACTGCTACTTGGGCGCAGAGATATCACGCAACACATAAAATCCCATACATTAAGCCCTATTTCTAAAAATGGCGGAGTGTTCGTTTAACGGTTAATGATCAATTAATGAGTGTCAGTTGTTGGACAAAATGCTCTCATTACAATTTTCCACCAGATATACTGAATGTGAGTTATAATATTTCCAGTTTGAGCTAATTTGCTACACAACTTAAGGAAGAACATATACGATGCACTTTAGTTTTGATGTAATTGCCATATATATAAACTCTATTTACTCTGTGACTAATACAGTTTAAAGAATGCAAGCTACCATATCACACAAACACTGAATATAAAAAACACAATTCAAGATGCAAGAATCACTGATGAGACGATAGGCAATCTGTTCATTATAAAGGGTTTTCTGCTTACAAAGGTCTTCTATATTAGAGCCACTTCTTACCTGCTCCAGTGACATATGAAGTTGCTCCAATGTTATTACACACTTAAAAAAAAAAAAAAATTAGTATGTTACAGCATTACACTCAAATGAACTTGTAAAAGAAAATGAGTGTCACTTACTTGAGGATTTCCAATTCGTGTTTCCCTGTGATCCCTTGAATGACATGGTTGCTTCAGCTTCAGCTTGTATCGATAAAACCGACTGAGCACTAGCAGGAACAAGACTGTGTTTAATACTCATGAGAAATAAAACCGAAACCAAACAGAGACAGATGGGGAGAGCATTTAACCCCACCCTACCTTATTCATCCACTTTAAGAAGCTCTGAAAGGATCTATTTAGCATATTATTTATATAATATCAATAATATGACATCCAAAGTTCACCATTACAAAAATAATTTGCTTTCATAGTAAAATAAAGACTTCCCTTGTGTTCCAATGTTGACAAAAATGTCTTTGTGAAAGAAAACATGCTTGTGTTGATAAAACCGACTGCACTGTTCAGGAGGTTTCAGTGATGGCGGCTTACAATGGCCTCTCCGTGAGAGACGAAGCACAAGCCGGTCAACTTCCGTTCTCTTTCAAGCCACAAATATTTAGATCACCTCTCAACAGATTTGACAAGAAGATATAAACACTAACTGCAAGTTTGGACACTTGCGACCCATATACAGCACCCGCAGCGTGTTTCAGTCACTTAAAACCGTCAAGTCCCTGCCAGAGCTCCACCATATATATGATGTTTACATCTATCTTGTGGAGAATCCCTCACCTTACACTGCCTCCAGGATGAAAGCCTACCGGATGGGTTAATAATGCTGCCGTCTGGGAGGTGAAGAACAAGAAACTCATTATCAAAGCAATGGTGAGAGAACAAACACTATCTTACGTTAATCCACGGGTCACTGTAGTGACGTTGAAAGGGAATAATTAAAGAGTTTAAAGGACCCTCCGCTGACAGGCACAGCCTGGGCTGCTGTGGAGAAAGAGGATTTGGCCACAGTTCAAAACAAATTGTCATACAAGTGGTCTGCAGGTAGATTTAAGGCGTTGTTGTTGTTTGCTTGTGTATTTCTATATGTAACATTAATTATGTAAAGAACATTTTAAAAACAAAATAAGGTTAAACATGTGATTTATTGAATTTTATGATTATAACATGTAATTTATTTTGATCCCTCTGCTGAATTTTTTTATTTAGTTATGATTACGTTATCAATCAATGTCATTGCTAAACTGGCGAAACATTTCAAAACATCAATGGTCTCCTGTTTCAAAAGATCAGAACACAAATCAGTTAAAGGGTTACTTCAGCGATTCGCATTAAGCTTTGTATCAGTAGAAACCTGGGAGTATATTCGAATGATCGTGCAACCCCCATCTTCCCGTTCATATCCCTGAGATGAGAGATTTATGTATTTTATTTCTGGAAAACATTCTCTGAAGATGCAAATAACGTCATTTTGCATCATCTGATGATTTTTGGCCAGAGGCTAAAGATTACAGCCAGCAGAAGGAGCTAGTTCTGCATGTTATCAACCCACCCATGGGGTGAGATCTCACTCACAGCGCTCTGCTCGGGAATTCATGTAAACGGAGCAAATTGAGTGTTTCAACTTTTCAAATTAATTCCTATGAAAGTTAAGCTTCCAGCTGCTGAGATTACCTCAGCTCATGTGATGAATGTAACCTGACTCCTGCTGCGTTTGTGCGTGACACTCGTTCAGCTCACTCACACTTTATTGAACAGACACGTTCAGTTTTTAATTGTAGAGTCTATTCTCTAACTGAACTGATTTTATGAAAATGAATGTGGTGGGCAAGTGATCCAGTAATCCAGTAGCTGTGGCTTTGGGAGTGGCCTTGTAGGGCAGTAAAGCAAGTGCATTCTGGGAATTGTTGTCTTTCATCCCCATGAGACAAAAATACATTTTCTGTCTTTTCTCAGTCTAGAAGGCACCAAATTCAAAAATAACGTCACGTTTCTACTACATAAATGACCCAGTTTAAATACAGTTTTATCTTCCCAGCACTGAAGTACCCCTTTAAAACCAGTCAAAAATGTAAACTGAAAGCCAAAAACTTTCATGAGGACTTCAAATGCAGCTGGTGTCCCTCCCATCATTCATTTTATTACAGATGTCACTAAATGCTAAATAATTATTTATTATATATTCTATACATATTTTACAGTTAAGCAGTAAATGTTCTTGAAGGGAAGCAAATTTCACTGAAAGACTTGATAAATCAAATTACTATCATCTAAAACTGCACATGCACAGGAGACACAAAAGATGTTAAAATGCTAGTAAATCATTATAATAGTTGCAGCACATAAACCATGCAGATAAACCTTATAATCATTAAGTAAACTATTAATGTTTAATGTTCTGTATTAATAATTCTCAAAAGGTTTGTGTATAAAATGTAGCCTGGATGCCAGCCGAATTTGGCCCCGCCCACAACATTTGAGGTTGGGGAAATTCGGTCTGGACTCCATAGAGGAGTAATTATGCATAGATATATATATACATAGATGCCTCATTCGACCGCTCCAGGCACGTAGACACGTCACCATTTTAGAACGGTCAACTGCCTGTGCAGCCTCTGTAAAACCCGGCGCGATTTAAATTCCAGAAGAAATGGGATAACATTTTACAGGTGAGAATGTGTTGGTATGTGTTTTTATAGCCTATATGTTTTAAATCAATATAACAGGGTTTTAACTACGTTTAGGCTACTTTTTAATGTAGTGTTAGCTAACGCGTGCTTTGTGTTAGTTTAACAATTATAATGTTTGGACCTACACAAAAACATGTTTGTAAGTTAATAACAGGCTTCACGGTTCTTTTGAATGTTCACAATGCGCGTTCACGACCGGCTTTGACTGTTCCAAAATGGCGGATAGCTAACATACAGTGGCCCATAGAAACAGTCGCTAATGAGGCATCTATATATATATATATATATATATATATATATATATATATATATATATATATATATATATATATATATATATATATGTGTAATTATCCTGAACCGAAACTGTTGAACAATGAAATTGTCAGGCGGGCTTTAGGCGATGATGGACAGATGACCAACAGTAACGTAATCATCCACGTACTCTGTGTATCCTTAAATTCTTTTCATACAACACTGGCCAAGATCGTTTACACTCATCTTTTTCTTCTAACGTTACTTTGGTATTTCAGCGCGTGCAGACAGGGTTGCCAAGTTTTTGCAATGCTGCACAATTGCTACTACATTTACATATACATTTACGCATTTGGCAGATGCTTTATATTCCAAAGCAACTTACAGTCCACTTATTACAGGGACAATCCCCTGGAGCAACGTGGAGTAAAGTGCCTAGCTCAAGGACTCACTGGTAGTGATCGCTGGGATCGAACCAGCAACCTTCTAAATTGTCAGTTAAGTGGTTTATCCCACTGGACCACCATGTCTACAATAGCTTTCCGGGGTTCTCCGAAAAAATTGTGTTTGGGGGTAAAATATGTTATTTTGACAAGGTTGCCTGCTAAAATTCGTATTCCTGGGTCTATATATCACATAATTGGTGTCGCTTCAACCCGCAGACATGGAGAACAACCCGCAGGAAAAAAGCGGACTTGGCAACAGTGCAGTTGAGTTCTGTTGACATTTGACAACTAACGTAACGCGTCGCTCCGTTGCTCTCATTGGTTGAGGTCTATCCAATTGAGGTCTTTCCTGGTTCGGTTGAAACACGCCCCATAATCACAGCTCAATGGAGCGGCATCAGACTCTGACTAGAATTGAGTATGACCACGTCCGGCTATATAAAATGCCATGTTTTGTCCAAACTGTGTTCCATTCAGAAATCATCAAACGCACCAGATCATCATGGGGCCCCATATTATCAATATACACTCACCTAAAGGATTATTAGGAACACCATACTAATACTGTGTTTGACCCCTTTCACCTTCAGAACTGCCATAATTCTACGTGGCATTGATTCAACAAGGTGCTGAAAGCATTCTTTAGAAATGTTGGCCCATATGGATAGGACAGCATCTTGCAGTTGATGGAGATTTGTGGGATGCACATCCAGGGCATGAAGCTCCCGTTCCACCACATCCCAAAGATGCTCTATTGGGTTGAGATCTGGTGACTGTGGGGCCATTTTAGTACATTGAACTCATTGTCATGTTCAAGAAACCAATTTAAAATGATTCGAGCTTTGTGACATGGTGCATTATCCTGCTGGAAGTAGCCATCAGAGGATGGGAACATGGTGGTTATAAAGGGATAGACATGATCAGAAACAATGCTCAGGTAGGCCGTGGCATTTAAACAATGCACAATTGGCACTAAGGGGCCTAAAGTGTGCCAATAAAACATCCCCCACACCATTACACCACCACCACCAGCCTGCACAGTGGTAACAAGGCATGATGGATCCATGTTCTCATTCTGTTTACGCCAAATTCTGACTCTACCATCTGAATGTCTCAACAGAAATCGAGACTCATCAGACCAGACAACATTTTGCTTGTGCAAATTGTAGCCTCTTTTTCCTATTTTTAGTGCAGATGAGTGGTACCCGGTGGGGTCTTCTGCTGTTGTAGCCCATCTGCCTCAAGGTTGTGCGTGTGGTGGCTTCACAAATGCTTTGCTGCATACCTCGGTTGTAACGAGTGGTTATTTCAGTCACAGTTGCTCTTCTATCAGCTTGAATCAGTCGGCCCATTCTCCTCTGACCTCTAGCATCAACAAGGCATTTTCACCCACAGGACTGCCGCATACTGGATGTTTTCCTTTTCACACCATTCTTTGTAAACTCTAGAAATGGTTGTGCGTGAAAATCCCAGTAACTGAGCAGATTGTGAAATACTCAGACCGGCCCGTCTGGCACCAACAATTATCAATATAGTTGTGCGTGTTGTGTAAGGAAGTGTCAACTGTGTAATTACAAATGTAACTACAGAAATTAATTACAGATGTAATTACATGCAGGTATTTTTAAAATGTAAGTACAATGTAAAAACATGTATGTACACAATTAGTGCAATGTATCAAATTATTAATTAAAATGTTAGTACATAGTAGTTAAGGCCACCTAATATAAAGTGGGTCCCTTTTTCCTATCTGGGCTCAATCCAGAAAGATCTTCCTCATAGTTTCTTTCTCTTGTTTTTATCCTGACAGATTATTCAATTTCTATAAAATACTCAATGTTACAATCCATCGTCACATAATATATTCTCTGATGGGCAGAGAGACTCTGCGGATTGTTGTCAGAGTAGATGAGCAGGTGAGAGGGCAAGTTTGTTGTTTTGAATACACTCTTGGTTCAGTTACACCTCATTCTGACCTTGAAGAAACTGAAGAGAGAAAGCAAAAGTCCCAAATTCACAGCCTTTTCAAACTTTGCTTGTGTATACACTGTAAAAAAATAACTTAAAAAACTTAAAAAAGCAAGTAACCTGGTTTCCTTAAAACTTTTTCAGTTCATTTTAATTAAATTTTTTAGTTACAATGAAGGAAATTGGTTTAATAAACAGAAATTCAAAATAGTATTGTATTTGAACCACATAAATAAATAAAAAATGCTGTGATAAATCATGAAAATATCACAATTTGGCATGTTTCACTGCATTATAACAAATAAAACACACAATTACACAATACGTTTACAAAATCTTTAAATAATATTTGAATAAAGGGTGATGTTGATTCTGGAAAAAAGTCATTGTATTAACTCAAAATTTTAATTTCAATTAACTCAAAATGTTAAGGCAACCAGGTAACTTACTTTTAATATATATATATATATATATATATATATATATATATATATATATATATATATATATTTTTTTTTTTTTTTACAGTGCAGTGTCAGCATGTTTGAGTGTGTGTTGCTTGTTTTATTTCAATTTAACTTATTTAATTAATTGGCACATGTACATTTGTTTAGCTTCAAACACCTTTTGCATTGACATAATGTTAATGTTTCTTTCAGTAACACTTTCATTAGTTAACTAACATAAATTAACCATGAGCAATACATTTGCTACTGTATTTGTTCATGTTAGTCACTAAAATACAGAAAAATCATTGTTTGTTGATGATTTTAATGATGAATTAGTAAATGTTGAAATTAACAAAGATTAATACATGTTGTAGAAGTATTGTTCATTATTAGTTCATGTTAACTAATGTAGTAATGAAACCTTATTGTAAAGTGTGAACTTTATTCCTATATGGACAGAATGTTTTGATGCCTTTTGTCTTCATACTGTTTCTGAAATACACAGAGGCATTCAGTTTGATTGTTCTTCTGATGCCTTTATCTGCTGTGTTTAAGGAGTGATGCTTGCTGTTGAAACAATGAGCACAAAGGATGTTTGTCACACACACGAGAAGATCCCCACAGCAAAAAGTCCAGTGTTGATTTAACTCTAACAGAGTTGATTTTAACACTTTTTCAGTGTATATATAGCGCCACACTCTCCAGAGTTAAATTACAATTTTTAAATAGTTAAATATTTAACACTATGTCAGAGTTCCTTCTTTGACTCTAACAAGTGTTAAAATAACTCTTAAAGGGATACAGAAAAACAACACTGTTCAGAGTTACACATTTTTAGGTGGGTAGACAGCAGGGAGGTACAGATGCTGATTGTTTCTGAGGTGCTCCTCCAAACTGCAGCATGCCTAGGGTTAGGATGGACACTAAACATTAGACACAAACATAATATGCAGTCACAGAGAAAACAAACATTGACTCATTGGCTAATGAATGCCTCTGAAAACCACTGTTTGAGTTGAATACACGTATCATTCAGATGCAAGCAGAATTTAAATATGGCTAATTTTAAGAAAATGTTGTGCAATGTATCCCCTTCAATAAAATAGTATAGCTTAAGGCATGTAAAGAAATCAATCACGAGAGCTAGGAAGATACATATTTATCATATTTTAATTATGTGAAATAAAACATATACCTTTTAGATGAAGTTGCATAAAGTCGAATCGTTCATCAATGCAATCCAGCTTCACATAGTTCTGTTGTTTCCTGTACTTGATCTGGACCAGCATTTTCACTGCAACATGCAAAGGCGTTTGACAATGTAAACCGGTGTACATTAAGATGCTGCACAACAGATCATTTCAGCAAGCATCAATATCATGATGTGCGTATGCGCATCACTCAATTGAACCATTTATAAAAACGTTATATTATTTCTTCACTTTGAGATTGTAAAACCTTTCCTCCTTTACATTATAGATGGCTTCTCTATAGGCTAGCTGTTAAAACATCCTTGCATTAAACAAAGCTATACGTAAAGAATATTTGAACTTGTTTTAATAATTTGTTACATCATTTTATTTAAACCGTGGCTAAGTTACGTTGTAATAATTCAACCACTTAGTTAAATCAAAGCAGCGTAGCGCGTTAGAAATGTGTGATCGTGCGTCTGTATAGAAGATCATACATATGAGTCATGTTTATATAAATACATACATATTCATATAAAGATCAGGAAAGAGAGATGATACTGTGGCCATGAATGAAGAAATTGTTCTCTTCTTTTCGAATCGCATGCAGGTAAATCGTGACTGCTGTACTGATTCATTACTCCGCATTTTTTTATGCAGGGCTCCGCACTACGAAATATTGTACATGCTGCTGTTGAATTCATGGAATCAATCATTAATGTTTAATTAAGTTTGATTCATTTTACTTACCGTTCAAACCACAAGGGTATAATGGCGGCTCTGGCAATTTCTCCAACGAAGTAGTGAAATGCGTGTGTGCAGCGACGTCACTGGGCGGAGTGTAATTGCATCTCTAAGGAGTTGGTTTAACACTGATGATCAACTCTGTAAAATTACTCCAACACCGAACACCATTTTACTTTAAAAGACTCTTTGGGTGTTGAAATCAACTCGGAAATGTTTAACACCCAAATTTCAACACTCCAGTTTTTGCTGTTCCCATGTGTTTATGATGTTCTGGTGCTGAGATACGACTGACCTCACGGCCCCAGAAAAGAGCTCCACATATTTGGCATTCAGTCACAAAGCACACACCCACATGTTTGGCTTTCTTGATTTTACAAATAATTCACACACGGGTTTGTTTTGACCTGTTACAATTCTCACTCGCTGAGGTTTGAAGCTGTAAAAAAACACTTTAGGCTACTGGATAGGCATGAGCCTTTTGTGGAATATCATGAGTAAGACAGTAACTTCTGGTGAGTGACATTTTAAGAAAAGTGGCAGTCATGAGATATTAATGAAAAAACCACAAATACAACACTCTTTAGTCTCCTTAGGATGGTCTATTTTTGCTGCATCGTGAAATAAATCAGGAATCTGGTTGATTTAAATACGTGTTAATAAATACATGTTAATAAAGTAATTTATATAAATGAGATTCAGAGATGATTACTAATATTGTCCACCAGAGGGAGCCACAGGATAGCAAAGCATTTAAGATCTCTGTGAAAACTGTTCAATAAATTGACTTTGAAATTGAATTATAGTTTAATATAGCTTTATTATTATAGTATATAGAGTTAATGTGATATTTTGGACTTTTCTGGTCACATGTTTTGTTAAAGCCTCAGTTGCCATGTTGAACTTCTCTCTACAATATTGAGTTTGAAAGGCTATCCAAAATTCACCGACAAACTGATTCCCATCATATCCTTTGAAACCTTGAAATAGAGACATTCCCTCTGATCTCTAACTTGAATATCTCACAATCATAAGTTTATTAATAAAATGAATGATAAAAAATGTTACCCTTTAACAATATGATTTTTTTAAATCATTCCATCATACTGGTAAAACCCTGCACTGCCATTCTTTTTCCACCTGAGGTTAAACAAATTGTGTGATGCCAATATGTCTAAAGCAAATGTGAACTCTGCTCAAGGGTAAACCACCTGTCTAGAAAAACACGAGATCATATGAGTCATTTTTTGTCAAGTGACCAACTCACAGGAACTGATGGTTTTAGTACTGAGCTTAGCTTTACACTTTATTTGAGCTAAACCACACTGCTTACACTTCTGCTAAGGAGAACAACATATTTGCATGATTTAATGCTGATCTTTTAGTAAAACATAGTGTATATAAAAGAAAAATAGTGTGTACGTTGGAGTGTCTGGTTCTTTCTGCTACAGCGGGCCAGTGGATGTGGAGGAGACTTATCAAGTGAACAATGTCCACCTGTTCTTCCCTCTGTAAAGCTTACGCTTTGTTGACTTGGCAGGAGGGATTTTGTTTTGGGTTCCCTTTGCTCCTGGTTTTGGCCTTGGTTTGTTTAGTTAGATTTTGTTATTAATTCTTATTCTGTCTGATGCCTTGAGTTATCAGGTGTCTGACAGAAATGGTGTTTGTTTGTATTCATTCCTTTTTATATATTTTTATTTACATTAATAAATCTTTTGTTGCAACCTTATCAGCCTGACTGTGTCCTCCATTTCATTTGTCACGGCTTTGAGCTGGTCGTGACTGTACACACAAGCAAACACTCTGAAATGTCCAGTCATGCACAACGGTAAAGATGTTTATTACATTATTCCAAAACATTTGAAATGCCTAATGACATCTAAGAATTCACAGAAAAGAAGCTTTAACATCATGTTGCTGTCCTTCACACAACAAAGCCACACCACCAACAGGAAGTCAGATTATGACCACATTTTACTTTGCCAAGAGCCAAAATACCGTACAGGTTACATAAACATTTAGTTAAATTACTTTCAAATTTAAAGGGTTAGTTCCCCCAAAAATAAAATTCTATTATCATTTACTCACCCTCATGGTAAATGGACTTCATTTATACAGGGCTTTGGAGTTTGGATCTTGGATTTCAACCAAACTGAGTCAAAAACCAGTCAACGTCACTCTGATTGACGAAGCGCATTGCAAAATAATGGCACAGCTTTTAGACCTGACTTGTAAATTATGTCACTGTTCTTTGTTCTTCAGTCACGACAGAAGAGAATGAGGCAGTTTGAATTCTTTTCCTTTTTTTTTTTTTACAGAAAAACACTATAAGTACTATAAACAATAATAATATTAATAATAATACAGCAGCTGATCCAATGTAAATCCAGTTCCATGATGTCCACTCATTGCCTGCACTCATTTCTTCTCCCTGGTTTTCTTGTTCGGTGGGTTTGATTTCTGTTTCTGTTTTGATTCTGCAACAAAAAGTAAAGAAAGAAATATAAAACGACATTACTGCACAGTGATAAAGACAACAGATCAACAACAGATCAGTTTATAATGTTGACTAGTTGGTCAAACACTTATTGTATTCAGATTGTATAAAAAAAACTTAAATTAAAATCCTCATATATTCAGTCAGTTTCACGTACCGATGAGCAGTTGTACAGTCTTTTGTTCAGAATAAGATGGGGTTGTGATGAAAGAGTTGAACTCTCCTGCATCAGCCTTTGTCAGATTGAGGAGTTTGAGAGGAAGTTTCCTCTCTCACACTCAGATGGACACATTTCAATTCTGTTCTTGTACTGTGGGTCCTGTCCTTCTACTGAATATTTACCTTCGATTATACTATACATAATTTTGTCATTACGGCCTCTCCAATGCACATCAGTGTCTTGAAGTTCAAGATCATGTTTAGTGGATGGACACGGCAGGACAACAGAACCGCCAATAACAGCCTTTACTGTTTCCTGCAGAAGCACTGAAATGACAGAAACTGTAACTGTAAACACACAGTCTGGCATTAATTATTGTGGCATAATTTGAACTATTAAATGTGTTGTTCAGATGCTCACCTTCATTTATCAGCGCTGCAAACACACAGATGAGGTAGAATCTGCAGAAACAGAAGAATAATACTTGTAGTAGATCACTAATAATAGCAAAGTCAAAGTTTGATTCCCACACAGGTGGTATAAGATGACTTTGTAGTTAAATGATCTAATGCTTGACAGTGGACAATAGTGATTGGTCAGTTTATTTTATGTTGGATATTACGTTTTTTTATATTTATTTGTTAATGGAGGATAAAACCAGGGGTGTGGCAACCATTCCAGTGGTGTTGACCATGTTTACGTCAGGGAATCTCGTAGACTTCCTTTGGTTTTATATCAGGTAAATTCCCAATGCCTTTTGTCTGCTGATGGCTCACTTTGACCGGTTTTCAGGTCACAGACTGGAAGATGGGGTGGGAGGGTGGGTGTGGTTGGGTCTTGGAAACATCGAGAGGAACCATCAATTTGGCCCTGTCCCAAATGGCACCCTAAACCTTTACAGTGTCACATCTGTTCTGTGTCTGGCACTCTGTGGGAGTTTTATGTTGTAGTTATTTGTGCCTAGGTTCTGTGTTCTTTTCTGTTGATTTTCATGTTGATTAGTCTCCACCGGTGTTCCCATTCTACCACTCCCCTTGTTATCTTGTTAAACTTGTTCCCCTTATTAGATAGCCCAGTGCTTAGCGGCGTCTTGGCGATGGGGATTTCGGCTGGGATGGCCACCGCATTTGGGCCTCCAGTCCGTGACCAGAGCCCAGCAATGTCCCCGTCTCCGTCCAGAGCCCAGCTAGGACCGAGTCCAGAGAGGGCTCCGTCCACTGCACCGAGCCCAGAGTGGACTCCGTCCCCTGCACCAAGCCCAAAGTCCCCTGCACCGAGCCCAGAGTGGACTCTTTCCCTGCACCGAGCCCAGAGAGGGCTCTTTCCCCTGCACCGAGCCCAGAGAGGGCTCTGTCCCGTGCACCACACCCAGAGAGGGCTCCGTCCCCTGCACCGAACCCAGAGTGGACTCCATCCCCTGCACCGAGCCCAGAGAGGGCTCTGTCCCGTGCACCACACCCAGAGAGGGCTCCGTCCCCTGCACCGAACCCAGAGTGGACTCCATCCCCACCGAGCCCAGAGAGGGCTCCATCCCTGCACCAAGCCCAGAGAGGGCTCCATCCCTGCACCAAACCCAGAGAGGGCTCCGTCACCTGCACCGAACCAAGAGTGGACTCCATCCCTGCACCGAGCCCAGAGAGGGCTCCATCCCCTACACCGAGCCCAGAGAGGGCTCCATCCCCTGCACCAAGCCCAGAGAGGGCTCCATCCCCTGCACCAAACCCAGAGGGCTCCGTCACCTGCACCGAACCAAGAGTGGACTCCATCCCCTGCACCGAGCCCAGAGAGGGCTCCATCCCCTGCACCGAGCCCAGAGAGGGCTCCATCCCCTGCACCGAACCCAGAGAGGGCTCCGTCTCCTGCACCGAGCCCAGAGTGGACTCCGTCCCCCTGCACCAAGCCCAGGGTGGACACCGTCCCCTGCACTGAGCCCAGAGTGGACTCCGTCCCTGCACCGAGTCCAGAGTGGACTCTTTCCTGCAGAACCCAGAGAGGGCTCCGTCTCCTGCACCGAGCCCAGAGTAGACTCCGTCCCCCTGCACCAAGCCCAGGGTGGACACCGTCCCCTGCACCGAGCCCAGGGTGGACTCCGTCACCTGCACCGAGCCAAGGGTGGAGCCCAAACTCAAAAAAAGAGCCTGCCATCACGCCACACACACACCAGATTTTAAAATTTACTGGATCCTGGGGTGAAAATGCCGCCACTATTTATTTGAATATATAAAAAAACAGATGTATGTGAATGCATCACTTGTCTCATTAGAGATGAAAATGATTACACAAAATCTGTAAAATGTCACTCCGCCCCACTTTTCTTTGCTATGCCTCTGGGTAAAACAAATCAATTGTTTATTATGCCATAAAGTCAGACACTTAGAAATGGGGCAGATTTTATTACAAACTTTATAACTATGTTACTACAGATATTATTACTTTTTTTATAATTCCATGAGTTAGATTTGAACATGTCCATTATCCATCGTAACCTATAGACCAATTGAGGGGATTTATAATTCAGTGTAGGCCTATCACTTAGACTAGAATTCTGTCATAGGATTTTTTTATCATTATTCAACTTAATTGTCTAAATTCATCAGTTGAGTAAATTGAATGCATATATCCAAACTTTAAATACACCGAAAGACTAGGCAAATCAACTAAAACTAACTGCACATGCATCAGGACACAAAGACGGTAGGCTAATACAAAATGCTAATGCTAACTGCTAATCAAAATTATAATTAGAGCAGATCAACCATGCAGATAAAACTATTGCTCATTCATGTTTAAAGTATTAATGATGCTTACAAGTTTTCCCTTTGTTATTCTAGTTTAATATGTTATTCTAGCATTTGACAACCAAAACACAGCAGGCCAAAATATAAGCACAAATCAGACCGTCATTCAGAATTCCTCATACATACCTGATCTTCATCCTGGTGGCCCAATATAAGTATATGTTTTATTTGACTAAATTGCAATGATGTCTAAAATTAAGTAGTTTTAAACTATTAATTAAATAATTTTAAAGCAACAGAACGTAGGCATATCGCAACTCTGAAGTGAAAGCTTGAATACACGCATGCGTTCAGTGACGTCAACAATGTGAATTGATAATCACAAACAATATATGATACAATATATGATACTGGTTAACCTTACAAACCTTTCGCATGCTTTTGTACTCTGACTCTTGATCTTCTACTGAATTTTCAATATTATCAATATAATATATTTTCTAGTTTCACTGAAAGTTATATAGAGTATTTGTCCAATTTTGTGTCAAATATGGACAAACCCAACCACTGGGTTAAAAATTTAATTTCAAAAATTAACCCAATGACTGGGTTGATTCATATCTGACAAATTTGGGTTGAAACAACCCAGAATTTTTGTCTGTCAAAAGTTTTAAAATGTTTTTAAGATGTCTCTCATGCTCACCAAGGCTGTGTTTATGAATTATGAATTTATGCTTTGATTAAAAATACAGTAATATTGTGAAATGTTATTACAATATAAAATAATTGTTTTCTATTTTAATATTTTTAAATGTAATTTATTCAATTTATTCTAAATCATTATGATATGAGGATTTGATGCTCAAAAAAACATTTATTATTTTGCTGCTTAACATTGATATGGAAACCATTCAAACATTTGTAGTAAGATAAAAGAGAGAAATTAAAAGTTTTATTAATCAAAGATTGAACTTTCTATTCACCAAAGAATGCTGAAAAAAAGTATCACCATTTTCACAAAAAATAATAACAATTATCGATGTATAATGAGCATATTAGAATGATTTCTGAAGGATCGTGTGACACTGAAGACAGGAAATGTATCAAGCTCATTACAATAGAAAACAGTTATTTTAATTTGTAATAATAGTTCGCAATGTTAATGTTTTTGCCGTATTTTGATTAAATAAATGATGCCTTGGTGAACATATGAGACTTAGAAAAATAAGAGAAACATTTGTAATGTTTCCAAACTGTTGACAAGTATTATAGATAATAATCAAAATGAGCTGGTCTTTTCAGCAGGGAAATCAGTTTTGATCATAGTGAAACGAACAGCAGTGAAATTAGTTTATGGACTTACATGAGGATGAGATTGAAGCTTCTTTCTTAAACTCCTCTGAGAAAGCATTGTGTTCTGGATCCTGATCCTCAAGTCAAACATTTATCTGAATTATTTATTTTATATTCCTTGCAAAAGAAAATATTTGTATGTATAATTTTCCTCATACATTTTTTATTGAGTCTTTAATACTATGTCATGACTTGACTTCAGTTCCAAACTGTGAGCAGGAACTGTAGGAAGTTCACATCATTTCCAGCAACATCTCAATTCTGTCCTACAGAGAAAAATGAAAAGAAAACATCGGTGAAATACATCCTGGCCTTTTCATGAATTTGCTTTTCTAACAAAAAGAATTAGAATAGAATATTCTTAAAGTTAAAAATAATAATAATAATCTAACAGTTTACTTTTTCTACAACTAATTTTCTAATAAATTACCTGTTTTCTGTTTCCTATCTGGGCTTAATCCAGAAAGCTCTTCCTCACAGTTCCTCTCTCCTGATTTCATCCTGATAGGTCAAAAGTGTTGAGAATCTCGAGGTCTGATACTCTCTGGTGATCTGATTTGTAAGTAGAAACTCAGAGACACACAAGGGAGGAGTCAGAGTAGATTAGTGGGCAAGTATGTTGTGTTTTGTATAAATGGTCATGTCTTGGTTTTGTTAACATCCTCCTCATTCGTAACTACAGAGAAACTGAAAGAGTGAAAATGCTAAATTCCCAAACTCATTTGCCTTTTAATTTTGCTTGTTTAGGCAAACAGTATCAGCATGTACAGTGCATCTGGAAAGTATTCACTGTGATTCACCTTTTCCACATTTAATGTTACAACCTTATTCCAAAATGGATTAAATTAATTTTGTTCTTCAGTTCAGTTCTACAAACAATACCACATAATGACAAAGTGTAAGAAGTTTGTTTGAAATCTTTACAAAGTTATTAAAAATCAAAATGAAAAACAAATCACATGTACATAAGTATTCACAGCATTTGCTCAATACTTTGTTGATGCACATTTGGCACCAATTACAGCCTCAAGTCTTTTGAGTATGATGCTACAAGCGTGGCACACCTATTTTTGGGCAGTTTCTCCTTTTATTATTTGCAGGACCTCTCAAAATCAGAGCATCGGTGAGCGTCAGTTCACAGACATTTTCAGATCTCTCAGAGATGTTCAATTGGGTTCAAGTCCATGCTCTTGCTGGGTCACTCAAGGACACTCACAGAATTGGCCTGTGGCCACTCCTTTGTTATCTTGCCTTTGTGCTTAGGGGTCGTTGTCCTGTTGGAAGAGGAACCTTCAAAGGTCCAGAGCACTCTGGAGCAGGATTTTATTCATGGTTGTCTCTGTACATTGCTGCATTCATCTTTCTCTCGATCCTGACTAGTCTCCCAGTTCCTGCCGCTGAAAAACATCCCCACAGCATGATGCTGCCACCACCATGCTTCACTGTAGGGATGGTATCATCTCAAGGATGATCAGTGGAAACAGGATGCACCTATGTTAAATTTTGAGTGTCATGGCAAAGGCTGTGAATATTTATGTTTTTTTTTGTTGTTGTTGTTTTATGTCATTATGGGGTATTATTTGTAGAATTTATGAAAGTAATGAATTTGATCCATTTTGGAATAAGACTGTAACATAACAAAATGTGGAAAAAGTGAAATGCTGTGAATACTTTCCAGATGCACTGTAGTTTTGATTGTGTGTGTTGTTTATCTTAATTCAATTGAACTTTTGAATTCAATGACACTGTTACAAGCACGCCAGGCTCCACCCTCTCACAACCACAACGATCCCAATCACCTGAGTACTGAGCACACACACCTGCACGTCATCATCACAGCAATCACCACCTGCACTTAACCACCTGCAACTCGCTGCATACGAGGATACCATAGGGCTAGAACGCTTCATTCAACTCTCCATCCGCTCCGCCACTCGTATGCAGTCGTGTATCAAAAAACACTAGGGCCAGTCGTCATTCTCATCATTCCTCCGCCGACCAGTTGGTGTCAGCCCTCCAGAACCCAACCCCGAACCCATGCAACTGGAGAATGCCCGACTGACAGCGGCTGAGCAGCAGAGGTGGCTGACCCAGAATGTCTGCCTGTACTGCAGTTTATCTGGGCATTACATCTCAGAATGACCAGTCCGTCCTCCTCGACCCGTGGTGAGTGCAATCATTCCTTCTCTCAATAGAATGAAGCCACTCACCACAACTGTAAGCCTTACTGCTGCTGGAATTTCCCTTTAGTTACTGCCCTCCTCGATTCTGGGTCAGCCGGAACTTCATCACCTCTGCCGCCAGCTCAAGCTCCGCACGACTGCTACTCTGACGACCAACCAAATCCAGTCGGTAACCGGAAGACCACTCAGTCGGAGGCAGGTTAGTCGCCCGTGGGTCCCATCGAGTACAAGTCGGAATCCTCCACATGGAGCGACTACACCTGCTGGTTCTGGAGGAGTCCACCGCTGACATCATCCTGGGGCGCCATGGTTAGAGCAGCACAATCCAGTCATCTCCCGGAAGACTGGAGAAGTCCTGGGGCGACAACTGCTTCCCGGACTGCTTCCCATCTCCACCGCTTCCTCTCCGCATTCCCAAGATCTCCTGTCTGTGCCACGTCCATCGAGAGTCCAGTAGAGAGATGATCAATGGATGTCCCCGCCTGTTATGCCCCCTTCAGTGACGCCTTCTGTCCCCAACGGCTTCCAAGCTGCCTCCCATCGGCCATGGGACTGTGCCATCGATCTGCTGCCAGGTGAACAAGTGCCCAAAGGAAAGATCTATCCCCTCTCACTTCCGGAGGAGAAGGCCATGGAGGATTACATCAAGGAGGCGCTGGAGCAAGGCTACATCCATCCATGCACCTCCCCTGCTGCTTCGAATTTCTTCTTTGTGGCGAAAAAGGATGGAGGCTTGCGGCCCTGTATCGACTACCGCGCACTCAATAACATCACAGTGAAATTCAGATATCCCCTTCTTCTTGTCCCAGCTGCCCTGGAACATCTCCGTGGTGCCACTGTGTTCACGAAGTTGGACCTCCGCAGCGCGTATAACCTCATCCGGATACGTGAGGGGGACGAGTGGAAGACCGCCTTTGTCACGCCCACAGGACACTACGAGTACCTCGTGATGCCATATGGACTCTCTGTATTCCAGGACTTCATACATGAGGTGCTCCGGGAGTGTCTCCACAGGTTCGTGCTGGTCTACATTGATGACATCTTGATCTACTCCCGAGCCAGGCCGACCATCGCCGCCACGCTATGGAGGTCCTTCAACGCCTGAGGAAATACTAGCGCTACCTTAAAGCAGAGAAATGCTCTTTCCATCAGCCCTCAGTGCAGTTTCTACATCATTGATCACAGTGGCATCCGGATGGATGAGAGGAAGGTGGAAGCCATCCGGTCCTGGCCAACCCCATCATCCGTGAATGAACTCCAACGATTCCCAGGGTTTGCCAATTTCTACCGATGCTTTATCCAGAACTACAGCTCCATCGATCGCCAGCCCCTCACCAGCCTTCTCCGCAAGCCCAAGTCTCTGTCCTGTCCAATACTTATCGCCTCCTGAGTGTCTCCCCGTCTCGTCCTGTCTCCTGGTCCTTGTCTCCTTCGATCCATTGTCCCGTTGTTCTACAATCAAGAAACACATCGTAACACCTCCATATCCAGCATTCACCTGAACTTCCATATCTGACTCTCACCTCATCTGCTCACATCCTGGTTCTGCAAATAAACTCTGCTTTCCCCTGCCTCTGTTATCCGTGTCACCTCTGTTTGTAACAGACACACGTACAGTACATCTGTTGTGCTTTTTTTTTCTTCGCATTGTTATAATGTTAATATTCTTGATTTTACTTTTGTATTGTTTTATAGCATTTTGAATTGTGTTTTGTATAAATGATCTACTGCTGATCAAGATTACAAAGTCCAGGTATCTGGCTATTTTTTATTATTATTAGGCTGACAATTTAATAAAATAAAATAAAGTTTCCTTTGATTCCCTGATGATTTGAGCACCAATTGAAGCTTTTTCGTGGTCTGAGGAACTTTCATTATTTTTCTGCATTTTAACTGCATGATATCATTAAGCATCTTGATTTTGACGCTATTGACTGCACTGTTAATTATTTCCCTGTTAAATAACAGGAAATTACTGGCAGCAGTGTTATCATTATTTACCTGTTATTTAAACAGTTCGTTTCTGTTAAGTTTTTTACAGTTGCACTTCCCGTAATGTTTTTCAATAGGAATTTACT
This sequence comes from Gobiocypris rarus, assembly GCA_023029165.1. Taxonomy (NCBI): domain Eukaryota; kingdom Metazoa; phylum Chordata; class Actinopteri; order Cypriniformes; family Gobionidae; genus Gobiocypris; species Gobiocypris rarus. The sequence continues at coordinate 24,616,623 of CM040929.1, read as the reverse complement.
GATTCACAGAAAAACAGGAAACAACCGACAGCAGTGTTACCATTATTTTCCTGTTAAATCTCCATTTATTTTGTTTCCATTAAATATTGCTATTTAGGGTTAGCATATAACATGTACTGATTGTTATGGACATATTCTAGCTTGAGTTCATACAAGAATAGGCATAATCCATCAGATAACACTTAAGTGAAAGAAAACTAATAGTTCTGTGTTGAAATTATTTTTTTATTGTAACACAAACACTGAAAGGTAAATACTTACAAATTTAGGCATACATGGATCAGACCAATCACAGAAACATACAGTATATCATGTTCATTGCTGACATCTGTGGTAGCTGGACGGAAAATAGCAACTGCGTCTGTCTTAAACTAGCAAAAGACACTTGCGTTTGGCTTTCCCATTTCCCATTTCTCCTGAAACAGAAATGTTTTAACTGTCAAATTTCTGTTTTAGTTTTCAATTTTAATACAGTTTAGTTTGATACCATTGAATTCACTACATACAACACTAAAGCCAACTGTCCTATCTAGAACCAACTTACCAAGAAGTATCAGAAGAGGAGTTGCAGGAATAGAGAGTGAACTCTCAAGGTCAGCTGCAGTGGCATATCCCTAGGACATAAAACAAATTAAACACAATATTAATGACATAAGTCTACCAGATAGATAGATAGATAGATAGATAGATAGATAGATAGATAGATAGATAGATAGATAGATAGATAGATAGATAGATAGATAGATAGATAGATAGATAGATATACATCATTGATAGGCTAAAACCTGCACATAAAATAGCTTCACCAGCATGTCTGGTAGCCCCAAACAGCTAAAATCCATCAAAGACGAGCAGCTGACATTAATTAATCAAATACAGTCTTAGACTAACTATAGCATCATAAACAGCTATTAGTTAATAGATTTATGTTAACGGTTTGATTTTCAGGATGAATGTACTTTAAGACGCAAATGGAAACGAATGCCACACAAACTTGACAACGAGAATGCTAAATTATAAATTATAGGCCTAACCTTAGCCTATTGTTTATAGATTTAGATCGTACATAAATGGACATTAAAATAAGCGCATTGTTTCTAAAATGAATGGACAAACTATCGAAATGTTGCTAGCTTGAATCACCATGGCTCATTAGCTAAGTTATTTCATTTCATGTGGTTTAACCCTTGTGCATTAAAAAAAGGTTACGCATAGACGCAAAATGCCCAAAAACTGTCATAGAAATATGATTTATTAACATTTTTTTCCACTTTCACTGATGTCATTTTTTTAACCAGCATCTGTTCTATCCATAGATACCAAACATTCATTAATTTTAAGAACTTTAACCCTTTAAATGCTGGTTTGTTTACATAATGCCATATGTGTTTTTATATAAAAAAATAAAAATAGTAGTTTATTTTCATAAACTAAATGCAAAGCAGAATTTTTCTTTGCTCATTAGATTCTTGGGTGGGTCAGTGAAGAACAACAACATTCATTTTGAGCCATTTTTATTTTTTATTTAGTGTCAGATTTAAAAAAAAAAAACTAACACTTAGGTCCATAATGTACAAAAATGTCCATGCCAAAAAACTGTCATTTTTTTCCACTTTTACTGACTCTTTTTTATCAGCACCTCTTCTATTCATAATTACCAAACATTCATTCATTTTCAGAATTTAAAGCTTTACAAATTGGTTTCTTTACATAACGCCACTGTTGTTTTCTATAAAAATAATCATTATTACAATAATTTTCCATATACTAAATTGTCACAGGTCGGAGCGGACCGCGTGAGTGCCGCTCCTCCTCAATTTCCACCTCGGGAGGTTCCCAGGGATACCTCAGACAACCAGACACAACGAGGACACTGGAGTGGGGTTTTAAAACACAAATCTTTATTAATTTACTTAAAATGGGGAAGGGGAAGTGAAGGGGCTAAAATCCAGGGGACACTGGATGGGTGAGGACGCCGCTCGAGCTTGCTGTCTCTGTCACAGGGGAACCTCAGATAAGTCGCCTCGTTCCTTAACTCAATGTCTGGCTCCAATGTCCTTCCGTTTGCTTACTCTCTCTCTTTCTCTTTTCCAGTTCGACCTTAAGTGTACTTGGATTGCGTGTGGAGTGCTGTGGGTGAGTCAGTGTCTTGACTGTGAGAGTGTCCACTTGGAATCTGCCGTGGTGTGCTGTGTTGTGTGTGTCGTCACAAAGACCACTTTCCAGGCCAACCCACTCTCTGTGGAGGATAGGATCCAAGCTGGCGGAGCAACGAGCCCATAAATTCATGCTGTGAACATCACCTAATCTCTGTTTCTACGACGATAGTACGACCGAGCCAAGTAAGAACCCTCAAGAACTGTATTGATACGTGGCTGTGTTGGAGGAAATTGTTCGTGTGTGTGCAGTGCCTGAGTGGAGAAGAGGGAACGCCACGCATGCTCTGAGTAAACGCACTCGGCGGATACACTCATCTGCACTTACCTGTGTGGAGTCGCCTGGAGAAGCGCTAGATCCAGCACCGCCACGCTACCAAGCCCGAGGCGAAGAGAGAAACGGACGAACCGTGTCTGAAGTCTGTGAGTGATATCCATTGAGCGGTTATACTTACCTGATGTCACCGGGTGACTCTTTCTGGGCGGAACCATAGTGGCAGAGATTGGTTCCGCCGGATCAAACACCGCCACTTCCGGTTTCTCCCGCGCCAAAATCGGGTTTGATCGGCGGCAGCTGCGCAAATGAACAGCGCGACCGCTGGATTGGAGGAAGAGGAAGCGGGAGGGGTATAAATAGGCTTCCAAAAATTCAGTGAGAGGCAGTCTTAGCAGCGGTCGCACACAGCAGCAGCTGTCAGTTCCGTACACGGGCAAAGCGTGGTGGTAACCGCTTCCAGCCGTCGCGGCGAGAGGATCTGGGCGTCTGGGCAAACACGAAGGACCATATGTGGTGAATATTGTGGACTGAGCGAACAAGGATCCAGAGAACTGCAAAGAGAAAGAAAGAGACGGGCTGAGTATAATACAGACCGTGTGTTGCATTGTGATTCAAGTGCCAAGTGTGTATCCGGTTCTGTGAAGTTGCATGCAGGACAACTTACCGGAAGTGTTGATAAACGAGTCCCTTTGGGAGAGAGAGCACAGCGGCCAGGACGCGAGCCGAGCACTGGAAGAGAGAACGGGACGAGAACACGGGTTGATCAATGTGAGTACCCTGAGAAACTTATGCAGTAGCAAATTCGGCCGAAAGTGTATCATCTGTGAGCTTTGTTGAAGTTGGATCTAGGAACACGAGTGGCCCCATCGGAGAGCGAGCATGGGAGAGACAGTAGACAGTGAAAGACGCCGGGTGGTGCAGCAGCGACGCCCTCTTGCTGGTCCTTCGCTATATACAGCGCTTCAGTGGTCCCCCGAGGGAAACAACGTGGGAAAAGTGGTCTCTGGACCTTAAACTGCACCTGGATTGTGTGTGTGGAGTGCCGTGGGTGAGTCAGTGCCTTGACTGTGAGAGTGTACACTTGGAAACTGCCATGTTGTGCTGTGTTGTGCGTGTTGTCACAAAGACCACTTTCCAGACCTACCCACTCTCTGTGGAGGAAAAGATCCTGGAGCTGGCGGAGCAACTAGCCCTAAATTCATGCTGCGAACATCAACCTAATATCTGCTTCTACGACGATAGTACGACTGGAGTTAAGTAAGAACCCCTTGAGTAACCATATTGATACGTGGCTGTGTTGGAGGAAATTGTGTGTGTGTGTGTGCGCAGTGCCTGAGTGGAGAAGAGGAAAACGCCTCACGCACGCTCTGAGCAAACGCTACCGGGCGATACACTTACCTGCACTTACCTGTGTGGAGTCGCCGGAGAAGCGCCTATCCAGCACCGCCGCCATGGTCAAGCCACCTCCGAGCCACCGTTATCACGGAGCCTGAGACGAGGAGGGAAATGGACAAACCGTGTATACGAAGTCTTGTTGACCCAGATCTAGCGGATGCCCTGGAGGTGCTTACCCAGATACTGACCGGACCATTGACCCACCCCTAAAGGAAGCCGCCGGACCACGCCCAAGACAAGAGGTACCCTGTCACCCTCCATCCCAGTACTTACCGAATATATATTCCTGTGTTCAGGAGAAGGAACGAGCTGTGTCGTGAACGCCTCAAGGTCTGAATTGGGAAAGAGAAAGAGACGAGTAAACAAACGGAAGGACATTGGAGCCAGACATTGAGTTAAGGAACGAAAAGACTCACCTGAGGTTCCCTGTAGACGGAGACGGCAAGCTCCGAGGCGGCGTCTTAACCCTCCAGTGTCCCCTGGATTTTAGCCCCTTCACTTTCCCTTCCCCATATTTTAAGTAATTTAATAAAGGATTTTGTTTTAAAGCCCCACTCCAGTGTCCTCGTTGTGTCTGGTCGCCTGGGGTATCCTGCGCTCCGACCTGTGACAATGCTAAACAATTTTTATTTTCTTTGATTAGTAGATTCTTGGGTATGTCAGTGAAGAACTACAACAGTAATTTTGAGGCATTTTAATATATATATAAAAAATATATTAATATTTTTTCCACTTTCACTGACTGTTTTTTTTTTTATCAGCATCTCTTCTATTCATAATTACCAAACATCCGTTCATTTTCAAAATTGTAATGCTTTAAAATCATTAATATTATTTCTTTACATAATGCCGCTGTTCTTTTCAATAAAAATATAATAAATAAGATAACAAATATACTAGCTTCAGTGGGCAACACTAGCTTCAGAGCTTCCTCTGCTGAGGACCTTCTCTTCATCTTGCAAACGATGAAATGATCAACCCCCCAAGCACCACATATTTATAGGTTTGTAAGTGAGAACCTGTGTGAACTCAAACTTTGTATAAAACCTACCAGACTAAACAATCTGCATTGTGTTGTGGTAAAAATATAATGTGTTTAGGGGCTTCTGAACTTCTTCAAATTCAAGCGCACCTTTTATCTCCGACAAAAACAATAACAATTGAAAAGTGCAATCAAGGGTTAAGATGCGTGTTTGGGTGAAAAAGAAAAACCTCAAAGCTCATTAACCTTCTTTGACCTTTTTCATAGTTTTTACATTGCCCTATGACCCTGCCGTGGGTGTGACACATACATGGAGTGGGATTTTGATTGCCAGTACAATATAATTTCTTTCAAACTAATCACACACATTAAATTTTCAGTAAACACATGCAAACTACCCTCTGACATCCTTACCAATATACCCACACAATTATACCTGCATTGTTTTTCCAATTGACTCTATAATATACTATAATATGAATTAGTAGAAAATACAAATAAAGCAAGTATTTATTTTATATGCCAAATTTGAAAATATGGCACAATCTAGTAAAAAATTGTAAAAATGTAAAATTTGAAGCCTTTCCAATAGAATGAATGCCTATTTGCAAATAGTGTATCTTTTATAGTCAAATGGCCCTTACAAAATTCCAGTTATAATGGGTTTCAATGTGGACATTTTTGTCCATAAGATGCTGAGTGTGAGTATTTTTGTATGGAGGGTAAAATTATTTTTAAGGAAATGAGGATAAAATATTAAAAATCCAATAAAAATAAACACCTGAGCCAAAATTCATGTAGTTGGCATTAACAAAGGCACACTTTTAACAAAAAACAAAACTGAAATGGACAAAAATGTCCATAAGGTTGCACAAGGGTTAAGTCTGTGGTGTTTAGTATACATCAACATCACTGATAGATGTTAAAACTATACATGACTTTCAAGAAACTCTTTATTCTCACCGTGTTATTGTGATTTTGGTCGATGAAACCACCGCGATCTTCCGACATGGATCTCCATAGTGTCAGGTTCAAATGCCACCTTCTACGCTCCTTCCCACAATGCAAACAAATACTGCATGTTGAACATTAACATGTTATTTCAAATAGTGGCGTAATAGACATAAGGCGCCTTCCAGCGTGCTGCGTATCATACGGATATTTACACTGTGTTCAGAAAGACACACATTTGTCTAATCTTCATTCAGTAAATGCATTTAGTCTGTTAGTAATGGTTTGCACTGTCGATTATTGATTGAATCAGTGGTTGTTTAGCAACTTTAAAAAAACGAAATGAAATTGCTAACTTCTCCATTTATTTTTAATTTTTTTAAATTTATTTTACAATAGGCTAAGCATAAAATTACATATCGGCATTATCTCCAAACATAGCCTATCCGACATCTTTGCTTGAATTTTCTATTTACGGTTAAATAACAAAATGAGGTGTTATTTAACAAAATTAACAGGAAGGCGCAGTTATTAAAAATAACAGGTTAATCATGTTGAAATTTGGGTGTAAATTAACAGGAACATTTAACAGTGTGGGTTGGAATCCGCCTTGTGCAGTTTGTTATTATCTCTTTTCATCACAAATCACACCAGAAATGCATATACTTTCAATAAAAATTAAGAACATTTTCTAAATGTGGAAATAAAGTGCCAAACTAAATGTTTAATAATAATAAAAGCCTTTATTGGGTAGGGTTAGGGTCGGTGTAGGAGGGCTTTTATTGTCCCATTAAGGCTGCATCCATTTAATCATTTTAATAAATATAATAATTTACACTGTTATTATTGCATCCTATTAATGTACAACAATACTGAGTTACAAATAATATGTATCTGTCAAAATAAAGTATAAATTACATGTAATTAATATTTACACGTATTGCAAAGAACTGCTACTTTATTATGGTGTTGGATATAACAACTTATATCGAATATATCAACTTAGTATGCTATTTACCTTAGTAAATAGAATCTACAGCTATTTGCACTTAGTGTAAATATCGTCTATCGCTAAGAAAATATGCTATTTACACTCGGTGAAAATAACTGCTGCCATATTTAAATGCTGCATTTCACAAAGGAAGCTAAAGAGAAAAGACATCAGGTGATGATGGTTGGTTACCTGTTGATGGTTTTATAATCATCATGAAATCGACTGATGTCATTTGATTCTAAAATTTGTGTTGTGCAATTAATACATTTACATTACAAACTCTGTGTTAATGAAGCACGAGATCCAGTAGTCTTATAACATTCAGCTTTGATCAAACATGAGCACAAAAAGTTAATCTATGATGACAAACAGACATCAACAATCATCACATGAATCTCCTCAATGGTGACAATCAAAAGTGCTGCATATTCCAATTCAGCTGCATCATTTATTCATGGTGCAATGCATGCTGGGTACAGCATAGTACAAAACTACCAGCATGCATTGCAGCATGAATAAATTATGCAGCTGAATTGTCCAAATGTTTTAATTCTAAAAATGTGCTTTTATTTGATGCTGTTGTCTTTGTTGTGACATTTAGTAGCGTTTTGTTTATCTGATTATATGGATATTTTGTTGCTTGTCCTCCTCTGCTGAGATCTTCAGAGATGTAATGTCTTCTTTTATCTTCAGTTTATTTCATCAAGGCTTGGCTGAAGTCAGTTGTAGTTCTTGTGTTTCTGCTCGTCTCTAAAATTATAACTACAGATATGAGGACATTAGACGTTATACTCGTCTAACCTGGCCTGATGAACTTTTCATTCAGAAAACGATTCTCCTCCATCCCGCTTGTGAATCAGGGTTGCTAAGGTTTCACAACAAAACTCGCCCAATTGCTACTTAAAACTTCCCCAAAACTAGCCCAATAGTATTTCGTGTGGTCCCCGTAAAAAAAAACGCTGTTCGAGTGGCAGGGTTACCCTGCTAAAATTTGCATTCCCAGGGCTAAATATCACATTATCGGGTCGCTTCAACCCGCGGACATGAAAAACAGTGAGCAGCAACAGTGATAAAGTAGCCCAATTTGTGTTTTTGTATTTTAATTGTGGTAATTCACAACTTCACATATATGAATAGTGTTGTAAAGAATTCAACCAAAACATATTTTGTATCTATCCTGCAGCAGAAGACACTACGGAAAAGACGCTGACTGACCGCTACGAACATCAGCTCAAGACTCATGTCAGGACAACGACCATGTTGGTGTGAAGGAAGAAGATTTGGTCATGTGCGGGCTATTTATCTATTCGGTTGAAAAGTTCCCATAGGCGAATAAAGTGGCAACATGTTGCACAATACAGCATACAGCAACTATAGTACAGTGTAGTATGGGTGAAAGGCCTATTAAGACATTTTTCTTTTAAATGTTAATCTTCATTTTTATGTTATCTTATAGGTTCAGAAATTTCACTTTAATGGCAACTAAAAGGACGTCATTGCCATTAAAGTGAAATTACTGAACATAAACAGCCTGATTAAAAAAATATTGCTCATTAAATAAAAAAACGTCAGACGGACTTTTGCATCGAAGTCTTCACATGCATTACAATGAGTCACTTGTACTGCAGTTATATTGCATCTATACTTCAATATAATTCAAATCACCAATTGAACTTCATTGTACAGCAATTATATTTTATCTATACTTCATTATACTGCAAATGTACAGTTGTACTTCAATGTACAGCAGTTATTTTTTGTAAGGGATATCGCACATTCGTGGCAAAGGCATCACCCACTTTGCGTCATTCGCGTTTCATGGTGCAAATGTAAGCCCGTTCAAACCTGCCTGCTTCAAGCGGGACTCAAACCCGATGGCATGTGAGTCAGACGCTCCAAAAAGGAGGCTTAAGGCTGCAACCCCTAGCGTCAGTCGCTGTAGCGTCTCTTGAGATCAGTGGAATGAGGTTTACTCGCAGCGACTACTAGCTGGCCTCCGTTATCCTCACTCCCATCCGGGTCACGGCACCAATGTAAACCCCTCCTGTTCAAACCTGCCTGCTCCAAGTGGGACTCGAACCCGATGGCATGTGAGTCAGACGCCCAAAAAGGAGGCTTAAGGCTGCAACCCCTAGCGCCAGTCGCCGAGCGCCTCTTGAGATCAGTGGAATGAGGTTTACTCGCACAGCGACTACTAGCTGGCCTCCGTTATCCTCACTCCCATCCGGGTCACGGCACCAATGTAAACCCCTCCTGTTCAAACCTGCCTGCTCCAAGCGGGACTCGAACCCGATGGCATGTGAGTCAGACGCCCAAAAAGGAGGCTTAAGGCTGCAACCTCTAGCGCCAGTCGCTTGAGCGCCTCTTGAGATCAGCGGAATGAGGTTTACTCGCACAGCGACTACTAGCTGGCCTCCGTTATCCTCACTCCCATCCGGTCACGGCACCAATGTAACCCCTCCTGTTCGAACCGGCCCGCTCCAAGCAGGATTCGAACCCTGGTCCACCGGCATGAGTCAGACGCTCTAACAAGGAGGCTAAAGGCTGCAACCTCTAGCATCAGTCGCTAGAGCATCTCTTGAGATCAGAGGAGTGAGGTTTACTCACACAGCGACTACTATAGTTTTCCTCTGTTACACAAATTCACATCTTTGCATTGACTTTGACTCGTGTGGCCCAACCAGGCGCACTATTTGCACTTGTAAATAGACATCGTCTTTTTATGTTGTGCAAAGGATTTAGGTTAATGTTATGTAAATTTTGAGGAAAAATCCAATAAATAGATTTGTCTACTGAGAATATAACAGCACAAACAGTGTTTTTTTACACCAGAGAGAATCAATGAAAGCTGCAACAAATAGCCTTTTAGACCTGACTTGTAATTTCAGTTCTTTGTTTTTTACAATAAATAACAAAGAAACACACTATAAGCACTATGAACAATAGTACAGCTGATGCAGTGTGATCTTATGTGATGATGTCTCCACTCTGATGATGTCTCCACTCATTATATCACAAACAATCTTTCTGTTATTGTCTCTCTCCGATGTACATCAGTGTCTTGAAGTTTAAGTTCACGTTCAGTGGAAAAGCACGGCAGAACAACAGAACCGCCAATAACAGCCTCTACTGTTTCCTCCAGAGACACTGAAATACCAGAAACTGTAAACAAACAATCTGACATTTATTAATATATCATTTTAACTATTAAATGTGTCTTTAAGATGCTCACCTTTGCAAACCCACAGATGAAGCAGAATCTGCAGAAACAGAACCAACTCCTGTAACTCCAGCAGTAGCTCATGACACTACTGGGCCTAATAATGGCAAAGTCAATGTTTGATTCACACACAGATGGGATAAGATGTCCTTGTTGTTAAATGATTTCAGATGTTACAGGTAATATAATAACCAACATGAAAAATGTGTGCAGAATAGATTGAGCATCTGCTGATATTATGTGGGAAACAAAAGGTGTCAGGGAATTTAGAGGTGCTAAGATGCAATGCATCACTTGTTTTAATGGAGAAAAAATGCTTACACGATTGCGTAAGAGACTGTATTCTCTGATGGTCTGACGAGGAATGATTCAGACAGGATTGTTGTCAGATTAGATGTCTGGTAGTGGACAGATACAGTAGGTTCCAAACATCACGTCATATCTCGGTTTTGTTTCTTATCACCATACCTCAGTCTGATCTACAGACAAACTGAAAGAGAGAGAAAGCAAAACTCACAGCCATGTCAAGAATTTGTCTTTCAAGCTCCCTGTTTATTGTCATATCAACATGTAGGTTTTGATGTGTGTGTTGATTGTGTTACTTCAGTTGAACTTTTTTTCATTGATATTTGTTTTGCTTTATATATCTCTGTATTTATATTGCATTTTTATAACATTAATAGTTCCCTTCGAAAGGGAACGAGACGCCGCGCCGGAAAGACGCTACGGGGAAACGCCTCAGCGTGACCGGTGTCTGAATCGCTATCCAATCACATCAATCCTATTGACCGGCGACAGCCTCTGATGTCATCACCATGCGACCAGGAAGTATATAAGGGCGCCATGCAAACACAACACTATCCTTCTTCGTCTTCAGGGACTGTTTGTCTGAGTTGACTATTAAAGAATGTCAAGTAAGAAATGCACAGAGAAGAAGCGCGACTTTCACAAGTGCGCGGATCCGTGTCCCAGGTTTCTCACGCCTGAGGACACACACACTCTCTGTGTGTTCTGCCTGGGAGAGGAGCATGCACGTTCTCAGGGAGCTTCCTGTGCAAACTGTGAGCGCTTCCTTGAGAACGCCTCCGCTCGCCTGGCCCTCTTCTTGAGGGAAGAAGGGCCGGCGGTTGGGGCGGTCCCGCTCATGCCGAGGCTGAGCGGCGGCGTTGTCCTATATTCCACTGAGGTCCGGGGCGCCCAGGCAGGCGGGTGTCCCTGGTCCGCCACGGTCTGAGGACCGGAGGCAGGACCAGCGCGTGAGCTGCCGCCGCGGCGCCTCTGGCTCGGGTAGGGCGCAGAAGTGGCGGGACACCCGAACCGAGGAAGGCGGCCGGTGAGAACCGGAACCAGCGCTGGCGGGCAAGAAGTCTCCGCCCCTAGAGCGCGCAGGTAAAGAATGAACTTCCCTTCCTCCCACTTTCTCGCGCGCCTAACATCGGACGGGCGGGGCCCATGATGAGCGGATGTGAGACTCTGACGGCCTGCCTAGCCTGGTTGGAGAAAGCGCCCCCTCAGGTTGGTGGTGCACCTATACATGCTAATGGATTATCATGGAGTTCGGTTTTGGGCGTTAGCTTCGCTGGAGAGCATAACCGCAATATAAATATAAATATATATAAATAAATAACCCGAGTTTTCTCCGCTACAGTCCCATGGGATGTAGCGTCCTTGGGTGAGTGCTTTCCTAGCTGAAGCTGAGTGCCAGTAGCCACCCGGATAAAACAGTGGTTCTCTCCCTGTGGAAGATTTGACAGGTGTGTGGGGCTGTTGTGTGAACTACAGCGGATCTATGCCCAGCCCTATGGGGCTTTGTGGGACTCGGGGTTCTGTATATTTCCCAAGCTTTGTTAGATCTAGTGCAGGCTGGCCCGGTTTGTGAGGGCGCCGCACCGGTTGGCCTAGGCAGTTTGTTATGGGATAGGGCGTTCCCAAATGGTTAGGTGTCCGCCCTGAGCCTGTTTTTAAATATTTAAAATCAGTGTGTTGTGTGATCCCTAGCTCAGCCTCCTCTTGTTACAGAGTCGTCCGGCCAAGGCCGCCCCCTTCTCTGCGTTCTGGGGTTATAGTAATGCAGGTGGGTGTGTAGCAGAATGAACAGCGACTCAGCCAGTGGTCGTGGGCGGGGTTTTTTTGCGCCTCCGCATGCGCGTGCAGGCTGCTTTTGCTAACCCGCTTTCCAGAGCTATTGTGGCCGCCATCTTCTGGCGGCCCTGGCCCCATCCTGGAGGATGTCTGGCCAGCGATCAGCATATTTATGAAATGTTTTGCTGTCTGCTCTGTGTCTTCTGCTCCACCTTTTAGGGCTTGGGGTGAGCTGCACTTCGCAACCTCGTGCTTCGTATGGTTTGGTCGGATGCTCCCCTGGAAGCCGAAGCATTGCCATGGCTGACGCCCTCGCATGAATGGCAGGCCCCGGGATAAACGGAACGGCGGCCTCCCTGAAGCAGGTGACGTAAGTTGTACTCCCTTGCTTTAGAGGGTTTAGGCACTTTTGCTGAGTACACTGCTATGTGCAATGTGTTTAGGTCTATGTTGTAGGCACTGCCGGAGAGACTGCGCCATCGCATGGAGGACTCTGCGAGACCATGGGTTGGAACCAGCCCTGGTAAGGGTGTGTGAAGGCAGCCGGCTGGGAGCAGCCGGTGCCGGCAGTCTCGGCAGCGGACACCGAGCGGGTAGGAGGCCTCGTTAGGCCACCCTGCGAGGGAGTCCCGACATCACAGCCCGTGTGGGCCTGGGAGGATTTCCCTCAACGATGTCAGCTTCAGCAGAACCTCGTCGACTAGTAGGCCCTTTTTGGCCTCCCTGGGGATGAGTCCCCAGGTGATAACTGTATGAATCAAAACAGTTCTTCGTCAGTTTCCGGTAGGCAGTAGGCCTGCAGACCTCCCCAGAGACTCGGAGGTGGGCTGCAAGATGCCCATAGCTGGCTTGAGGGCCTGCTGTGGTAAGAAAAAAAAAAAAAAAAGAGTAGCAGGCCTCGTCTAGCCTTCCCCGAGGGGGTGTTTCTGGGCTTCAGTCACCAGATGACAGGTAGCAGGCCGCTCTAGGCCTCCCTGAGGGTCTGCCGTGGGTCAGCAGGCCTCGCCTGGCTTCCCCTGAGAGGGTGTTCCCGGGTTTCGGTCACGGCCGGCCAGGTGCCCCGTGTGCATGGTTTGGCCTCCGCGACCCCACACGTGTATTTCACCGTAAGCCTCCGCAGTGAGCGGGTTTCTTCCCTTGGCATGTCCCTGCCACCCCTAGGGTTAAAAGTCCACCTTCGGCTGGTACCCTAGAGTTTCCCATATGCAGCTCTCATGGGTCATATGTGTACTCTTAAAAAAAAAAAAAAAAAAAAAAAAAATCAGGCCTCCCTGTGGGTGAGTTCTGGTTCCCAACCTCTGTGACAGGGAGCACGGTTGCTAGCTGGGAGTACAGCTGGCACGTTCTGCTATCAGGTGGCAGGCCTCGCCGGCCTCCCGGAGGTCGCTTCCTGGTTTCCAACGCCAAGGCAACGGGTAGTATGGACGGCTGACAGGTAGCAGACCCGCGGGCCTCCTGTGAGATTCACCAATGGGTAGTAGGCCTCACCTGGCCTCCCCTGGGGACACATTCCTGGCCTTCAGTCACTAGACCGCTAATGGTGGGCAGCCATTAGGCGTTAGGCCTCTCCAGGCCGCCCTGAGACTCGCCATTACACGGGAGGCCTCTTCGGGCCTCCCCAGAGGCGAGCGCTGGGACTTCAGACGTTGCGCACGTCCGGCCAGCAGGTAGCAGGCCTCCCAAAGTAAGGCCTCCCTGAGGGTGAGCCCCTGAGCTGTACGCTCAGTTGGCCAGTATATGCGCTGTTCGAGGAGTAGGCCTCCTGGGCGCCCTTGGGTAGGAAGTTCCCGGCCTCGGTCCCGGTGACAAGTTAGCGTGGGTCGCTAGCAAGTCTGGATGCCAGGTGGTAGGCCTCGCCAGGCCTCCTGAGTCGAGCCCCGCGTAGGTCTCACATGCCCGCAGGAAGGAATGAGTCCTGGTCCCCACTCCTCTGGTATAGGGCCCCACGCGGTTAGCAGGTGGCCGCAGGTGGTAGGTCCGCTTTAGGCCTCCCTGAGGGAGTGTGTGCCGCTTTACAGCTACCTCGATGGCTAGCTCAACTGCGGTCAGATGGCAAGAGGCTCGGCTTCCTGAAGGCGAGCCCCTTGGGGCGAACACTCGTGCAGTTAGCACGGTCGGCTTCTCTGTAATATCGGCCTCCTAGGACTCCCTGAGGGGACGAACTGCCGGGTCCCTGCTGCCATTACACCTGGCCTCTACAGTTGCCTTTGGGAGCGAGTTCCCTGGATGGGAACACTTAACTGGCTTACGCTGACAGCTAGTGGTCACCTGCTATCAGGTTCCGGGTTTTTAGCCGGCATTACCTGAAGGCGGTTGCATACCCAGCACGACGAAACGACGCTGTTGCTATGCGGTCCCTACAGGACGGGACTTGCGAGGTTGCCTACAGCATGGGTACCTACCGGGCAGGCCTCAGGAGCTCCTCAAGGGAGGGTCGTATGTGAGCTTACAGCCGCCTGGGCCTGATCTGTCGGTGTAGGCCCCTCGGGGCCTCCCCAGTTAGATCGGCATGTAGGCCTGTTAGGCCTCCCGAGCGCCATAAGAGATGCGCTTGGTAGATCCTAGGATCGAGCGGCTGAGCTCCCCTCGCTAGCAAGGGTCGGAAAGCACTAAGCTGAGAGCTGCTCTCCAGGATGGCCCGCCTCTGAGGTCTGGCCTGAGGCGGACACTGCCAGTCTTGCAGTCCCCAGGCTGGCCGCCTCCCCGGAGGCGCATTCCAGAGGCTCTGTTTCTCAACAGACAGGGCTGGCCGACGGAAGCGTCCACTTTAGTGAATGCCAGGTCTGGCCTCCTGGTGGCATTCGGTGAAGGTTTTCCGAATAGTGACTGGCTGGGGCACCCTCGGGTCCCCCTAGCCACATTCCCTTAAAGGAACCCCTTCTGTTGAATGGGCTGGTTCCAGGCCTTTGAGCGGCCGGGAGGACTTCATGCGGTTCGCGAAGGTGCCCCCAAGGCTTATAGCTTGGGCTTTGACCGATAGGGGATGCTGTCACTGACAGCCTGGTGTGACCAGAGGGGGAGTGGTTCAGGCATTTCAGTTGAATGTGCTTGTCCTGACAGTCGTCACTGCCAGTGGGCATGCACTCCTCGGCATGGAGGCGTGGGTATATCGTTCTCGTAGCGCCTTTTCCGACGCAGCGAGTTCCTTCGAAGGGAACGCCTCTGGTTACGACCAACCTTAGTTCCTGAGAACAGGAACGAGACGCCGCGTCGCTTGCCATGCCATCGGGCCTGCCTGCCCGCCAACAGTCCCTTCAGACGAAGAGGATAGTGTTGTGTTTGCATGGCGCCTTATATACTTCCTGGTCGCATGGTGATGACATCAGAGGCTGTCGGTCAATAGGATTGATGTGATTGGATAGCGATTCAGACACCGGTCACGCTGAGGCGTTTCCCGTAGCGTCTTTCCGACGCAGCCGCCTCGCTCCTGTTCTCAGGGAACTAAGGTTACAGTCGTAACCAGAGACGTTCTCTTTATTTTGACATTGTTTTGCATGTTATATAAATGCATGTTGTGTTGTGTTTTTGTACTATATGGACAAATTGCTTCTGATTCCTATTGTCATTGTTTTTCTGGTTTAATCTGATCTGCCTTGATCTGATGCGTTTCATTTACTAGTAAGGAGTGGTGTTGATGTGGAAACTCTGAGCTCCAGGATGTTTATCATATACACACACACACACACACACACACACAAACGCACGCACGCACGCACGCACACACACACACACACACACACACACACACACAAACAAACACAAGAAGATTGTCATGGTGCGGGAATCTTAGGAACAAACCTCAAAGGAGTCAAACCCAAACAAAAACTTTAATTGTATGCTCAGAAACAGGCAGACGGGCAAGGAAACGTCTACCTGGGGGCCGACAAGGAGCGGTCGCGTCTGAGGAGGAAGCCTCCAGGACGGTACTGGTGCCGGAGCCAGGGTGGTGCCGACAAACCCAGGAGGTCAGGGCAAAGCCAACAGTTCAAGGGACCAGGGTGGAGCCGGCAGTTACCAAAATTTTCTTGGGAGGAGCTATGGACTCTAGAGCGGATTCATGGGCTGGAGTCCTCTCTGGACTCGGGACAGTTGAAATTTCCAATATAAACATCCAAATAAATCTCCGTTCTGAATGTTGCAGAGCTCTTGCCTCCTCTGAATATACCTTGGGATAATGAAGTAGATTTAAAGGTGCCAAGAATGCATCGTACAACATTTTTTAAATTGTTTCATTTAAATTGAAATCTACATAGAAGGTATGTGGCTTAGTTAAGGACAACTATTGCCATTTACAACCTTAGGATTTGTCCCTAGAAAGAAATGGGCTGTTATTATCTTATTTGGAAGGGTCATGAATAATAATGTTGTGCTCTGCTCTGATTGGCTGTTTCTTCTCTGTACATCAGCGCGGATCCTGATGAATATGAATAGAACTGCAAATAGCAGCTGACACACCGCGCTAAGCAAGATTACAATTAATAATAGTACACAATTCATCTGTCCGTATAATGCAGCACATACGCCCTTAAAGATGAGTAGAATTTCCTTTGTTTTGAAGGTGGGAACTTATTGTTCTCAAAGACAGTTGTGTTGTATATTGTAGATTTATGATAACACATGCAGGAAAAATATTAACCTCAGTGTAAATATCAATCAATCAATCAATCAACTTTATTTATATAGCGCTTTTACAATGACG
This sequence comes from Gobiocypris rarus, assembly GCA_023029165.1. Classification (NCBI taxonomy): domain Eukaryota; kingdom Metazoa; phylum Chordata; class Actinopteri; order Cypriniformes; family Gobionidae; genus Gobiocypris; species Gobiocypris rarus. The sequence continues at coordinate 24,599,867 of CM040929.1, read as the reverse complement.
ATTGTTTCAAAGCAGCTTCACAGTGTTAAACAGGACAACATTGCAACAAAATTTGATTTGGCTAGTTTAATTTGGATAGTTTATAGAATTATATATGACCAAATTAATAAATTCTATTTGTATATTTAGTTGAGTAACTTAGATCATAATTTGAGTGTCCCCAACTGAGCAAGCCAAGCCAAAGGCGACAGTGGCAAGGAACCAAAACTCCATCAGGGCATGATGGAGAAAAATAAACCTTGGGAGAAACCAGACTCAGTCGGGTGCCAGTTCTCCTCTGGCCTATTATTAACAGTGTATAATTATTACTCTGGCAACCTTGCAGGTCATAAATCATATTAGATAGGAATATTCGAAATTTTGGGTATCACGCAGAGACGGGTTCATTTAGGATGGCGTCGATTACACAAGTATATGAATACTTGAAAGATCGGAGTTATTAAGGCCGGAGACGGGTTAATTGAGGATGACGTGCGGTGAGGCAAATTCAGAGGAGACACTAATGGACACGGTCTCAGCAGACACTCCAGGATGAGCTGGTCATGTCCAGATGCAGGTCCACCATCCGATCCGGACACGGCCTGGATCCGCCGACTGCAGTAAACCTCGGGATAAACAGATAGACTCACATTAGTGTGGATGCCACTCTTTATATGATGTAACGGGTACATCAGGTGTTATGGGAAGTGTTCCCGGTTCCGCTGACCTAGTTAATGCAGCCTAACAATCAGTCATTTGATTTGAATAAAGAAAGTTAAAAATGTTCTATGTGTATGCCATAGTAAAGAGATGTGTTTTTAGTCTAGATTTAAACTGACAGAGTGTGTCTGCTTCCCGAACAATGCTAGGAAGACTGTTCCAGAGTTTAGGTGCTAAATAGGAAAAGGATCGACCACCTGCAGTTGATTTAGATATTCTAGGTATTTTCAACTGGCCAGAGTTTAGAGACCGCAATAGACGTAATGGAGTATAATGCGTTAAGAGCTCGCTTAAGTACTGGGGAGCTAAACCATTTATTGCTTTATAAGTAATAAGCAAGATTTTAAAATGTATGCGATGTTTAATAGGGAGCCAGTGCAGTGTTGACAGAACTGGACTAAAATGGTCGTACTTCCTGGTTCTAGTAAGAACTCGAGCTGCTGCGTTTTGGACCAGCTGGAGTTTATTTATTTATTTATAAATAGGTCGTCATACTATTTAGTTATCAATGCTATTTACTTGGAGCTTGCTAGTTAGCTAAGGTTAACGTTACTGTACTAGCATATTGCATTCGATCTCAACACAGGGTAAATTAATGTTAATGTTGTCAGCTCATTAAGAAACTTTCAAGTTAAACAGAAATGGCTTCAACAGTCAAGAAGTGGATAAAATCAAATTACTCCAGATTTGCTCATATATTTACGGAAATGTCATGAATGAGGCCCAGTACCTGCAGAACTTCTGATGATTCGGCTGTGCAGGTCAACGTTAAGACTGCCTGGCCTTGAACATGGGCTGGTATATGCAAATTTCGGTTTTATGTTGGGATTCGCCCGTTTTTCAGTGGTCTTATGCACAAATTTTACATATGAAGGAGGAAACAAGTGTTTGAGGCTCACAGTATGCCAGTCCCATGTACAGAACTCTTATTATTCAACTACGCCAAGGTAAATACAGTTTTCCATTCTGCCTTTAAGCATAATGTCTGTAATTTGACTTTCTTTGAATTAAAAATACACTAGTTAGCCAATTTCACACGTTTGCTGGTCAGCTGTACAGTCTGAAGCTCAGATGAGGAAGCAGATGTATTTTCCTATAATGGTTTAAAGATTGCTGAGTTTGATGGAGTGAAGTTTCTTCAGAAAATCACCAGTTTCAGTTCAGTTCTCATAGTCTGGATCCTGTTCCTCTAGTAAATGATTGCTAGGAATTACATCACATACAATATTTGATGACTCTGTGTCTCCAGCTCACATTAATGTCTAGGTTTTGTTTCAATCTTTGTGTATGTGTGTGTGTGTGTGTGTGTGTGTGTGTGTGTACATTTATCATTGTATATATTTCAAACATTCATTTTTGACATTGATTGTAATAATCCAGTTAATCTGTGTGTGAATCAAACATTGACTTTGCCATTATTAGGCCCAGTAGTGTCATGAGCTACTGCTTGAGTTACAGGAGTTGGTTCTGTTTCTGCAGATTCTGCTTCGTCTGTGGGTTTGCAAAGGTGAGCATCTGAAAGACACATTTAATAGTTAAAATTATATATTAATAAATGTCAGTAATATTTATTTTCTATTTGATTATTCATGTAAGAAAAACTTTGCTTGCAAAAGCATATTTTCTATATAATTTGTGTTTGTATCACAGCATTGTTCTGTTGTGTTTTTGTATTTTATGTACACAAGCCTGTTCTCATCGTGCTCACTCTGGTTGTTTTACATGCGTGTCATTTTGTAACAGATATCCACTGGAGGCAAGGTTTAAGAACCCAAGTGCAGTTTTTATTTACAAGATTAACCATCAAAACGTAAAACAAAGATGTGGAAAACCAATAAAGAAACAAAAGACTTGACTAGACTAGACTAGACTGGACTGGACTGGACTGGACTGGACTGGACTGGACACTCACCGACAGTGGGTTACACGTTCAATAACAGACAAAGACACATGGCAAACATGAGGGCTTAAATACACAGACTGAGGACAAGACAAGACACCTGTGAACAGTGATCAACCAATTAACCAATGACAACATGACATAACAGAACACAAGACCAGGGAGCACATGGCAGGATCACATGACAAACCAGGAAGTGCATGACAACACATGACTGTGAACATGATAAACTAAAAACATGAAACATGAAACATGAACTCACACTCTAAACACCCTGCGACACATTTAGTTTGCAGGGGCGTATCACCTGATGCCATTGTTTAATGTTTTAATGTCCCATTTCTCCACAGATTTCTATACTGTCATACACCAAGAGCCTTATTGGGCCCTCAAAGAGCCCCAGTGCATGTGAAGAGCCCACAATCATTGTAGTCTTAAGCAATATATAAATATAAATATAAAAAGCTTTTCCAGCATTAGTGTTCAGAGTTGTGTATCAGTCAGATGAACTTTGACCACAAGCACATTTTATCTTTTGCACACTGTACATACAAATCACGTTTGATAAATGATGTTTTAACGTAAACATGAAACGATAAAGAATAAAAAATCCATTTAATATTGGCAAACGCAGCATGTGGTGCACTTGTGGTGCAGACAGCAACACACTGACAAACTCCTTTCCTTTAGATACAGCAAAAAATGTTCCTTATTCAGTGTTTGAGATCTCATTCTGTTACACAATAAAAACAATGATGAGCATTTGGCAAAGAATATAAAAGACAAAACAATCGTTTGCACCAGAGATAACCAATGAACTTTAATTTGAATCTACTAATTCAGAAACAATTAGTTTTGTAAAATGATTTGTTTAGTACAATTATTTGTTCTTCAGTTGAGACAGGACAGAATGAGTTATGAGTCAGCCTGAGTTAGATTTTTTTCTCAAGAGAAATATGATCAAATGAGCCCTTATAAGCACTGTATAGATAATACACAACATTAAACATTATATTATCATACACTGTCTGCTGCTCCTCTATTTTAACTATAGTGAGATCCGGCTCACTAGTCGGTGTTTAACAGGTTTAACTAGTGAAGACATTCTGAATAGTGAAGGATAAGCAGTAGCATTTGCTGTTTCACCCAAAACATTTCTCTGAATTATGTCTTATTTTGCTGCCATTGTGTCTTTAATTCAAAGTTATGTCTTGACTTTAGTTTATAATCACTGTAACTATACAGAACAAGATTGCAGCGCTTCTAATTGTAACCCAAAGAGACGAATGAAAGAGATTTGAATACAACAGGGAAATACAGCCTGACCTTTCCATGAATGTGCCTTTCACACGGGCTCAATCCATGCAAATGTAAAGAAAAGAAAAAAGAGAGGATAAAATAATTAGACAGGTAAGGCAGAAAAGTACACAATGATTTGTTTTGTGATTGCAATGTTATTCAGGGTTGATGTTCTCTTCTCTTCTTTGAGATATTCTGTTGTTTTGTATTATTTGAGTGTGTTTTGTAGTATATGAATAAAATGCTTTTGATGTATTTTCATCATACTGTTTCTGGTTTGACCTGATGCCATTATCTGATGTGTGTGTGTGTGTGTGTGTGTGTGTGTGTGTGTGTTGTTGATGTGGAAACTCAGAGCACAGGGACGTTTGCATATGTAAACATGAGAAGAGCCCAATCCCATGTGTGATCTGGTGCTGAGATCCAGCTCGGCCCTTAGAGGCCTTTAAAACCCTCATGGTCCCTCAGAGGAAATGAAGTCTTCTAAGAAATCCATCTCAACAGCTGTAAAGAATAACAGTTGTGAGCAGGAAATACAGTAACACACTCACTCACTCGCTCTACCTGTTTGCATTCTGTTCTCTGTTATTCAACCAAATCATTTTCACACTCTTCTGGTTATTTCTTACTTTTTCTGAAAACTCAAGCACAATCCTCGTCCTCTGACAGTGTTTAGCGCTAAAGCTCATACAGTCGCTGTTGGTACACAAAGCTATACAGTCACCCCAAAAGTGACCCTGGAGCACAAAACCAGTCATAAGTCACACGGGTATATTTATGACAATAGCCAACAATACATTGTATGGGTCAAAATTATTGATTTTTCTTTTATGCCAAAAATTAAGGATATTAAGCAAAGATCATGTTCCATGAAGATATTTTGTAATTTTCCTACTCTAAATATATAAAAAAATGATAAGTAGTAGTAATATGCATTGCCAAGGATTCCATTCGAACAACTTTAAAGGCGATTTTCTCAATATTTAGATCCATGATTTCTTTATCCTGCAAGCTACAATGACACCTATAACTATAATTACAGATACAGTGACACCACAGATCAAAGCCCATGATGTCCCCTCACTGTCTGGTTCTGTTCCTCCTTGGTTTTCTTGGTCAGTGGATATGGTTACTTTTTCTGCAACACGAAAAAAAAAATATAACAGAAAACATTACCTCATTATAATAAAGACAACAGATCCATCTATACTTTATAAACCGCAGCATTCAGACTGAAACATCACTAGTGAACTGTGGGATCCATTTCTTGCAGCATTTAGATTTTAAAGCAAACTTCTTTAATAAATTAAAAATGCCGTAGTTTCACACACCGTTGATGATCAGCTGTACAGTAGGTTGTTCAGATGTGTGTGTGATAAGGCAGATGTATTCTCCTGCATCAGTGTGAGTGAGATCCTTGAGTTTGATGGGGAAGTTTCCTCGCTCATACTCCTCTGGAAAGGTTTCAATTCTGTTCTTGTACTCTGGATCCTGTTTCTCTAGTGAAAGACTGCTGGGAATGATATCATACACAATCTTTCCGTCATTGTGTCTCCAAAACACATGAATATCTTGAAGTTTAAGATCATGTTTAGTAGAAGAACACGGCAGGACAACAGAACCGCCAATAACAGCTTCTACTGTGACCTGCAGAGACACTGGAACAAGAGAAACTGTAAATATAACTTTAACAGTCAGTGGCATGAATTAATCTTTCTAATGTGTTGTTCAGATGCTCACCTTTGTTTATCAGCACCGCAAACACACAGATGAAGACGCAACTGCAGAAACAGAAAAAATATATTCATTTAGCTTCCTTTGGTTCAACTAGCATGGTAAAAACAACACTTAAGTCATGAGTTTGATTCCCACACATAATAAAAGTAAGATGGTGAGATGGGATAGGGTGTACTTCCCATTCTTAGCTTTCTTACTGACCACAAATGTCATCCCTAAATTCATCCCTAAATCTGTTACAAACTGGGAGTAAATGTTCTTAAAGGACATCTTTACCCATCTTATCATATGGCAATTGATAACATTGAATTCACTGCAAATTAAACTATCAACTAAACTCCCTGCACATTCACCAGGACATGGAAATAATGCTAAGAGTTAACCACTCAAAACAATAGTTATAACCAATAAATCATGCATATTTTATTTAGCACTTAATAAACATTAATGAACCAATTCATGTTTAATGTTTTTACAACACTTAAAATATTTGTAATACTAGTTTAATAAAGCATTTGACAATCAAAACACAGCAGGCCAACACAAACACGAGCAACATGCTAACAGGCCTTCATTGCTGCGGCATGACACGTGTGTCCAAACAGCGTTTCGTTCTGCATTCAACAAACATACCTGATCATCATATCGGCCCAATATTATCAATATGTTATCACATTTATTTGACTATATTGCATACAGTTATTTTTAAATAAGGGCGAAATATTAATTGTTGAACAGAAAGTGCTATCGTAACCTTGAGCTTCCGTACAGCTTCCGCACTTAATGACATCAGACGGACGCTGACACGACGTGAACTCAGACATGCGCAGATGCGTTAGTCTTTCTCAAATGTACTTCAGTATATTCAACACTCCTGATCTTCAGCTGAAGTCTCATCATTATTAATATCATAATGTTTCTGATCTCCAATCATCTGACTGTCATTTCTGCACTTTAATTCTTCAATAAATGACACGACAAAAGCTTGGATTATCATCTTGGTAAATATAATCAATGGTTAGATTAGACTGTAAAACATATCTTGTTAAATTTACAGTAAAGAAATGGCAACTGTTATTGCTAGAAATTCACCGTAAAAATACAGTCACAATGTTCCAGTTTTACAGGATGCCAAACTATATTTCATGAAGTGATATCATGTTAATATAAACAATGCAATAAACATTAACTAAACTACATAATTAGTGCATTAGTGGTAAATAATAATAAATTAAAAAAAATCATATGTGATGTGTAATGACTTCTGGGAATGTCATTTTACTGTTTTTACTGCCTAAATTGTCTGGTAATTCATAGTGTTCATAGTGTTAACTAAAAAAACTAAAAACAAAACATATATAACTGATCTTTTCAAGCTATAGTCATCCTTCCGTCTGATGTGACGTTTGATCAGTGAAATGAGTAAATTCACTCAGACTTACATGAGGATATTGAAGCTTCTTTCTTCAACTCATGAGAAAAGGTGTTCTGGATCCTGATCCAGATTGATTCTTAAAAATTCCATCATGTCTTGACTTTAGCTTATTGTTTCCAATAACATCCATTTCCTATCTGGGCTCAATCCAGAAAGCTCTTCCTCACGGTTCCTCTCTTCTGTGTTCATCCTGACGGACTGAACGAGAGCCGAGAGATTCGAGGCTGATACTCTCTGATGATCGGATGGGAGGAGAAACTCAGGATTGTTATCAGACTAGATGAGCGAGTGAGAGGGTAAGTACCGTGAGTTTTGTGGTTTTGTTTATTCTACAATCCTCATTCTGACCGACAGAGAAACTGAAAGAGAAAGAAAACAAAAGTTCACATCTTGTCATGAATTTGTCTTTCAAACTGTGTTTATAACTCAGATAATAATAATGAGGCAGAAAAGGTATAAAGTACACTATGATTTGTTTTGTTATTTAAATGTTAATGGTGTTATTGTCCTCTTTTGTCATGGCCAGGTTTGCATTTTTCTTCTTTTTTATATTTTCTGTATTGTATATATTAGCACTTTGTACTATTTGTGTCACATGCCTGTCCTGTCTCGTGTTGCACATGTGGTGTTTTATCATGTTTGGCCATGTGCTCTGTCATTGTTAGATCCCACCCCCTTGTTATCTCGTTATTGGTTTATTTGCCCCATCTGTGTTCCCTCATTCCCAGCTTGATTTCTCCCCTTTATAAGTTCCTGTGTGTTTGCAGTCCTTGTCGGATCGTTGTATTGTCTACGTCTCCCGCCTCCCGCCTCCCGCCTCCCGCCTCCCTGTTCCTTTGACTATTTGGTATGTGTTCTGTTCTGTTGATTTTGTGTTTTGCCCCTCCGGTGTTTGTTTTGCATTTATGTTGTTTTATTTTATAATAAATCCCACTTACTGCACTTGAGTTCTCGCACCGCTTGTCCTTTATGTGATCGTGACAGAACGATCCGACCATGTCGAGGACTCAGCGGAAGAAGAATTTACCCCATCGACCCACTCCCACTGACTCATGCCCCCACTACGAACGCATCATGAGGTTTCAGATTAGCATCCCTCCGCCAACAAGGAACCGATGGTGGTCGAGTTCCTTGCTGCGGCGGAGGGATTGAAACTAAATGAAGGCCCTCTTAAGGACTTGTTTTTTTATGGTAAATGGTAAATGGACTGCATTTATATAGCGCTTTAACAGACCAATGGCCATCCAAAGCGCTTTACATATTGCCTCACATTCACCCATTCACTCACTCATTCATACACCGACGGCGGTGTCAGCCATGCAAGGCGCCATCCAGCTCGTCGGGAGCTGCTGGGGTTAGGTATCTTGCTCATGGACACCTCGACACTTGGTCAGGTGGAACCGGGATCAAACACCAACCTTCCGATTTGCAGACAATCTACATGAACCACTGAGCCACTGCCGCCCCTAAGCCACTGCCGCCCCTGAAGGCCATGCGCTCGACGAGCCCATGGACTGGATACTAAGGAGTGCTTATGGAAACGCTTCTTTGGGGCAATGGTGGAGGATCTTGCTCGCCGGCAGAAAAGAGAGGCAAGGGAGAGGAAACCAGTTCCGGTGGTCCCAGTCCCAGTGGATCGTGTTCCGTGGATCGTGTGCCGTGGATCGGGTTCCGTGGTCCTAGTTCCGTGGATCGTACCGTGGTCCCTGTGCCGGTGGATCGCTCCGTGGTCCCTGTTCCGTGGATTGTGTTCCGGTGGTCCCTGTGCTGGTGGTCCCTGTTCTGGTGGTCCCAGTTCCGGTTGATCGTGTTCCGTGGTCCCTGTGCCGGTGGATCGGGTTCCGTGGTCTCTGTGTCTGTGGTCCCAGTGCCGGTGGATCGTGTTCCGTGGATCGTGGTCCCGGTGGTCCCTGTGCCGTGGTCCCCGCGGCGGTGGATCGCTTTTTGGTGGATCGATTCCGGTGATCCCTGTTCGTGGATCGTGGATCGTGCCGGTGGTCCCAGTGCCGGTGGTCCCAGTGCCAGTGGTCCCAGTGCCGGTGGATCGTATTCCGTGGATCGTGTGCAGGTGGTCCCAGTGCCGGCGGATCGTGTTCCGTGGATCGATTCCGTGGTCCCTGTGCCGGTGGTCCCCGCGCCGGTGGTCCCAGTGCCGGTGGATCGCTTTCCGTGGATCGTATTCCGTGATCCTGTTCGGGTGGTCCCAGTGCCGGTGGTCCCAGTGCTGGCGGATTGTGTTCCGGCGGTCGTATTCGTGGATTGTGTCCCGGTGGTCCCTGTGCCGGTGGTCCCCGCGCCGGTGGTCCCAGTGCCGTGGATCGCTTTTCCGTGGATCGATTCCGTGATCCCTGTTCGGTGGTCCCAGTGCCGGTGGTCCCAGTGCTGGCGGATTGTGTTCTGGCGGTCGTATTCCGTGGATCGTGTCCCGGTGGTCCCTGTGCCGTGGTCCCTGTGCCGGTGGTCCCTGCGCCGTGGATCGCTTTTCCGTGGATCGTGTCCCGTGGTCCCTGTGCCGTGGTCCCTGTGCCGGTGGTCCCTGCGCCGGTGGATCGCTTTTCCGTGGATCGCTTTCCAGTGATCCTGTTCCGTGGATCGTGTGCCGGTGGTCCCAGTGCCGGCGGATCGAGTTCCGGCGGATCGTGTTCCGCCCATCATGTGCCAGTGGTCCCCGCGCCGGTGGTCCCAGTGGTGGTGGATCATGTGCCAGATGTGCCTGCTCTTCCAGCACCGCAAGGACGCCCTGCTCTGCCCGCGCCACCCCGGCGCCCTGCTCTTCCAGCGCCGTTCCGGCGCTCAGCTCTGCCCGCGCCGCCTGATCTCTGCTGGCCGCCCCGGCCGCCTGAACCCTGTTGGCCGCCCCGGCCGCCTGAACCCTGCTGGCCGCCCGCCGCCTGAACCCTGCTGGCCACCCCGGCCGCCTGAACCCTGTTGGCCGCCCCGGCCGCCTGAACCCTGCTGGCCGCCTGAACTCTGCTGGCCGCCCGGCCGCCTGAACCCTGTTGGCCGCCCGCCGCCTGAACCCTGTTGGCCGCCTCTGGCCGCCTGAACTCTGCTGGCCGACCCGGCCGCCTGAACTCTGCTGGCCGCCCAAACACAGACAACAGGAAAAATGCCCAGCAGTAAAGACAACATGCAACAAATGTAAAAAAGTGGGCCACTGGGAAAGAATGTGTCACAGTAAAGCAGTGAGGAAAGTGACATAGACTGTTGCACAAACACCATATTTCCTGGGTGCAGTTACAAATTCACAAAGAAATTATGAGCAGTGGACTGTGCAAATTTCCATTGGAATGACACCAGTTCAATTAAAAATTGATACCGATGCGGATGCAAACATCATGTGTGAAGAAACATTCAGCTGGCTGAATCCCAGGAGAATGCTGGTGCCATCAAATGTTTCACTGTGTAGTCCTTGAGGTAAACTTGAGTGCTTGGGAAAGTTTCAACCCAGTACTACATATAAAGGAAATGCATACACATTCCCAGTGTATGTCATCCATGGACAAAACGTGAACCATTTGTTTATCCGAGCCACCGCTCCTCAATGGGACTGGTTAAACGTATTGAGGAAGTTCACAATGCATTTGGTGAGCATGGAACTCTTAAAACAGAACCTGTTAAAATCCAGCTTAAGGAAAATGCTAAGCCATATGTGCACACAGCACGCAGAGTTCCCCTACCCCTCATGCAAAATTGTAAAGGAGGAGCTACAACGCATGAAAGAGAACGGGCTCATTGAGCCAGTGATAGACCCCACAGACTGGTGTACACCCATGGTGCCAGTACCAAAGCGGAATGGCACGGTATGCATCTGTGTAGATCTGAAAAAGTTAAATGAAGCAGTGAAATGAGAAAGATATGTTCTTCCAACAACAGAGGAGATAATGGCAAAGCTGAGTGGTGCAACAGTCTTCTCATCATTGGATGATGCCTCAGGATTTTGGCAGATACCATTGAAAAAAAGAATGTCTGGCAGCGTCTGGGCTTGTGAAAATTTGAAAAGTACCTGATTGGCCTTGAAAACTTCAAATTAGTGACTGATCACAAACCATTAGTGCCTCTTATGAATAAGAAGGACTTGGACAATGCTCCGCTATGATGTCAGAGACTACTTATGAGGCTTATGAGATTCAAACTGACTGCAGAACATGCTCCAGGAAAAACTTTGCTAGTGGCTGATACCTTATCACGAAGCCCACTAGCATGCAAGGAAAATGACCTCAACATACACTCTGATGTGGAGTGTTACATTGCTGCTGTTACTGGAAGCATGCCCGCAAGCTCATTAAGGCTGCTACAAAGGCCGACGATAACCTGCAAACTGTACTGAAGTATATCCAGTCAGGATGGCCGAGTTTTGCTGAAAAAACCCCAATAGCAGTTCGACAGTTTTAACCTTTCAAGAATGAGCTGTCTGAGCACAACGGAATACTGACAAGTATGTTGTCATATGTTGATTCCAGATGTCTTGAGAGCAGATATTCTTAACAGAATACATGATGGACATCAAGGTCTGATGAAGTGTAGGAGCGTGCTAATACATCCGTGTGGTGGCCAGGCATCTCGTCTGACATCAAACAAAAGGTTCAGTCCTGTAGAACATGCCTTGAGATGAAGCAGACACAGCAAAAGGAGCCTCTCATCCCAACTCCCTTCCAGACAGGTCTTGGAAAAAGCTAGCTATTGATTTGTGTGAGTATAACAAGCACACTTACCTTGTTGTGTCAGACTATTTTTCTCGGTTTCTTGAGATCCTTCACATGCCATCGACCACCACCTCAGAAGTAGTTTTGAAATTGAAAGCAATATTAGGTTCGGCTGCCCTGATGAAATTGTCTCAGACAATGGTCGTAGTTTGTGAGTTCTGAATTCCAAGAATTTGCTAAAGAATTTAACTTTCTGCACATCACATCTAGTCCACACCACGCTCAAGGACATGGACATGCAGAGAGAGGAGTGCAGATTGCTAAGAAAATTTTAAAACAGAAAGATCCACTTCTGGATCTGATGAGCTACAGGGCAACACCTTGCATCACTACTGGTGTAAGCCCGGCTGAACTCCTTATGGGCAGAAAGATTAAAATGACACTTCCAATGCTTGAAACAAATATTCAGCCGGAATGGCCAAACTTGGACGATGTACAGAGAAAAGATTCCATGGAAAAGCAAAAGCAAGCCTTCTACTTTAATTGCCACCATGGGGCTAGACCCTTACCATCATTGAGGTCTGGTGATGCCGTGCTCACAAAGTTAGACCATCAAAAGACCTGGGGAACAGCTGCTGTGGTCACAAGCGAGAGCATGACTCCTCGATCCTTTTATTATTGAGACACATCCAGTGGCAACTCTGCGCCGAAACCACTGTCATTTGCAGTTCATCCCTGCATCCGCTGGATTAAGCCAGTCTCAGGTTCAAAAAGAACAATCATATGAGCAGCAGCCTGAGTCTACAGTGAATACTGGGACAACTTTGTCTCAGCCTCCAAAAGACACAAACAGAACTGGTGATGACTAGATATGGTTGAATAAGCAAACCAGTGGACAGATTAGATCTGTAAAAAAAAAAAAAAAAAAAAAGGATGTGGAAAGAAAGAATTAAAGAAAGGAAGAAAAAAAGAAAGGAAATATACTGTTTATATGTGGTTAATATAGATTGAAACAATATAATTCAATGTGTTTGGACTAGGCAGTGAGTAAATTAAGAAATAAGTTGTTGAGCTAAAGTATGTTAAAAGTTGATCAATGCTCTTTTCCAAAAACTGAAAAGGGGAGATGTAATGGGTGTATGCCTTTAAGAGAACATGATTACGTTGTGATGACGTTTTAGAGCATGATGCTGGATGTGGAGTGTGTTCATGTGCCCGAGAAGAGAATAAAGTAACCCTGGTTTTCTGTTCTGACAAGTGTGCTCAGTAAGTTATTACAAACACCATAGACAAATTTTTGTCAACTTTTTATTGGCATATTTTGCAACATTTACATTTGGATATGGCTCTGTTCTAAATTCCCCATCCTTTTCATGAGCTCCATGAAAAGCAAAGACAGGAACAGCAGCAGCTTCTGGGGACAACCTCCCATTTTTTTAAACTGGGAGGGCAGCGAAATCCCTATTGAGAACAGAGCATGCATTAATTACACAGAATAGCATGATTAAGTTAAACACAGTTTAAGGAGGAGCTGGGGTGGAGGTTGCAAAGCAGCGTGCAGTGGAAGCAGCCAAGCAGGCAGATTGAACTGAAGTACAGGTCCTTCTAAAAAATTAGCATATTGTGATAAAAGTTCATTATTTTCCATAATTTAATGATACAATTAAACTTTCATATATTTTAGATTCATTGCACATCAACTGAAATATTTCAGGTCTTTTATTGTTCTCTCAAAAAAATTGCATATTTCATCCGACCAATAAAAGAAAAGTGTTTTTAATACAAAAAGTCAACCTTCAAATAATTATGTTCAGTTATGCACTCAATACTTGGTCGGGAATCCTTATGCAGAAATGACTGCTTCAATGTGGCGTGGCATGGAGGCAATCAGCCTGTGGCACTGCTGAGGTGTTATGGAGGCCCAGGATGCTTCGATAGCGGCCTTAAGCTCATCCAGAGTGTTGGGTCTTGCGTCTCTCAACTTTCTCTTCACAATATCCCACAGATTCTCTATGGGGTTCAGGTCAGGAGAGTTGGCAGGCCAATTGAGCACAGTAATACCATGGTCAGTAAACCATTTACCAGTGGTTTTGGCACTGTGAGCAGGTGCCAGGTCGTGCTGAAAAACAAAATCTTCATCTCCATAAAGCTTTTCAGCAGATGGAAGCATGAAGTGCTCCAAAATCTCCTGATAGCTAGCTGCATTGACCCTGCCCTTGATAAAACACAGTGGACCAACACCAGCAGCTGACATGGCACCCCAGACCATCACTGACTGTGGGTACTTGACACTGGACTTCAGGCATTTTGGCATTTCTTCTCCCCAGTCTTCCTCCAGACTCTGGCACCTTGATTTCCGAATGACATGCAAAATTTGAGCGACAGTCCAGTGCTGCTTCTCTGTAGCCCAGGTCAGGCGCTTCTGCCGGGTTCAAAAATGGCTTGACCTGGGAATGCGGCACCTGTAGCCCATTTCCTGCACACGCCTGTGCACGGTGGCTCTGGATGTTTCTACTCCAGACTCAGTCCACTGCTTCCGCAGGTCCCCCAAGGTCTGGAATCGGTCCTTCTCCACAATCTTCCTCAGGGTCTGGTCACCTCTTCTCATTGTGCAGCGTTTTTTGCCACACTTTTTCCTTCTCACAGACTTCCCACTGAGGTGCCTTGTTACAGCACTCTGGGAACAGCCTATTCGTTCAGAAATTTCTTTCTGTGACTTACCCTCTCGCTTGAGGGTGTCAATGATGGCCTTCTAAACTGCAGTCTGGTCGGCAGTCTTACCCATGATTATGGTTTTGAGTAATGAACCAGGCTGGGAGTTTTTAAAAGCCTCAAGAATCTTTTGCAGGTGTTTAGAGTTAACTAGTTAATTCAGATGATTAGGTTAATAGCTCGTTTAGAGAACCTTTTCATGATATGCAAATTTTTTGAGATAGGATTTTGGGGTTTTCATGAGCTGTATGCCAAAATCATCAGTATTAAAACAATAAAAGACCTGAAATATTTCAGTTGGTCTGCAATGAATCTAAAATATATGAAATTTTAATTTTATCATTACATTATGGAAAATAATTAACTTTTATCACAATATGCTAATCTTTTTAGAAGGACCTGTAAGTAAAGGTGCAGATCCACTTGTCCGTGCAACACTTCTGTTGCGCCGCACTCCACTTTATTCCTATGGGTGACGTCAAGCGACTTTAAAGCGCCCGCATAGCATTCCGGGAAGGCGGCGCTGCATTTGAAAAAATGTTGCACGTCAAGAAAACTGAGCGCAGAGATCCACTTTTTCACGACTGAAGCGTAGTGTTGTGACACTTCCCATCATGTACGTTGATGGGCATTCCTCAAGTTTACCACTAGGGCGTGCTTTTGAGCCAGAGGGGAATGAAAAACAAAGGACCCGCGAGAGACTTCCCCCAGTCTCCATGTGCTCTACTTTTATTGGATGCAGGGCCTTTGTTTTCCATTCCTCACTGGCTCAAAATCACGCCCATAGCGGTAAACTTGAGAATTGCCCAACAACGTACACATGAGGGGAAGCAGCTCAACCCAGCAAACACAAAACGTTTTTAAAACTCACAACATTGTATTTTGGTTGTAGTGCAATGTTTTAAAGGCGTTTTAAAAACGTTTTTTAAAATAGAAAAATAATGTAACCAGAATAAAACGTTTTAAAAACGTTGAGAAAATACCAACCTGGTATGTTTTCTTTAAGTTGTCAAAAACACGTAAATATCACGTTTGTCTACTACGAAAACTAAACTAGACCAAACTACAACTTTTGGTAGACATTAAATTCAGGTGTTAAAATAACGTAATGTGAACGTTGGAATGAAACGTTTTAAAACCGTCATGACTGTATCAAAATAGAACAATATGCCAAGCATCCTATGGTACGTTCAGTTTGTGTAAAAATATCAGCAAAATAACAGTAACATTTTAACATTGAAGCGTGACTGAGTAATGTACAGACCAGACTGCTGTATGCAGCTGATCTGAACATTCAATATCAATGTGAATATACTTTCAGTGGTCTCTGCTCATTTAACTGATAGCCTAGCTATATTATTAGAGTAATATATATTATAATATATTATATTATATTATATTATACAAGCTTTCATTTCTTTTCATTCTCATTCTATTTACAGTTTGATATAAGCATAGGCTGCACTATATCCACTTAAACTATTGCCTACGTTATCAACTTTCGGGACATTATACTTCATTTGTGTGTAATGTTTTAATTCTAGATGTATGTATTTATGTAAACGCTGCGCAATTGACGGATGACCTGTTTAATGTGCGTGCGCATTGAACATTCAAGTCATTTCAAACTAGAGCGGAGGGAATTACCATGGAAACGGGGCAGCAGTTCATCTGACAACAAGCAGCACAACTCCTGTCACTGTTGTTTTCTCTAATTTCAGGTAAGTTTAGTCCCTAAAATTACACATAATACAGACAACTGTTCCTGACACTTTCTTACATGCTTCTGTAGAATATTTACTTTAAATAAATGGTTTAGTTTCTTTGGAAAAAGTCTGTTAGCATTTCAACCGTTAGGCTAACTATAAGAGGAAGGCTAACTAGCCTTGAACTCTTATTTATGAAAGTTTGGGCTTTGAATCACATTATCTGTAGAAAAAGGTTTTGTAAATGTTTTGCTGGCAATTTGTCAATGGATGAATGGAAGGAACGTTAATTTAATTATTTAACCAAAAAGTCTTTTCACACCCAAACCATATTTCCCCCCATCTAGCGGTGAAATGGTATATGACCATCCAGTGAATATTAGTTTCTGTTCCTCTCAATTTTGTTTTAACTCCTACGGTGGCCGATTTAGTCCAAGATTAACATGGCTTCCAGTTCGACCTCGTCCATGAGTGTTCCTTCAAGTGATGAGGTTACTTTAAAAAACTATTATAATTTGCAGTTATTTAATTTGTCAGTTAAAATGTAGGTTATGACATCTTTGTAAAATGAATAATAGTTT
Organism: Gobiocypris rarus; assembly: GCA_023029165.1. Classification (NCBI taxonomy): domain Eukaryota; kingdom Metazoa; phylum Chordata; class Actinopteri; order Cypriniformes; family Gobionidae; genus Gobiocypris; species Gobiocypris rarus. The sequence continues at coordinate 24,583,152 of CM040929.1, read as the reverse complement.
TACATTTGTTATTTTTTACCATTTCATTGCTAACATCAGTTATCAGGTTCCCTGATGAATGCAAGCTAATCTTAGTAAAGTAACTTTTATCAGTGCTATCGTTTTTCTGTATGTTATTGCGACATCACAGTCTCAAGCAATCCCCCTCTTCACATTCGGTGTGATACGGTGCCATCGGGTGTTAAAACGCGAAAGGCTTAAATTTACGGGTATGTCCCTCTTTGGCTAATGTACTTTCAAGATGGAGGGGCAACATGGCGACCGGCATTCGAACCCCTCACCCGTATGTATTTTCAATGGCATATTGTAAACTTATGAGAACACTTTATTACTTGAAAGAAGAAGTAAATATACATTAATGAGCACATATTTTTGAAAGAACTAAGTGTTTTTAGCTAAGAATAAACTAAAAAAGTTACACAGTGTAGCTTTAAATTTGTAACGTTAGATCCATTGGAGGCGAGGCTATGAACCCAAATGCAGTTTGTTTGCTCAAATTTAAGTCCAAAACATTAAACAAAAGGCTTGGCAATACAAACTTGGCGTAGCTAAGACAAAACACTCACCAACACAGCGGGTTACACAAACAATAACAGACAAGGACACATGGCAAACATGAGGGTTAAATAAACTGAGACTAATGACAAGAAAGGGACACCTGTGAACACTGATTAAACCATAAACCAATGACATGACACATGAGGGCATGGGAGTCACATGACAAGACCAGGAAGTGCATGACAAACTGAGAAACATAACAGTGAACATGGCAAACTGAAAACATGAACCAACACCAAAACACCCTGTGACAAAATGTCATGTCATATTTAAGGCAGCATGGGGACTGAACTACAGTAGCATTTCAAGCTTAGGCTCAATTGTCTCATCCAGGACTTACAGAAGTCTTTGAGTTTCTGTATTGTTTTTTGAAGATCTTCTTCTATGATTTAAAACAATGTCAATGACATATAAAGTACCCAATAAATTGGAATTTTAAAAAATGACCTCAGGGAAGACGTCCCTGCGGCTCGTAGGTTACTTAATGTTTTTCTGTGCTGGCATGTCGGTCAATGGCGGCTTTCCCTTGACTACGAACGTCCACTTTACAGCGACACAGTGTGCAAAATTCACGAAAAGCACCTCTACTGCTTTTTGCTATAAATTTGTGCTCTTTTGTCCATTAAGGATTAAACAAGGTCTGTCATTTCGGCATGTTAACGTGGTGATATGACGTAACCTGCAGCCAGCACATGGAGGCTTTTCTGTCAGGACCACTATCGTCAAAGATGAATGATTGACTATTAGCATATAGTTTGGTTTGCCGGTATGGTTCTGTTCTGGGCAAGAACTCCCTGCGCATCCATGCAGCCTCCCACATAGCAAACGGACTTGGCCCAAATGTGGCTTCAGTATGGCACTGCTGGCGTGTTGCCGGCACTGGCATGCATCATGTCAGCCAGCTGTGGGCCATGTGTGGCAATGACGGCACTGCGTGCATGACGGCAGACAACATTTGGGCCGATTGTGGACAGGAGGTGTGTGGCCCAGGTCAGTGTAGAGATTTTGGGCCATACATGGCAATGATGGCACTGCACTTCACTTCACTTTGTGTTCTAGCAAATGATAAGTATTTAGGCCTGCTACTATATTCAAGGCAATAATATAATATAATATTATTATAATAATAATATATAATTATATAATTATTATATAGTATATTATTATTATTCACTCCACATCTCTCTCTCTCTCTCTCTCTCTCTCTCTCTCTCTCTCTCTCTTGATTTTGATAATAATAAATATTAATTGACTTATATATGAGTCTGTGAAAAAATGTCCATATTTTAAAAGATAAATAATTAATAAAAAGTATTTAGTTTTCAGCAATATACACAAAATTCAATATATCATTATATCATTATAAATTCCAAAATCCATTTGACCTGAACAAAATATGCATTTTCCTATATATATGCATTTGTTTTTATAAATGTATAATTAAAAAAAAGGAATTCACATAGAAAATAATCTACTTTACCCATAGCTTTTAGTTTAAGCACCACAAAATCATGTTCAAAACCGTACATATATATTAGTTTATTTAAAAATATTTACTGTTAAGGTCAACTAGTTTATTTTGGCGCGATCTCCATGGTAACAGAAGCTTTTCTGGTTGGTGGATATGGTTCACGTGATGCATCGTTTGAAATTTCTCCTGCTGCAGTGTCAGTGAAGACGTCTTTCTGACAACCGCTAACTGTTCAAGTAAGTTGTACGCCACTTTATTAATTTTTTAAGTGAACGTTTGCCTGTATGGTATCTGATTCACTGCCCCTTGAACTTGAGAACACGAGTACAGACTGACGCGACCGGGTGTGATAGACCGCCTGCGGGTGTCCGAGGCGGTGCTTGCTATCCGGTGTGCGGAACAATGTAACGTTAATGCTGTTAAAATGCTAGCAACAGTGATTTTTTTTTAATTGAAAGTGATTGAAAGGTTGTAGAATCAGATTTAATTATATCTAACTTTAATTCTAATCTGTGACTTTGATTATAAGGATATGTCTGATATTTTGATTTAGCTAGTAACGCTTTGACATTCAAACTCTAAACAGACAGTTAGTCATTCAATAGTGCCACATTATAAGCAATAATTTCCTGAATAAAATGTTTTTCTTGTGACTTATTTGTTCAAATGGTTTGGGTAAGATTAGGCTGGGTTAAGGCTCAGTTTTGGGGGTTTCTGGTCAGAGGGTGGTGTTGATATGGTTAATTTATGGCTGAGAATTGGAACCAAAAGTATCAAGGCCCAGAACTGGTTTAAAGACAAGGGTCACACATGGGCCATGACTGCCTGAATCTCAGCCAGTAATCACCCTTAACTGGCCCTGAACTTGGCTAAACAGGTTTTATTATTGTTACCTAAATTTATTTATAGTAACGTTAGGTGAATAAATGTTTGTATATATGTTTATTAATTAAGTATTTTGTCTTATAGCTGCTGTGAGAAAAAAAATTGCCTGACACAACATGCCACCGATCAGGATACTGAAGCATATATACAATGATGGCTTTAGTTCAGCTTGCTCTTGGAGGAAGGACAGAGCGCTTGAGGAGAAAAGAGGGGCTGCAGAGCTGTACTTCACTTCCTGAGGACAGTCCTACATATAATCACTGTAAATTTGTTTTAAGCAATTGTTTTAATTTACTCTGTTTGTTGAGAGTAAAATTACTTGGTCCAACTTTATATTAGGTGCCCTTAACTACTTTGTACTTGCAAAAGTGAGTATAATGTACTAATTGTGTATATATTGTATTGCGAAATCCTTCTGCTGATATTGAGATGGGATACAGGTAGAGTTAGGCACAGGTGTGGGGGTATGGGTAAGTTTAAGGGTAAAGTTAGGTGTAAGGGAAGGGTCAACAGTGTAATTATAAATGTAACTACAAAAAATAAATGATGGATGTAATTACATGCAGGATTTTAAAAAAATGTAAAACATATATCTACACAATAAGTGCTCAAATAATTAAATGTTAGAACATAGTTAAAGGGTTAGTTCACCCAAAAATGAAAATTCTGTCATTAATGACTCGTAACCCATAAGACCTCCGTTCATCTCCGAACACAGTTTACGATATTTTAGATTTAGTCCGAGAGCCTTCTGTCCTTCAATTGAAAGTGAATGCCCACTCTACAGTCCGAGTCCAGAAAGGTAGGAAGTAAGGTATGAAAACATCATCAAAGTAGACCATGTGACATCAGTGGGTTAGTTAGACTCTTTTGAAGCATCGACAATACATTTTGGTCGAAAAATAACAAAACTACGACTTTATCTAGCATTGTATTCTCTTCTGCGCTTGTTTGAATCCCGCTGCTGACGAAGACGCTGCTGCTGTGTTATCTGGTGCGTCAGAGCATCCATGTAGTCTGAGGGAGACGCATGTTTTGCGTCTTAAGTCAGCAGCGTCACTGTGGACTCGTGAATGCGGATTCAAACAAACGCGAAGAGAATATAATGCTGGATAAAGTCGTATTTTTGTTATTTTTGGACCAAAATGTATTGTTGACGCTTCAAAAGAGTCTAACTAACCCACTGATGTCACATGGACTACTTTGATGATGTTTTTCATACCTTACTGGACTCGGACTGTAGCACACACTTTCAATGGAGGGACAGAAGGCTCTCGGACTAAATCTAAAATATCTTAAACTGTGTTCCGGAGATGAACGGAGGTCTTACGGGTTTGGAACGACATTAGGTGAGTCATTAATGACAGAATTTTCATTTTGGGTGAACTAACCCTTTAAGGCCACCTAATATAAACAATTACATTGTTTAAATTTTAGAGCTAGATTTATTCATAGATTCATTTAGGTAGAAATTAAACATTTTGTACATAGTACACAACTCTACTGTCTTTTTTTGTGCATTATTGTTAAATAAACTAATTTTGAAAATTTTATTTTCTTGTGACTTATTTGTTTAAGATTAGGCTGGGTTATGGCTCAGTTTTGGCATTTCTGGTTAAAGGGTGGCGTTGATGTGGTTAACTTGTGGCTGAGGATTGGTACCAATAATAAACCTGTTTTGGCCCAATTCAGGGCCAGTTAAGGGTGATTAACTGGCTGAGATTCGGGCCGGTTATGGCCCATGTGTGGCCCTTGTCTTTAATCCAGTTCTGGGCCACTTCAGGGCCGTCATTCTTTGCGGTACTTGGGCCGAGGGAAAAGTGATCATGTGGCCCGGAGCTGGGCCAGAAAACATTTGCTATGTGGGCTATAGCATTGATAAGAGCAGGGAGAGCAGCAATAACCCCCCTTAGGGTAAACAGAACAGAACCAACATAATGTTTTGCAGATATCATTAATGTTTAAATGTACAAAATAATTCAGGAATTTAGTCTGATTCAAGGGAATTAGAATACCAAATCCTGACTGACAAGAGGAGGAGCTGGGGTGGAGGAGGGTAAATGAGCTCTGGAGAAATGTGATAACTGCTTATAGTACTGTGGAGCTATATATATTAGAGGTCGACCGATAGTGGATTTTACCGATACCGATAACAAGGTTGGACCACACTTGCTGATAACCGATTAATCAACCGATAGTTACTAGATAAAATATATACTAGATTAAAAAAAATGTAAAAATGAATTTAAAAAAAACATAACACTAAGTATAACAGTGCTGAACTTTATTACTTTTAAAAACACAGTACTTAACCAAAATGTGCCAAATTGCATATGTAAATATGAATATATTAAAATGAGAAATATAAAGAAAATAATTAAAACATTAAACGAGAGGACGAGAGGAAGGTGGAAGCCATCCGGTCCTGGCCAACCCCATCAACTGTGAAAGAACTGCAACGATTCCTAGGTTTCTCCAATTTCTACCGACGCTTCATCCAGAATTACAGCTCCATCGCCAGTCCCCTCACAAGCCTTCTCCGCAACAAGCCCAAGTCTCTGTCCTGGACCCCATCCACCACCCAAGCCTTCCAGACCCTGAAGGATGCCTTCACGACAGCTCCCCTCTTGGTCCATCCCGATCCCGAGATCCCAATCTTCGTTGAAGTGGACGCCTCCACCACCGGGGTGGGTGGGGTCCTATCTCAGCAGCAGGGGAACCCCAGCCGTCTCCATCCGTGTGCCTTCTTCTCCCGCAAGCTCAGCCTGGCGGAGAGCAACTACGACATCGGCAACCGAGAGCTCCTCGCCATCAAGCTCGCACTGGAGGAGTGGAGGCACTGGTTAGAGGGCGCCAAACATCCGTTCCTGGTCCTCACTGACCATAAAAACCTGGGGTATCTCCGCAAGGCAAGACAACTCAACCCCCGACAGGCTCGCTGGGCACTCTTCTTCACGAGGTTCGACTTTCACATTTCCTACCGGCCCGGGGCCAAGAACATCAAGGCAGATGCCCTTTCCCACATCCACGGACCAGAGGAACGATCCGAGGAAGAAGAGGAACCCATTCTCCCCACAAAGCTCTTCCTCAGTCCCATCACATGGATGGAAGAGACCTTGCCCTCAATGCCTCCACCACCGTGCCGCCGGGCTGTCGTCCGGACTTGTAGTACATCACACAAGCACAACGCATCCCTCTCATTCACTCCTCGCACACATCACTGGGCACTGGTCACCCTGGGGTCAATGAAACCCTCTCGCTGCTACACCAGCGCTTCTGGTGGCCACACATGCCAGTTGATGTCAGAAGGTGGGGATGCCGGGAATGCGCCATGGCTAAAAGCCCTCGACACCTGCCAGCCAAGAAACTCCTGCCTCTGCCCGTTCCCAACCATCCGTGGTCACACCTAGGGGTAGATTTCATTACAGACCTACCCAATTCAGAGAACTGTACCTGTATCCTCGTGGTGGTGGATCGCTTCTCGAAGTCCTGCCGACTACTCCCACTACGAGGACTACCCACAGCCCTGGAGACCTTTAACCACGTCTTCTGGTATTATGGCATCCCCGAAGACATCGTGTCAGACAGAGGTCCTCAATTCATCTCCAAGGTATGGAAAGCCTTCTTCTCACTCCTAGGTGTGACCGTAAGCCTCACATCCAGATACCATCCCCAGACAAACGGGCAGACGGAAAGACAGATCCAGGAGATTGGCCGTTTCCTCCGTACCTTCTGTCACGGCCACCAGGACTCCTGGAACCAGTTCCTTGGATGGGCCGAGTATGCACAGAACTCCCTTCGACAACCCACTACCGGCCTGATGCCGTTCCGGTGCGTATTCGGCTACCAGCCTCCCCTCTTCCCCTGGTCTGGGGAACCCTCCGATGTCCCTGTGGTGGATTACTGGTTCCGGGAGAGTGAGAGGGTCTGGGACTCAGCCCACCATCAACTCCAACGGGCCCTCTGCAGACACAGGTTGCCAGCAGACCTTCACCGCTCCAACGCACCGACGTTCCAGGTGGGGCAAAAGGTCTGGCTGTCCACCCGGGACATCAGACTGCGTCTGCAGTGTAAGAAGTTGAGTCCCAGGTTCATTGGCCCCTTCAACATCCTGCAGCAGATCAATCCGGTGACGTACAAACTCGAATTACCCCCTCAGTACCGGATTCACCCCACTTTCCCAGGCATGACATCCTTGACCTGAATCTGCTGGAGACGTTCCACACTACCCGCCCTGATCGACCGGCACCTCGGAAGATGTCGAGCACCATGGCGTCGGGGTCCTCGGCCCTCAGGAGATAGCCGTGGAGGGGGGGTAATGTTACAAGCATGCCAGGCTCCACCCTCTCACAGCCACAACGATCCCTATCACCAGAATACTGAGCACACACACCTGCACGTCATCACAACAGCAATCACCACCTGCACTTAAGCCCCACGCCGAACTCAGTCACTGTCCGGTAACGCTTTGCACATGCTACACTTCATGCTTGCTTCCTCGGACTCACCTGATACCTACCTGATCTCCAACATATCCTGAGTGTCTCCTCCTCATCATCGTCCTGTCTCCTGGTCCTCATCTCCTTCGATCCATTGTCCCTGTGTTCTACATCGAGAAACGTATCGTATCACAAGCATATCCAGCATTCACCTGAAACACTCTCTCTGACTCTCATCGCACCTGCTCACATCTTGGTTCAGCAAATAAACTCTGCTTTCACCTGCCTCTGTTATCCATGTCACCTCTGTTTGTAACAACTAAATCACAATAAAAGTTACAGCACATAAACCATTCAGATAAACCTTATAATTAATGTTCTGTATTAATAATTCTCAAAGGGTTTGTGTGTAAAATACCATCTGTTTGTCCAAACAGTGTTTCTCAAATCATCAAATATACCTGATCATCATGGTGGCGGCATATTATCAATATATATTTTATTTGACTATATTGCATATAAATATACACCAATCAGGTACAATATTATGACCACTGACAGGTGAAGTGAATAACACGGATTATCTCTTCGGCACCTGTTAGTGGGTGGGATATATTAGGCAGCAAGTGAACATTTTGCCCTCAAAGTTGATGTGTTAGAAGCAGGAAAAATGGGCAAGCATAAAGATTTGAGCGAGTATGACAAGGGACAAATTGTGATGGCTAGATGACTTGGTCAGAGCATCTCCAAAACTGCAGCTCTTGTGGGGCTTTCCCGGTCTGCATTGGTCAGTATCTATCAAAAGTGATCAAAGGAAGGAACAGTGGGGAACTGGCGACAGGGTTATGGGCGGGCAAGGCTCATTGATGCACGTGGCAAGCTGAAAGCTGGCCTGTGTGGTCTGATCAAACAAACAAGCTACTGTAGCTCAAATTGCTCAAGAAGTTAATGCTGGTTCTGATAGAAAGGTGTCAGAATACACAGTGCATCGCAGTTTGTTGCGAATGGGGCTGCATAGCCGTAGACCAGTCAGGGTGCCCATGCTGATCCCTGTCCACTGCCGAAAGCGCCAACAGTGGGCACGTGAGCAGCAGAAGTGGATTACGGAGCAATGGAAGGAGCTGGCCTGGTCTGATGAATCCCGTTTTCTTTAACATCTCGTGGATGGCCGGGTGCATGTGCATCGCTTAACCGGGGAACACATGGCACCAGGATGCACTATGGGAAGAATGTGATGCTTTGGGTAATGTTCTGCTGGGAAATCTTGAGTCCTGCCATCCAGGTGGATGTTACTTTGACACGCACCACCTACCTAAGCATTGTTGCAGACCATGTACACCCTTTCATGGAAACGGTATTCCCTGGTGGCTTTAGCCTCTTTCAGCAGGATAATGCGCCCTGCCACAAAGCAAATATGGTTCAGGAATGGTTTGAGGAGCACAACAGAGTTTGAGGTGTTGACTTGGCCTTCAAGTTCCCCAGATCTCAATCCAATCAATCATCTGTGGGATGTGCTGAACAAACAAGTCCGATCCATGGAGGCCCCACCTCACAACTTACAAGACTTAAAGGATCTGATGCTAACATCTTGGTGCCAGATACCACAGCACACCTTCAGGGGTCTAGTGGCGTCCATGCCTCAATGGATCATGGCTGTTTTGGCAGCAAAAAGGGGGCACAATATTAGGTAATAATGTCATGCCTGATTGGTGTATATTATGCTATAACAGAAATGATCATAACGTTTTCTGTTCTGTTTCCAGACACAATATGTTTTACAGATGTCAACAAGTGACATCAAGTAACCATGCGAACCGTTTAAAAAAAAGCACCAGATATTTGTTTATCTTTCTCAGATTTACTTAAAGGTCACCTCAAAATGAAAATTTCCTGATAATTTACTCACCCCAATGTCATCCAAAATGTTAATGTCTTTCTTTCTTTGGTCAAAAGAACGCCTCGTTACGTATGTAACCCTCGTTCCCCTGAAGGAGGGAATGGAGACGACGCCAGGCGTCACAGACAAATTGGGATCACTTCAGAGAGCCCCTATCAGCTTCGAGATAAAGAGAACTGGCCAATGGCCATTGGCGTCCGTGCTTTGCATATCGCACCCCGCATCGGCCATGCAGTGATGGTACAGCAACTGTGGCGACGGACGACGCCTCCGCTCCTCCTTCAGGGAACGAGGTTACATACGTAATCGAGACGCCCTTTCAGACTGTCATGTTCGACCAACGTCGGACGTCACCGGCGAATTGAGATCCCTTTGGAAAACGCCACAGTTACTACCACTTCCAGCGCCCGCGAAGAGCCCCTCAGACCCGTCTGTACCGCGAGAAACTCACGCAGGAGAGTCACACTGCTGTTCGCAAGACCCACTCGGCAGACTATTGGATAACGCTGGGAAAGCGTGCCCGGGACCGCTGAAGTCACATCAAGCCCAGAGGAGTTCCATGTGGAGAATACACGTATGGACTGGCCGTGGGCAGTACAACATACGGAAGTCCCAGGGGTGGCCCGGCAAAAGTAGGCGGGGAACAACACCATACTGAGATGGCAGAACGGGCTCTGCCGAGGAAGACCCGGCTCACCGTAGGGGTACTACTATGGAAGAATACACATATGGGACTGCCGTGGGGGTCACAACATCTGGAACCCAGCCTAACACAAGTTCCACCAATGCATACGAGTGTTAGACCTGGCGCCGGACGCCCACCACGTCCGACTGAAGCAGGTTGCGGAGGACTCGACAGGGTTCGCCATTCTGGGGAACTCGACTGGAGCATATAAGTGCACATATCTGTTCCATGGGGAAGGGAGTGGCGCAGCAATCCGACACTAGAACGGGCACCTCTGTGTTACTGGTTATGGGAACCGAGCACACGGGAAGCTACCGGCTCTACACGTAGGCTTTAAAATCTAGCGAACTTATTCGGTGTCACCCAGCCCACAGCTCTACAAATATCTGTCAGCGAGGCGCCACGAGCCAACGCCCAGGAAGAGGCCACATCCCTGGTGGAGTGGGCTCTAACCCCGAGTGGGCAGGGCACGCCTTGGGATTAATGGTATCGATGGTATCCACTATCCAGAAGGCCATCCTCTGCTTGGAGACAGCCTTCCCTTTCTGCTGTCCTCCATAACAGACGAAGAGCTGCTCTGAGGTCCTGTGCTTCATGCTCTGTTCACGATGTCCGTAGGGCACGGACAAGACAGAGAAAAGCCAGGGCTGGGTCTGCCTCCTCCGAAGGCAGCGCTTGCAGGCTCACCACCTGATCCCGAAAGGGAGTTGTGGGAACCTTGGCACATATCCGGGCCGGGCCCGAATTCCAGGCACGATTGGCCAGTGCAGTCAGGAGTACTGTCTTCAGAGACAGAACTTTCAACTCAGCTGACTGCAAAGGCTCAAAGGGCGCTCTCTGCAGTGCGGTAAGCACCAGAGTTAAGTCCCAAGAGGGTATAGAGGGAGTCCCAAGGTGTATGTTGCGCTATCGCCGCAAATCAGGACATGGTAGGTTGTAAGTCGCCAGGGAAGCACGATCTGATCGTCAGGTTCCTGAGGGGGCGAGGAGACTAAATCCGCCTTGCCCCCTCAAGAACCTGACGATCAGATAGTGCTTCCTAAGGACATACCACCTACCATGTCCTGATTTGCGATAGCGGCAACATACACCTTACACATACACCTCCAACCCCTCTTGTAGGAAGGAAAGCACTGACCTGACCGAAGACCTTCGGGGTCTTCTCGGAGAGAAGAGCACCAGTCGACGAACAGGTTCCACTTCAACGCATAGAGTCGTCTCGTAGATGGAGCTCTAGCGGAAGTGATGGTGTCCACCACAGCCTGTGGTAAACCACCTAAACCCTCCGCGTCCCGTCCAGAGGTCCCGCCCAGAGTTCCCAGAGGTCCGAATGCAGTTGCCAAAGGTGCCCTCTGTCTCTGAGTCAGGAGGTCCTTCCTCAGAGGAATGGGCCAAGGAGGTGCTGTTGCGAGGAGCACTAGTTCCGGGAACCAAGTCCTGATGGGCCCATACGGAGCTACCAACAGGACCTGCTCCTCGTCCTCCTGACTTTGCACAGAGTCTGTGCGAGAAGGCTCACTGGGGGAAACGCATACTTGCGTAGGCCCCGGGGCCAGCTGTGTGCCAGGCGTCCGTGCCGAGGGTCCCCTCGGTCAGGAGTAAAACAACTGGCAATGGGCTGAGTCCGGGCGGCAAACAGGTCTACCTGTGCAGTCCTGAAGCGGCTCCATATCAGCTGGACCACCTGGGGATGGAGTCTCCACTCTCCCGGGAGCACCTGCTGACGTGAGGGCTCCTCCGCTACACGATTGAGCAGGCCCGAATGTGAGTGGTGCGAAGCAACCTCAGATGCTTCTGACTCCACAGAAGGAGATGGCGGGCAAGTTGTGACATGCGACGGAGCATAGACCACCCTGTTTGTTGATGTACGCAGCGGCCGCAGTGCTGTCCGTACGGACCAGAACGTGCTTGCCTCTGAGCGGCCCCTTGAGGCGGCTGAGTGCAAGATGAACTGCTAACAACTCCAGGCAATTGACATGCCATTGCAGTTGGGGTCCCGTCCAAAGACCGAAACTGCAAGCCCGTTGTACGTGGCACCCCAGCCGGTGGATGAGGCATCCGTGGAGACAACAGCATGCCTGGACACTTGTTCTAGGGGCACTCCTGCCCGTAGAAATTAAGGGTCCGACCATGGGCTGAAGGTTTGGCGGCAACACGGCATCACTTGGACACAGAGGGAACCGCTGTGCCACGCCCATCTCGGGACTTGATCGTGTAGCCAGCGTTGAAGCGGTCTCATATGAAGCAATCCGAGCGGCGTTACCGCGGCTGCAGATGCCATATGCCCCAGGAGCCTCTGAAAATGTTTCAATGGTACCGCTGTTCTGCGTTTGAACGAATTCAAGCAGTTCAACACCAACTGGACGCACTCCTCAGTGAGGCACGCTGTCTGGGCGACCGTGTCCAGCTCCATCTCAAGAAAAGAGATCCTCTGCGTAGGGCAGAGTTTGCTCTTCTCCCAGTTGACCCAACTGGCTGAAGTGTCTGAGCACCATGTCCCTGTGTTCGCACAACTGCCCTTGCGACTGCGTCAGAATCAGCCAGCCGTTGAGGTAGTTGAGGATGCGAACGCCCTGCTCCCTCATGGGAGCAATGGCCGCCTCCGCAACCTTCGTGAAGACGCGGGACGACAGGGCTAGCCCGAAGGGTAAGACCTTGTACTGATATGCTCGTCCGTCGAACGCAAAGCGAAGAAATGGCCTGTGTCGAGGGAGAATCGAGACATGAAAGTACGCGTCCTTCAGGTCGATCGCTGCAAACCAATTCTGGGGACGGACGCACCTGAAGATGCATTTCTGCGTGAGCATCTTGAACGGCAGCCTGTGAAGGGACCGTTATCATGCACCTCCGGGAAGAATGGCAGCAGTGCGGGACGCTGAGAATCAGCGCGAGCCGCCGAAAACCAATCATCCAACCTCGAAGGTTCGGGACATGGTGGAGGGTTCCACTCAAGCCCGACCTTCTCTGCAGCCCGGAAAGCATAGCCAACTCGGGTCCGACTCAACTGTAGCCACTCTCCCAGAGGAGGCAGTACAGCTGAATCTTCATCCCCGAGGACTGAAACTCCACCTCTGATGCAGCGATCGACATCTGCTCATCCGCTGGTGCTCCGGAAAGTCACCACTGGACGCCCATGGAGGGGCCAGCAGGTTCTCCCGGAAGCACCACCGCCGCGGAGCTTGTGAGGGATCAGGGGCCCACGGAGGCTCGATCGGCAGGTCTGCCCTGAACGTAATCCTCAGATAACCCTGGGCATCCGTCGAAGTAGGTCTATCCTGCTGTTGGGCAGGAATAGCACTAGATTGAGGCATGCGGAGATGGACCCCACCTTCCCGAAGGTAGGCGAGTCTTGATCTAAGCTCCGCGATAGTCATGTTCCCGCAGTGAGAACATGAACTATCCACGATTGTGACCGTCAGCGGCCGAGAGGGAACGACCGCATCCAGAAACGCACGGGTGGAATGACATCTTGAAAAAGATGCAGTGTCACACCCGTGTTGCTCTTTGTGAGGAACCGCTCTTTTAAATGTGCTGAAGCACCCAGGAAAACCGCAGCAGCACACAGGAATAGTGCAGCCCGTGTGCTGCACTCACTGAGAAAATGATGTGAAAACAGCGGTTGTTTTGCTGCAGCGGTGAGTTTGCGGTCGCGCTGTTTTGTGCTGTAACGCCAACACGACCTTCTCTCTCTCTCTCTCTCTCTCTCTCTCTTGCTGAATAGCAGTGTTGAAGTTTATCTTCGACCTGAACGCCGTTTGGCTCCGAAGTGAATGACAATGGTGCGTGGCAATTGCATCCGCTTTATACCGCGCCGGCGGACGGGTGCGATATGCAAGCACGTGCGCCAATAGCCATTGGCCAGTTTTCTTTATCTCGAAGCTGATAGGGGCTCCTGAAGTGATCCCAATTCGGTGACCGACTGAAAGGGAAATTACGTTTTCTGATGAAACATTCCAGAAGTTTTCTTCATATAATGGACTTCAATTGCAACAGGTTGAAGATCCAACTCAATGCAGTTTCAAAGGGCTTCAGAGGCTCTGCACGATCCCAGCTGAGGAATAGGGTCTTATATAGCGAAAAATAAACAATGTTATACCTCGAATGCGACACTTTGATGTTGTTATTCTTCACTGCGTGACGTCCATTACGTCACACATGGGATACACGTGGAAGTACCGTCCCAGTGTTAAAACGAACGTGCAAAGACCAAACCAAATGCCCTTAAAAAATAAAGGTAAAACAACGATGTCGGACCATTTTAAAGTTAGAGGAGAACATCAGACTGAGTTTTTTGGCACTGAGTCAGTACTACCACCTACGCCACGGACTTGACCTTTCGGACATGATGACGCCATGCACAGCGAAGAAGAACAACACAGAACTTGAGCATATGAGGTGATGTGGCAAAAATATGTTAACTCTGTTGCATTATTGAATAAGAGACAAACCTTTTTGCCAATTGTCTTTATAAAGATTTAATTCCTTGCAAGCAATCAATCCACGGTTGGAGCAACCATACTCATGGTTAGGTTAGGTTAGCCGCAAGTGTGAACTGCTAGAATGAAAGAAAAGTCAAGCTCTTATAGCCCCCAGAGTAAAGGGCAGAAACATACAGACACAAACAATGGCCCCCCTTCTATCTTACAACTAATTTAAAACACAATGGTCCCCTCCGACACCTTTGGTTCTCCAAGCTAGGTGTCCGCGACCTCCTGCTTAGAGGTGTTTTTGTGTGATAAAAACAGATGTTTGACTTCTGTGTGAACTCAAACATAATTCTTCTTCTATGATAATTTTTCCTCTACAGAGGTTAAAAAAGTATATAAATGTTTAAGTTTTTTTTAGAAAATGGCCGATGGTTTCACTCATTCCTCAGCTGGGGTCACACAGAGCCTCTGAAGCCCTTTAAAGCCCTTTGAAACTGCATTGAGTTGGACCTTCAACCTGTTGGTTGCCATTGAAGTACATTATGTGAAGAAATGTTTTCATCAGAAAACGTAAAATCTTTTCGACTGAAGAAAGAAAGACATGAACATCTTGGATGTGATGGGGTTGAGTAAATCATCAGTACATTTTCATTTTGAGGTGAACTAATATTCAATTATTAGAGAGATCCCAAGGCTGAGCCTGCTTAGTACATGTATGGGAGACCAACTGGGAAAACAAGCTAGCTGCTGGTAGAGGTGTTAGTGAGGCCAGCAGGGGGTGCTCACCCTGTGGTCTGTGTGGGTCCTAACGCCCCAGTATAGTGATGGGGACACTATACTGCCAATAAGCACCGTCCTTCGGATGAGATGTTAAACCGAGGTCCTGACTCTCTGTGGTCATTAAAAATCCCAGGATGTCCTTCGATAAAGAGTAGGTGTAACCCCAGCATCCTTGCCAAATTTGCCCATTGGCCCCTGTCCATCATGGCCTCCTTCTCATCCCCATTTATATATATATATATATATATATACGATTGGCTTCATCACTCTTCATCAGTCTCCTCTCCACCAATAAGCTGGTGTGTGGTGGGCGTTCTGGCGCAATATGGCTGCCGTCGCATCATCCAGGTGGATGCTGCACATTGGTGGTGCCTGAGGAGATTCCCCCCTTCTATATGTAAAGCGCTTTGAGTGCCTTGAAAAGCGCTATATAAATGTAACAAATTATTATTATTATTATTATTATTATTAAAAATTATTATTATAATTATAATTAATTATAAATATATTTAAGACTCTTGAGACACAGGTTGACTTTCACATGCTTTTCAAATGTCCTCGAAATAAATAAATAAATAAATAAATAAATAAATAAATAAATAAATAAATAAATAAATAAATAAATAAATAAATAAATAAATAAATAAATAAATAAATAAATAAATAAATTAGATTAAAACAAGTAAGACAATTTATCAAAATACAAATAATATTCTGGGTGTATCAAGTTTGCAGAATTTCCAGCCACATCCTCATTCTGACCTACAGAGAGAGAGAATTGAAAACAACAGGATAATATTGTCTGTTTTTTTGTTTTTTCAAAAATTTGCCTTTCAAATGGTTTTCAAAAATGAATGATCTACCAGTTGACATTTTTCTACAACAAGAAATGACCTGTTTTCTTTTTCCTATCTGGGCTCAATCCAGAAAGATATTCCTCAGTTCCTTTCTCTTGATTTCATCCTGACAGATTATTACATTTCAATACTCAATTGTTACAATCCATCGTCACATAACATAACACTCTGCGGATTGTTGTCAGAGTAGATGAGCAGGTGAGAGGGCAAGTATGTTGTTTTGAATACACTCTTGGTTCAGTTACACCCTAATTCTGACCTTGAAGAAACTAAAAGAGAGAAAGCAAAAGTCCCAAATTCACAGCCTTTTCAAACTTTGCTTGTTTATGCATACAGTGTCAGCACGTTTGTAAAAACCGTGTGTGTTGCTTGTTTTAATTCAGTTTAATTTTTTTAATTAATTGGCACATGCACATTTGTTTTACCTTTTGCATTGCTATAATGTTAATATGTTTCTTTGTAACACTTTACAATAAGGTTTTATTTGTTAACATTAGTTAATGTAACTAACATAAATTAACCATGAGGAATACATTTGCTACTATATTTGTTCATCTTTGTTAATGTTATTTACTAAAATACAGGCATTCATTGTTTGTTCATGATTTTGATGATGAATTAGTAAATGTTGAAATTAACAAAGATTAATAAATGTTGTAGAAGTATTGTTCATTATTAGTTCATGTTAACTAATGTAGTAATGAAACCTTATTGTAAAGTGTGACCTTTATTCCTATATGGACAGAATGTTTTTAATGCCTATTGTCTTCATACTGTTTCTGAAATACACAGAGGCATTCAGTTTGATTGTTCTTCTGATGCCTTTATCTAATGTATAGTTCATGACTTTTTGAGTGCAACAATGTTTGTTTTTTTTGTTTTTTTGAGTGAGGGCAAAATACACACTAAAAGGACATGAACAAAAACAAAGGGAACAAAACAGGTAACATGTAACAAGCATTCAGTGTATCAGAGCTTATCTGTGAAAGGCTGTAACGCCAGATTGTCTGGGAGGACAAGGGACACTTTTTGCAAATGACATCACGCTGAGTGTATCAATGAATGTGTCTAATTTACATGTATTTCCTTCACCTGAAACTCCCCCACCCTTTAGACCCTCATGCATTGATCACATGGAACACCTAAAAAGAGGACAAAGGACACTTTTTGCAGACGACGTCACGCTGAGTGAATCAACTTAGAATGGCTCTTTATTTACATGTATTTATTTCTCCCCCCATCCTACTTCCCCTCAGGCTGTGACCATTGAAAATATACCCAAAATCTATATGATCTAAAAATGAACAAATACTAAACAATATATATGTGTTTGATATCATTGAAAATGTCTTAGTGCGACTGGTACAAATATCTCATCCCCACAGAAATATTCAAGAAGATAACAATGGTTTTAAGAGTTTAAAGAGATGTTGCATAGTATGGTAGGTGTGGCTTTCAACCATTTGGTTTTTTGTCAATACAGGTCTGAGACAGTGATTAAATGTAAATTCCCTTTGTTAACATATGTTACCATTTGAAAGAAGTTATTGTCAGGTCTGAATACTTAAGGCAGTGTAGCAGAAGAGTCAGGGCGCAATATTGTAATCAGATTCGCCCGTAACGTTGTGTGTCCAGCCAACGTTACGTAACCTATGGAAAGTCAGGAACGCATCTCTCACTCTTTACTTAAGAGTATTCGATGTTTTGAGGATCTTTGAATTGATTATGTAATTGGAATTATACCTGACTGTTTAATAAATTGTTACATTTTGATTTATTCTGACTTACTCTGGAATTATTAACGATCAATCATGAATGGGTACTTTCCACAAAGGGTTAAACGGAATGATTAAATGTGTAGCTAACTATTAAATATGAATGACCAAGTAACCAAATTGGCATTCTAATCTAAATTCTAAATTATGATAAAATGGAGTCAGATAAAGAGGAATTGGAATTAGATCCATTTTGCCCAGCTGAGAACACCGAACGCGCAGATACCTTCACCCGCTCTTCGCTGCCGCCATTGGAGCGATTTCAGCGGCCTTACAGCTGTCATTCATGATAGATCATAGTGGGATCTCACAAACATACATATCAAAAACCATGGGGCTTGTTAGTTTGCATGCTTTGCATATGGCTAAATCAAGAGAGTGTACATTTTTTTTTTGTATGTAAAAGTGTTATTTGATGTATTTTTGAGTAAGATGAGAAAATGGAAAGGCTTGATAGTGTGTTATAGTGATTATCTTTTAATTATGTTGGAATTATTAGAGCTATTTAAATTACTGTGAAAGTAATAACTAAAAGTTTGTCACTGTGAAATGTAACTGAATGCCTGAATTATTTCAGGGAGCAGGGACGTGCAGAGAGTTCTTCAGAGGCAGGGGCTCAGATGTAAAAAAGGGGCAACATCTTAAAAAAATTAATATTATTAATAAAAATAAACATACATACATACAGGGAGTGCAGAATTATTTATTATTGAACAACAACCATGTTCTCAATGAACACAAAAACTGATTAATATCAAAGCTGAATATTTTTGTAGTTTATTAGGAAGCAGTTTTTAGTTTTAGCTATTTTAGGGGGATATCTGTGTGTGCAGGTGACTATTACTGTGCATAATTATTATAGGCAACATAACAAAAAACAAATTTATACCCATTTCAATTATTTATTTTTACCAGTGAAACCAATATAACATCTCAACATTCACAAATATACATTTCTGACATTCAAAAACCAAACAAAAACAAATCAGTGACCAATATAGCCACCTTTCTTTGCTAAGACACTCAAAAGCCTGCCATTCATGGATTCTGTCAGTGTTTTGATCTGTTCACCATCAACATCGCGTGCAGCAGCAACCACAGCCTCCCAGACACTGTTCAGAGAGGTGTACTGTTTTCCCTCCTTGTAAATCGCACATTTGATGATGGACCACAGGATCAGGTGGGGTTCAGATCAGGTGAACAAGGAGGCCATATCATTAGATTTTCTTCTTTTATACCCTTTCTTGCCAGCCATGCTGTGGAGTACTTGGCGCGTGTGATGGAGCATTGTCCTGCATGAAAATCATGTTTTTCTTGAAGGATGCAGACTTCTTCCTGTACCACTGCTTGAAGAAGGTGTCTTCCAGAAACTGGCAGTAGGACTGGGAGTTGAGCTTGACTCCATCCTCAACCCGAAAAGGCCCCACAAGCTCATCTTTGATGATACCAGCCCAAACCAGTACTCCACCTCCACCTTGCTGGCGTCTGAGTCGGACTGGAGCTCTCTGCCCTTTACCAATCCAGCCACGGGCCCATCAATCTGGCCCATCAAGACTCACTCTCATTTCATCAGTCCATAAAACCTTAGAAAAATCAGTCTTGATATATTTCTTGGCCCAGTCTTGACGTTTCAGCTTGTGTGTCTTGTTCAGTGGTGGTCGACTTTCTGCCTTTCTTACCTTGGCCATGGCCATGTCATGAGTATTGCACACCTTGTGCTTTTGGGCACTCCAGTGATGCTGCAGCTCTGAAATATGGCCAAACTGGTGGCAAGTGGCATCTTGGCAGCTGCACTCTTGACTTTTCACAGTTCACGGGCAGTTATTTTGCGCCTTGGTTTTTCCACACGCTTCTTGCGACCCTGTTGACTATTTTGAATGAAACGCTTGATTGTTCGATGATCACGCTTCAGAAGCTTGGCTATTTTAAGACTGCTGCATCCCTCTGGAATATATCTCACTATTTTTGACTTTTCTGAGCCTGTCAAGTCGTTCTTTTGACCAATTTTGCCAAAGGAAAGGAAGTTGCCTAATAATTATGCACACCTGATATAGGGATGTCATTAGACCACACCCCTTCTCATTACAGAGAAGCACATCACCTAATATGCTTAATTGGTAGTAGGCTTTCCATCCTATACAGCTTGGAGTAAGACAACATGCATAACAAGGATGATGTGGTCAAAATACTCATTTGCCTAATAATTCTGCACTCCCTGTATATATATATAAACAGCAGCCTAATATTGTGAGATATTATTAAATGTTCTTTTTAACATTTTATTAATCAAAAATCTTGAATCTTGAGTATCACAGCAAGTTATAACAAATATTAAGCAGCACAACTGTTTCCAACATTGACATCAAATCTATGATTTGTGAAGGGTCATGTGACCCTGAAGACTGGAGTAATGATGATAAATTCAGCTTTGATCACATATACATTTTATTTTAAAGTAGGCCTATATTAAAAAAGAAAACCATTATTATAATATTATTTCACAATATTGCTGTTTTTGATCAAATAAATGCTGGCTTGATAAGCATAAGAGACTTGTTTCATAATGCTGCATACATATCAAAAATGGTAATATAATAAAGTCCTTTCACGCCACCATTTCACATAATTGGCCTGTAGGTGCCGTTGGCACTTGGGCTTCATTAACTTTGATAGTTTCATCAAATAGTAAACATGTATCAATAAATACAAGTGAATTTAACACTACTTACATTAATGCGACTTTTGGTGCTGCGTGGTTTTGTGCAGTGTTTTGTTGTCAGTTAGCATCCATTTTGTCAGCGATGCAATTTGATTTATAAAATGAGACAAACCTCAGGAAATCGTTCCACAAACGTTAGTTCGTCTGTCCATGTCCTTTTCACCCGATTTATGAATTAGAACAGAAAATGACCGCTCCACTTCACATTGTCCAATGGAATCTGAACTTTGCCTGATCACGATTGGTTGGTGTATATACATGACAAACGGGCATTGACGAATTATGTAATATTATAAAACATATACAATATAGATTTTTAAATAAATCAACACATTAGCTTTGATTATTGAGGAAAAACATTTTTTGGGGTTTGTTTGGGGGAATTATTTTCTCCCGTAAAGCCACAGACACTCTCTGAAAGAACCATATATAGCTCGAGAGCCGTTTCGAACAAACTGAGGAAAATCAGCCAGTAAAACACATGCAACCCATAGCAATGGGTTATGGCAACGCCTCAGACCGACTGATATGAAAAAATAAATAAAAGGTTTCCGACTTTTGAGCAGTTTGTTGGTATTGGACACATTATCCTTTTTATTGACCACAAATATTATCATTGATATTTGTCTGAGAGGGGCACTTTTGATTAATTTTGAAAAAGGGCAGGGGCTCGAGCACCCAAAGCCCCCAACCCCCACACCCTCCCCGCACGTGCCTGTCAGGAGCCATATAAAGTTCACTTTGAGACTACTTAATTGGGTCACTTAAAATGACTGATTCATGTGGGACTGATGTACAAGATTAAATCATGTAAATCCAACACACATATTTATTTATTTTTTCAGGTTTACCAGGTACACATACACACACACACACCACTACCAAACTACACCACACGAGGCTCTCTAGTCTCTAGGCCCCTGTGATAATGCATAAAACAAACATCCCTTCACATGCTTAAAATAAAATCTTACTTACTGAAGGCACTAAACACTTTATTAAGACATTTAACACTTCAAATATCCCAGGGAAGATGGAAGATTTGTAATATTTATTAAATATGTTTCTTGGCTTCTGTCAGTTCATGTAAATATACAATATTATACATCATGTTAGTATATACACACACAAATGTTTTAAGACCAAGGGTGATACATATAGATTAGATTAATTTAACAGAGGTTGATTGATGAATGAATATGACATTGTTGTTCATGTTACAGCATCACAAACTTTCCACACACTGTACTGTAGTTTTTCAGGTATTTCTTAAAGTTTTAAACAGTGTCATATTCTGAACTCTGACGCATTCCTGTTGTGATCCCAATATAGAAAGCAGATTTTCCAGTGACGTCCTCATTCTGACCTGCAGAGAAAGAGATAAACAAAAGAGTCAAACATAAAGCCTTTTCATCTATTTTTATTTATTTATAGGCATACCAGCTTAAATATTTTGTTGCTTGTGTTTGCGTTATGGCTGTTGAAATCAAATTGAACTAACTATTTGGCATACATTTGTTTATATATATATTTTTTTTCTGAAAACGACATTCCCAAATGAAAATGTCTGCAGCTCTTAAACCCTATGGTCTATATTCATAAATCTGGTCTTATTTTAAACTAGACACTTCAAATAGTGTTACCCAAGAGTCATAATAGCTCAAAATTGTATATGAACAGAGTAATATACATGTAAATATACATGTAAGTGAGTTGCTTTTTTTTTTTTTATTCACTTAGGGAAAAAATTATGAGATTTTAATGTTGAGGTCCTGAAATTAACCATAATATAAAACTGAATGTCTGATCATGTTTTGATTCAAATTTGAGGATGATTCTGTCAAAAATGTAGCTTCTGTAAGCTTTTATATCAAGAAAAGACTAGGCGTCCTTTCCAAAAGGGCTTTTATTTTAGAACATTTGTAATTGTAAAGAGTAGTTTTTTATTCAAATAAATCTGCAATAAACTGCTGATTATTATTAATTTACAGTTACTGAAAAATTAGATTAACTATTTACAAAATTTTTAAAGTGTAAAAAACTCATTTAGTTGATAAAAACAGTCTGTCATAGAGCCTGCGCGCTCCACTGCAGTGTTGCGCAATCTGACTGGCAGGCACCTGGCTGCTATGGAGATTGTGACTAGAGGCATATTCACCAATAATGCTTACAAACACAACGTAAGATAATGCCTTGTGATAAGTTACTCGTCCGTCAATCAAACCTTTGCTGGCAAGGCATTGGCTAGGCATTGATTGCCTTTATCCAACGAAAACCATGCGCGCTTTGATTGACAGCTGGCGGAGCGAGTAAATGCGGCAACTCTGTGTAATGACTCCTCATAGAGCCTGTGATTGAAGCAGAGAGACCTGGGAGGGTTTAACGTGACAGGAAGAGTCCACAGCACAGGGAGATCGTCAGAACGGATTACAATCACCATTTCATTGAAAATGGACACGATTGATTACTCTAACTCAAAACGCTCATGTAAACAAAGGAGTAGTTTTTGTTTTTTCCTTATTTTTCGTTGTTTTGGATTAAAAAGTGGGATGCATTTTGAAGAGTGGACCCTTACGGACATGCATGCGGTTGTTATTTGGATTGGTCCGATCTGATCTGCACGATAGGAGATGAAAGATGAGTACTGCGTTCATTATGCTAATGCTTAAATAGCTAGCGCTTCAGCATTTCATTTAACCCTTTCCTCTCTGGTGTATTTATTGCAAAAACGAGTTCAGAACATGAATCTCGAGTGTTTTAGCTTTCAAATGATGCATAGTTTGTGGTGGTTGATTGAATAGTTTGTATAAAACAATAGTGAATAAAAGTAGAGACACGCCCACTTACGTCAACCTTCCCACGATCCGGTGCGGGTTAAGTTATATATATATATATATATATATATATATATATATATATATATATATATATATATATATTGCTTTTCATTTTCTATGTTAGTTTTATGTTTAACATATTATTCATCCATCAAATAGCATTTTGATTCATGTATTACAGCATTGCTGTATTTTGTTTTTGTATTATATGGACACAATGCTACTGAAGTCTGTTCTCACAGTGATCAGTCTTGTTCTTAAATAAACACATAGATGCGTCTCATTTAGTTTGCAGAGGAGTGTCACATGATGCCACTGTTTGATGTTTTACATTTACTAAGGCTTGGTGTTACCGTGGCAACATTCGACACTAGGATGCTGGAGTTACAAACACTGAAAAGAGTTCACACCCATTTCTCTAAAGTGCTGATCGACTGATGTGTATTAGGATTTGGTAACTGATATGCAGTGTTAATATTAACAAACAAAATCATGTATAAATAAAACAAACCATCAAAAAACGAACAGTATATCATAGGATGATAATTGGGTCCTTTCTAAATTATTAATGAGTTTTTTTTCACTACAGAGGATAAGCAGTATATGAATTGGATGGAGTGAACAATAGGAACAATGAGTTGCAAACAATCCCACCTATTCTAAGATTCACGTTTTCAGACTTATTGCCATTTACCAGCTTATTTCAGTGAAGTTTGTTTCTTTTTTGCTAATTAATAATAAAAGAATAAGCCTCATTCGCAGTCCAGTCTTATGAAAAAATGTTTTAGCAAAATTATTATTGTTATTGTATACGCATGGGAGGTCAGGCACTGATGTTGGACGAGAAGGCCTGGCTCGCAGTCTCCGCTCTAATTCATCCCAAAGGTGTGCTATCATGTTGAGGTCAGGACTCTGTGCAGGCCAGTCAAGTTCCTCCACACCAAACTCGCTCATCCATGCCTTTATTGACCTTGCTTTGAGCTCTGGTGCACAGCCATGTTGGAACAGTTATGCCTTGAATAGACCCTCTGTGTTCCCAAGCCAATGAAGAGCCATACCTCTGGTGGAGTGGGGGTCTAACCCCAATAGGGCATTCCTTGGTCCTGAGACAAAGCTATCACATCCACAGTCCACAAATCCTACATGAACACAAGTAAGAGCACTGAGTTTTTAGGATCAGAGCCAAATAGTCAATATCCTTCAATATCCGGTATATCGCTTTGCAGTACCAGGCAGCTAGCACATCCAGGTGGATGTGAGTCATTGTGATGCGGTGCAATGCGGGGACCAGCTGAAGGGGCCATACAGTGTAAAAAAAAAAAAAAACTTGGGCGGAAAATTGTGACAATTGATCATTACATATTGGCCTAATAAGTAACTTCCAAGTAATTATCCCCATGGAAAAATATGCATTGTACTAATCATAGCTTAAGGTCTTCACTCAAAATTAAAATAGTATATTCACCGAACATATTTAATTGTGCTCAGTCAATCTATGAAGTTGAAATGAAAAATCCATGTTGGGTGAACAAGTCCTACGTCCGAAAAACTCGTGCGCAAAATGCGCTTGAGGAAAACCGTTTGTGTGGGGATTTCAAACACGGATGCGCGTCTTGGAGCGCCACTGCACCAGCAGAGCCAAACCAGCCGTGCTGAAGAACAAAACAAACATTCCCAAGAGAATGGAGATATTCATTGTCGTCACAAGGAGTTGGTGAGTATTGAGCACTGAAATTATTCTCCAGAGTGTACCTTTATGACCCGGTAAGAAGTTTAAAAGACATTTAGTAGAATCACAAATTCATGCATTCATTGGTTTCATGAGTGTATTCTCGGTTACCACATAATTATCTAATGGTAGCCAATAGTTTTATTTTCCTCATGTCTATGTCTAAAATAATAGGTAAATTAAGTCATTTCTGTGTTGTGCCATGCGACCGTTGAACACGGTGCTGTTAGATTGGCGTCGGCCTCTCTCAGGGCTCAATTGCCTTTTAATATCAAACATGCCAAGCTCGTGATTTTCTTATTCATCCATTCATTCGTCTCATCCTCATAATATAATGAAGTAACTTCTGTTCTATCACCTGCCAGATGTGATGCAGGGGAACTTTATCATTAATGTTATTTTTATGTACAGGTCTTTAGCCTATTTTCTTCACCACATCAAGACAGCCTGTTATGCAGAGAACTTCTTGTATGTATTAAGAGTTTTTCCTTGCTGAAAATAATGTATTTTCACCAAATATCCTGTGTTGGAATTGACTTGTTAATAAAGCAATGTGATAAAATGTCAACCCTTGTCTGTGTTCATTTTGCTAACTATGTTTTTAGTCATTTTTGTCTTTTGGGACAGTGAGAAATAAGCAATTGTTATACAATTTAAAATATTTAATTGGCCAAATTGAATTTCTGTGACTTTAATTGTATCGATTCACAGAAATTCAATTTGGCCAATTGAAAATTTAGATGTGATCGGTCACTAGAAAATGTTCATTTGGAGAGGCCTGAGATTTTTACAGTGTATGTGAAGCAGAAGCTGACACCAACCGCCTTTGTGCATCAGTAATGGCATAGTCTCAACACAAAGACAATTGTGGTCATAAATTAACTGCATCGAGGCGCAATGACCATCTGGTATGTTCATGATTTTTTCAATACAAATTAAATATATGTGTAATGTGTAAAATATGTGTAAAAACGAGATCAAGACCGCGCCCGCTTTTGGCCTGGTCATACTTCAACTAGTATTAACAAATAAATCATTTTAACGTCATTAATGCATTATTCATGGTTCGATTAATAATGAGTTACTCAGTGCTCAAATAAATAGCAGTAACTATTATTTTGATTTAGCCATTAGCATTAGCATGTGTAGCCTGTTGTCCTCTTGTGTCCCGGTGCATGTTAGGTTGCTTTTATTTGATAGTTTTATGAAACCGTTGAACATGTCCTTCTGAATTTAAGAGGAACAATGAACAACAAATACTCTGGAAACAAAAGAAAAGTAAAGGAAGAAGGTGCAAACAATATGAACTTTGAGCATTTGAGTAAGGGACATATTAGAATAAAAGAAACAGGACATTATATAAAAGAATAATCTAAATATATTTTATCTAAATATATTTTTGACCCCAAACTCCAGTTCAATAGGTGGCGCTAAAGCACCAGAAACAAGTTTGTCAACCGCCATTAAACACAAGAAGAAGATGACAACGAAGATGAAAATTGTAAACAAATGTTTTGCAAAGGTTTTGAAGCTTCGTGTTTTTAGAGCACCGTCACTAATTTAATGTACAATATACAAATTGTCGGGCACCATGATCATCGGGTATGTTCATGATTTTTAATGAAGTTCTGCTTTCACAAACTGCGTAACGTTCCCTTTCGAGAGGTCTCTCGTGTGCGTATGGGAAAAACTCCTTTCTCGAGAATATGAAGCAAAAACTTTATTCATAAAGTGTCTATGTAAAAAGCATGGCGGCTGCACAGCCGATAGACCAGCGCGAGCTGCGCGCTGATTGGCTGTGCAGCGGAACTGCATGAACCTATGGCGGCGGCAGAGAGAAGCGAACCAGTAGGGGTCGCTAAAATTCCCGCCGAACAAGGTCTCTAAAATTAGCATATCTGAGGCTATATAGACCGTGTTTTGCCATAGGAAATCAGATTTAATCTCCTTCAGCGATACCTTCGTTGACCTCCGAATTGAAGCCCGCCCGTCGAACAAGCACTCAGCGGAACTTCTCTGCAGCCCTGAGGACGCCGGATTCCCCTTGGTCTCCGCCTTCAGCCGCCTGCCGTTCCAGCTGCGCCATCCGGCGAGTGAAGCCCCGCCGTCGAAAAGCACTCAGCGGAACTTCTCTGCAGCCCTGAGGACGTCGGATTCCCGCTTGGTCTCCGCTTCAGCCGCCTGCCGTTCCAGCTGCGCCATCCGGCATATATCCTTTATTCTGTGTCTGTGCTATTTGTGTGTTGCCGTTGCAACTATTTCTAAAAGCGCGGCGTTGTTGCAAATGCCTCGCCCTTCCTGCGCCTCATGCCGAGCACCTCTCTCGGCGGCGACCGCCACATCATCTGTGTGGCATGCCTCGACGCGACCACGCGGAGACTGCACTCAACAGGCGGCTGCCCGAGTGTGACGAAATGGCTCTGCAGACCGCCGGGCTCGCCTCGCCAGCCGATGTCTCCGCTCCCACCGCGCTCCTCGGACGCGCAAGAAGAAGCGCCGCGACCAGAGGCCTCCCGGCGTCCGGCGACCGCACGCCGAGTAACTCTCCACGTGCCTCGCTCTCGCCGGTCGAGTTCATCCAGGAGGAACAGTGCCACTCACCTACTGTGGCCTGTTCCGTTTCATTTGGTGGACCAATAGCGGAAGAAGAGGAGGGGGACAGCCTTTCGTTGGCTGCATCTGGCAGCGAGTGGTCAGACTCTGTCTCGGAGCCCGCTTCGACGCAGACTGCCACTACCGCCAAAGCCAGCTTTGACACGGAGATGGTCCGGGTGCTCACTAAGGCCGTGGAAGACCTCGGGCTCGAGTGGTCCCACCCTACTGAAGCGCCACGGAGTAGGCTGGACGAGTGGTTCCTACAAGGTCGTCGCCTTTCCTCTCCTCCCAAGCCCGCCCCCTTCTTCCCGGAGGTACACGACGAGATGACGAAGGCTTGGAAAGCCCCCTTCTCGTCGCGCGCTAAATCCGCCTTTTCCTCAGCGCTCTCCTCGGTTGACGGGCGCGAGAAAAAGGATACGAGGTTTTCCTCCTCGAGGAAGCAGTCGCCGCGCACCTTTGTCCGCCCTCCTCCAGAGGATGGCAGGCCAAGGCTCAGCACCCTTCCAAGCCATGTCGCTCTACATCAGCTT
Organism: Gobiocypris rarus; assembly: GCA_023029165.1. Classification (NCBI taxonomy): domain Eukaryota; kingdom Metazoa; phylum Chordata; class Actinopteri; order Cypriniformes; family Gobionidae; genus Gobiocypris; species Gobiocypris rarus. The sequence goes on along the minus strand of CM040929.1, from coordinate 24,554,965 downwards.
TCGCCAGTCGAGCATACGCCTCCGCTGGCCAGGCTGCTTCAGCGCTCCACACCATGGCCGTCCTCCAGGTATATCAGGCCAAACTTCTCCGCTCTCTGGGAGTCTGTTCCTGATTCTGAGGCCTTGAGGACCTGCGCAGCGCCACCGATTTAGCCCTGCGGGCAACCAAGGCTAACGCACAGGCTATCGGTAGGACCATGGCCAGCCTGACTGTTCTGGAGCGCCACTTGTGGCTGAACCTCACCGACATGAAGGACGTGGATAAAGCCTCCTTTCTGGACGCTCCCATTACCTCCTCTGGGTTGTTCGGTCCGGCGGTCGTTGGCTTCGCCGAGCGTTTCACCGAGGCTCAGAAAGCCTCGCAGGCCATGAAACACTTTCTGCCCAAACGCTCCAACTCTTCCTCTGGCCGCCTGCGCGCCCACCCAGCCCGCTAAAGCAGCGCCGCCGTCCTCTCGGCCACGCCGATCCAGGATCCGGCAGCGCTCACGCTCTGCAAGCGCGGCAGGCAGCCCGAGTCCCGGGGACCTCGACCCAAAGCCGCGTTGAGACCCGAGCCACGAAGCCGTCCTAGCCGCCAAAGAGGAAAAGAAGGTGGCCAGGTCCGCTTCGGCCGGACCCCCACCCCACTCTCTCAGTCTCACAGTTCCCTGCAATCAGGTGACTGCCGACTCAGTTTTCGCAGTCAACGAGCCCTCTATCAAAAGCGCTCGCCTGCACACAAACGCCGTTCTCACGGCGACCCAAATAAATCTCAAAAAGAGCTCTTTTTATGTAGGCAATGTGCCCACTGTACAGTCAGCACACCTACGTTCAAACACCCCCCACACAGCTCACACGCTGTCCTGTGCCAAAAATGTAATGCGCGCGCCCACTACACAGTGCACGCCGCCATACATAAACACTATCCCCACGGTGTTGCAAGCACAAAACACACGGGTTACCGGGTCCCTATCACTAAGCGGCCCGCCCCCCATCCAAATTCAGCCCCTGGCTTCACGGGCCCAGGCCTGGCAGGCCATCCCCGGCATATCAAATTGGGTGTTGAACATAATAAAACGAGGTTACTCGCTACAGTTCGCCAGAGACCCCGCGCGCGCCGTGGTCGACCTCAGTGAAAGGCAGCGCGAGTCACGTGCTCGCGCCGAGGTATCGAAACTGTTGGAGAAGGAGCGGTGGAAACCGTGCACCCCACTCAAAGCGAGTCAGGCTTTTACAGTCGTTACTTTCTGCGTTCCAAAAGGATGGCGGCCTCCGCCCATCCTAGACCTCAGACATCTGAACAAAGCGCTTATGACACGCCCGTTCAAGATGCTGACAGTGAAACAAATCCTCACGCACATTCGCCCGGGGGACTGGTTTTTCACGGTCGATCTGAAAGATGCATACTTTCACATTCAGATAGCACCCCGTCACAGGCCATTCTTGAGATTCGCCTTCGAGGGTCAGGCTTATCAATACACGGTTCTGCCATTCGGCTTATCCCTGTCACCCCGCACTTTTACGAAGTGCATGGACGCAGCCATAGCCCGCTGAGGCTGAAAGGCATGCGGATACTCAACTACCTCGACGACTGGCTTGTCATAGCTCAGTCAGAGGCACAGTTGATGACACACAAGTCCTGGCTCCTCAACCATCTAGAATGTTTGGGCCTCAGGATCAATATCGCCAAGAGTTCAATGTCTCCCAGCCAAACTATATCGTTTCTGGGTACGGTCATAGACTCAATACAGATGAGGGCGCGGCTTACGTCACAGCGCGCCCTCTCTATTCAGAACATGGCGAAGTCTTTCAGAGCTGGTGCTTACGTGCCCCTCAAACGTTTTCAAAGAATGCTAGGTCTTATGGCCTCGGCATCAGCAGTACTCAAACTGGGTCTGTTACACATGCGTCCCCTCCAACGCTGGCTAAACCCCGCGTTCGGCTCACGCATGGCGATCAGGCCAGTTTCGCATCAAAGTGAACCACAGCTGTGTCAAAGCTCTGGCTCCTTGGAAGGCGACCACCTGGTATCAAACAGGTGTTATGATGGGTACAGTCACGAAACGGAAAGTGGTCTCGACAGACGCTTCCAACCTAGGTTGGGGCGCCCTACACGAGGGCATGCCAGTCTCTGGCCAGTGGGCAGTCACAGAGAAAAGGCTACACATAAACTGTCTAGAGATGAAAGCGGTCATCCTATCGCTGAAAGCTTTCCTTCCGTACATAAAGGGCCACCATGTCTTGGTCCGAACGGACAACATGTCAGTGGTATCCTATATAAATCGCCAGGGCGGGCTGAAATCACGCTCCCTACATTCCATGGCGAATCACCTCCTTTTATGGGCAGAGCACTTCCTGAGCTCCCTAAGGGCGGCTCACGTGCCAGGTATTCTGAATCAGGGTCCGGATATGCTATCCAGAGGCGGTATTCCCCCCGGGGAGTGGTCTCTTCACCCGCATACGATTCAGTTGATATGGAGCATCTTCGGCAAAGCGAAAGTAGACCTTTCGCCTCAAAAGACAATGCTCACTGCCCAATATATTTTCTCCAAACACAGAGACGCCTGGCCCATGTCTGGCCCAGTCTCCCTCTGTATGCTTTTCCTCCGATCGCGATGTTGCCACAGGCCATCAAAAGATCAGAAACCAATTCCACAGTGCTCTTAATAGCCCCGTTGTGGAAGAATCAAATATGGGTCTCCGAACTGGCTCTCATGTCAGTCACAGCCCCATGGCCGATTCCGCTGAGGAAAGACCTCCTCACGCAGGCCAAGGGGAAAATTTGGCATCCCCACCCAGAACTGTGGGCTCTCCATGTTTGGCCCATCAACCAATACCCGCGAACCTTTCTGAAAGAGTTCTGAATACTATTTCTGAAGCTAGAGCACCCTCAACCAGGCGGCTCTATGCACTGAAATGGTCGGTATTCTCTAACTGGTGTACAGCACGGAGCCTCGGCGCGCTCGTGCGAGTGGCAGAAGTGCTCACCTTCCTCCAAGAGCTAATGGGCGCGGTCGTTCCCCTCCACGCTCAAAGTATACGTTGCCGCCATAGCAGCTTATCACGCTCAGGTCGCGGGACAATCACTGGGGAAAAGCGAGCTTATAGTGCGCTTTCTTAAAGGGGCCAGAAGGCTGAACCCGCCTCGCCCCCCCTCAGTACCTATATGGGACCTTGCCACAGTGTTGGAAGCTCTAAAGGGCTCTACCTTTGAACCGCTTCAGTCTGTGAGCCTAAAGCACCTCTCGCTAAAAACCGCTTTTCTGCTGGCACTGGCCTCAGTCAAGCGAGTGGGCGATTTACACGCACTCTCCACGAGTGCTTCCTGTCTCAAGTTTGGGCCTAACGACTCCAGGGTCGTCCTCAAACCTAGACATGGTTATGTTCCTAAAGTGCTTTCTACTCCTTTAGGGCACAGGTCATTTCTCTTTTGGCCCTGCCCGCGTGCAAGACGAAAGGACGCGAATTTGCTCTGCCCAGTCAGAGCGCTGAGACTTTATATAGAGCGCTCCGCCCCCTTCAGGCGATCGGAACAGCTCTTTGTGTGCTTCGGTGGCCGCACTAAAGGCTATGCTGTCACGAAGCAGAGACTGTCACACTGGATAGTGGACGCCATCTCTATGGCTTACAAGTCTAAAGACCTAACCTGCCCCCTGGGCATTAAAGCCCATTCTACTAGAGGCATGGCCTCGTCATGGGCATGGTCACGTGGCATTCCGCTACAAGATATCTGTGCGGCAGGCTGGGCCTCTCCGTCCACTTTTATCAGATTTTATAAACTGGAAGTCCCGCTTTACAAGCCGGGATTATCCCCATTTAATAGGTATAGACCCGATGCGTCCGGTCTCCCTGCTATGCATACATGATAAGCTCTCACAAGCACGAGCTTTCATAATATGTCTACACTTATATTAAGGCCCGACTATGTCCGGTCGTAATTCTATCATATGGCCCGATGCTATCCGGCCTATATACTCTTATGTCCGCTATAGGACCCACTCTGTTGGTCTCCTGTGACTCACTGTTACCCATCTTAGTGCCTCTGGCCACTTGGGTCAGTTAAGCACGCACGGCGTTTCAAATTGGGTTCCCATACACGCACACGAGAGACCTCTCGAAGGGAACGTGCGGTTACTCACGTAACCTCGGTTCCCTGAGAGAGGGAACGAGTATTGCGTAACGCCGTGCTTGTGCTTCTCAGGGTATCGCTTCAGTCGATTTTTAACCTGATTTCCTATGGCAAAACACGGTCTATATAGCCTCAGATATGCTAATTTTAGAGACCTTGTTCGGCGGGAATTTTAGCGACCCCTACTGGTTCGCTCTCTCTCTGCCGCCTCGCCATAGGTTCATGCAGTTCGCTGCACAGCCAATCAGCAGCGCAGCTCGCGCTGGTCTATGCTGTGCAGCCGCGACCGACCATGCTTACACACTTTATGAATAAAGTTTTTGCTTCATATTCTCGAGAAAAGGAGTTTTTCCATACGCAATACTCGTTCCCTCTCTCAGGGAACCGAGGTTACGTGAGTAACCGAGCACGTTACTTCCGTGCATTTAATTTCTGAACTGCCGCGATATGTGTAAACGAGGTCAGACGCGCCAGCTTTTGCATTTGGCCTGGTTTATTTATGCATGTGAGGATGCTTTTTTGATCGTTTGCTTGCCTCGTCCTGCTGTGTAATCAAGATAATCAAGTTTTCATCATGGTTTTAGTTTTATCTGGAATAAGAGTCTTGCAAGAGTATTGACAGCTTTTATTTAGACAGTTTTTCTTACCAGTGATCAGTTCATCTCAAACTCTGTTCCCAAGGTCATGCTGTATTGACTGAGATTAAGAAAGTTAAATGATCTTGTTTTGTTCTGTTTCTGCAGTTGCGTCATCATCTGTGTGTTTGCGGTGCTGATAAACAAAGGTGAGCATCTGAACAACACGTTTGAAAGATAACTTCACGTCACATGTATACAGTAAATGTCAGGTTGTGTCTTGACAGTCACAGTTTGTGTGATTTCAGTGTCTCTGCAGGTCACAGTAGAGGCTGTTATTGGCGGTTCTGTTGTCCTGCCGTGTTCTTCCACTAAACATGATCTTAAACCTCAAGAACTAAATGTGCACTGGAGAGACTATAACAGCAAGATTGTGTATGATATAGTCAAGGGTGAAGATTCAGTGGAAAAACAGGACCAACGGTACAAGAACAGAGCTGAAACTTTCCCCAATGAGTATGAGAGAGGAAACTTCTCCATCAAACTCATCAATCTTCAACACACTGATGGAGGAGAATACATCTGCTTCATCACACCCTCAGATGAACAGGAGAATGTCAAAGTGATCATCAAGGGTGTGTCAAATTAGTTCATTTATTTTTGAATGTTTCATTTAAAAACAGCCTGAATGATACTGTTCTGTAACTTATAGACAAGCCTGTTTACTGTGCTGAATTTTATTGCAGAATTCACTGAACAAGAAAACCAAGGACCAGAAACATCACTAGACCGGATGACATTATGTCTCTGTGTTGGCACTGTGTTTATTTTGTGTCTATAATAATAGCCTATTTTTAATAATTCGATGGAGAAAAAGAGCTCAATCTGCCTTAGGGAACAGCAGAGTGAAATCTCGCAGTCAGATGATGTGATGTTCAGATTTTTAAAGCTACTGACCTACTGAGTTTTATGTTTGTTTCATTTTAAAAAATATATGATAGATTACATTAGAAAATCTGTAGTTATGAAAAGGGCAATGATGTTCTTATCATATATCTTAATGATTTATTTTTACTTATCATATACTGTTGTAATGTCTAGTGTATTGGTTTTGTTTCCTGTCACGTGTTGATTTCCTGGTTTGCCATGTATTCCCTTTTGTCATGTGACTTCCTTGCCCTCATGTGATCATGTGGTCTTGTGCTTCCCAAGTTCCCAGTTTCTCAATATGCGTTCTTGTCTGTGTTCTCGTGGACTTGTGAAAGTGACCAGTCGCTGCCAAAGTATTGGTCCAATTCACAGTTGCCATCTAGCCAAGCGCATTTTAAATCCCTGGATGTGTCCTTGATCCGCCTTTAATCGAGGATGCACTGAGAGGTGACTTGTGCGCACTTGAGACAGGCAGGTATCCCAGAATGCCTCTCCTACCAACCAGCAGGCGTATGAGAAAACCTGCGTTATTTCAAATTGGCAATGGCTATTTGCACTAATTGCAATAGATGCTGTTCACACTAAGTGAAAAAAACACATTTTCTATAGAAATAGGTGATATTTACACTAAGTGCAAATAGCTGTAGATGCTATACTAAGTGAAATAGTGAAATATTCTATCTACACCATGTAAATGTAGCAGTTATTTGCAATATGTGTAAATAGTAATTAGATGCTATTTATAGGCCCTACTTTATTTTGACAGATACGTACTATTTGAACCTCAGTATTGTTGTTAACAGGATGCAGTAATAACATTGCGTGTAAATGATAATTTATATTTATTAAAAATATTAAATGCATCCCTTAATGGGACATTGAGCCCTCCATAACCCTACCCAATAAATACTTCCATTATTATTAAACCTTTCCTTGGGCACTTTATTTCCACTCTTAGAAAATGTTCTTAATTTTTATTGAAAGTAAATGCCTTTCCGATGTGATATGTGATGGGAAAAGGGAGAAGAGCGAGCTTGGCAAAAGGCGGATTCGAACCTGGGTCGATCATGTCAAAACCTAGATCCTTAAGCCTTATGCTTGACACTTAACTGTCTACACCACTGAAGACGTTGAAGTATGTCAGCGTAAAGCATTTCCATTCATTTAGTTTGGGCTTAATTTTGCTGATTTTCTTGCAAGATCTGGCAACACCAATGAGTCAATTATGGCTCATATCGCTTTCCCTGCGACCGATCATACAGACGAAAGACACATCTCCGATGCATATTAAAAAACACATTTTAACATGCATCAGAGCTATATCCCGTCAGATTTACCCAGATAATCTTGAGAAGTGTGAAACAAGTGCATGAAAACCTTTTAGATACATCGATTTTTAAGAACTACTAAAGTAAAAGAAAGTTCTCCTTGGGACGATGAGATTTGTTATAGGAAAATATTCAGATGTAGCACTTTTAAAGATGCTGTTTTCCAGTTTTACCACAGAATATGGGAAGTGGGCAAACTTGCATCATCATGGAAACACTCAATAGTCATTCCTATAGAAAATCGGTAAAGATCAGTCTGAAGCAACAAATTACAGACCAATAGCACTAACATCATCCATGTGGCAAATAATGGAAAGGCTTTGTGATAGAAAGAGGTCTGTATTCACCTCATCAAAGTGGCTTCCTCAAAGGTAGAACGACAACGGATTCACTGGAATCAGAGATAAGAAAGGCGCGAATAAATAAAGAGGTTGTAGCAGTTTTTATTGATGTGGGAAAAAGCATTTGATGTTATGGAAGAAGAGATTACTAATTCAACTCAAGAATCTTTCTGACCCCAAGACTCAACTAATCAATCTGATTCTCCATCTGTGATCCTTGGAGAGTCTTTGTCCACTCAAACTCTCTTCCTCGCCGTGCATTAGGACGATATAGACACACACAACATCTTTAGTTGATTGGAACTTCTTAATTATTGCCCTGATGGTGGAAATGGGGATTTTCAGTGCTTTAGCTATTTCTCACAGCCACTTTCTATTTTGTGAAGCTCAACAATCTTTTGCTGCACATCAGCACTATATTCTGAGGTTTTACTCATTGTGATGAATGATTAAGGGAATTTGGCCTTTGTGTTTCCTCGTATTTATACTCCTGTGAAACAAGACACCATAGCTGGACAATTTCATGTTCCTTGTCACCCTGGTGTGCTAAAAAGATGTAAATATTAATAGGAATATACTTTAGAGATATTTTACTCACAAAAATGTTTAGGCGTGCCAACAATTGTGACCGTGTTTTGAGAAAAGCATTTATTACATAATGTGATTTACCCCCCATTTTCAATCCTTTTACTTCAATGAAAGGTTAGATTTTTGTGCATTTTTTTAAAATAAAAGATCAAAAGGATAAACAATGCAGATTAATTTTTTACAGCCATATTTGATCATATTTACCAGGGGTGCCAACAATTTTGACCATGACTGTATTTATGCAGGAGTGTGTAAATGTATTCAACAGGTTATAGGCTGATAACTATACCCAGCTGGCATTTTAACGTTGAGTCACTGTTGAATCAACGTCAAGTGAACCATAATAACCGGTGGATAACCGTTGAATTTTGTTTAGATTTTGCTCATCTTTTCAACCATCCATCCATCTAGCCATTCAACAAAATGTTTATGGTTGTAGTCATGGTTGTAAAATATTGATTTGACGTACAGCTCAAAAATTGTTGATATTCCTATGTTCAATCTGTGGTGAGTTAACAACACCACTTCAACTATTTGGTGTCCAACGTTGTTTTGACGTTGAATTAATGTTTTTTCATAAACTGACATTATTTCAACCACATTTAAACGTTAAATGTCGGTCGAATGCCAGCTACGGGGCACTTTGGAAAAAAAGGGTGAAATGTATCAAACACAGTTAAGAAAGTTCAGGAAACAATAAATAAAATTAAAGAGTGGGCCCAGAAATGCGGTTCTCGTATATCAGTAGCTGCCTAGCTGGTATTTTTTTGACCAAAAAATGAATGTTCGCATTAATTTATCCCAATATGGACAGCATCTGCTGACCAAGTGCGAAAAAGCACTGAACACCATGAAATGTGAATGGGGTGCGAGTCACAGGGACTTTTATTCGGCTACTATTATCAGAAATGGATTGTGGAAGTTTCAAAGAGCAAGTCTATGATAAAAAGATTTGTTGTGGGGCAATTTTTAGGAAAGCTCTAATAAAATTATGGCAAAAACGAGACAAAATCTATGTAGATTCCAAAGGGAAATGCGAAATATTGAGACTGGATTGAGCAAACAAGAAGAATCAGTAATAAGTTAACAAGAATCAAAATCAGTCATTTACATTAAATGGAAACAAAATAAAAAACATCCTGGTTTATGTAGGCTATAGCGACTGCGGCATACATGAAACGTTAAACGTGTCCTTCTGCACTGAAGAGGAAAAATGAACGACAAATACTGGAAACAATAAAATATAGGCCTAAAGGCCAGAAGGCGCAAACAATATATTGAATATATAGGCTATATATATGAATTTTGAGCATTTGAGTAAGGTACATGTTATTATAAAAGAAACAGGAAATTATATAAAATTATAATGTTATCTAAATAAATTTTCTCTTTATTGGCCCTTTTCCCGTAATTACAAGTATATGTTTTTGTATATTTATGTAAATGTTGTTTTTTTTCGTGAGCGCTGACGCTCGACACTCCAGTTCAGTAGGTGTCGCAACACCAGAAACGAGTTTTGCCAGCCGCCATTAAACACAAGAAGAAGAAGAAGATGAGGATGAGGATGAGGATGAAGATGAAGATGATAAAAATGGCAAACAAATGATTCGCAAAAGTTTTTAAGCTTCACAAGCATGTTTCGAAATTGCCGTCACTAATTTAATGTAGGATATATATATAACCTGTGTCGGGGCACCATGATCATCGGGTATGTGCATGATTTTTAATGAATGTATGCTTTCACAAACTGCGTAACTTACTTCCAATGCATTTCATTCCAGACCGCGCCCGCTTTTGCGTTTGGCCTGGTTTATATAGGTCCACACTTAAAGTAGTATTTACATACAAATCATTTTAACGTCATATTGCATTATTCATGGTTTGATTAATAATGAGTTACTCAGTGCTCAGAGAAATAGCAGTATAACTATTATTTTGATTTAGCCATTAGCATTAGCATGTTGTGTCCCGGAGCACGTGAGGATGCTTTTGTTGATAGTTTGCTTGGCCTTCTTACTGTTTAATATATTATATACTTTACTAGTTGCATAACATTTAATTGTAACTGAATACCTTAAAATATTAACAGGCTAAAGAACAATTTCAAAAGGAACTTTTGCCTATAGTTTAAAAGTACCTTTGCAAAATCAACTAACCTAACTATTATGGGATTAATATCCTGCCATGATTCAAAACTGAAAATAAAGTTCTGAAAGGTTGAAACTACGTGTTCGAAAACTCAAAATCTTACAAAAGAAGTTTTGCAAGATCGAAAAATAAGATTTGCAAGCTTGCAAAATGTAAAAATATAAAAATCTCTGCAAACATTGTTGTTGTTTTTAGATTTCCTTCTTCAGAACTGCAACATTTTTTACGATGTCGGGCAAACAATTTTTCAGAGTTTTGAATTTGTCACTGTTCTCCCAGTGTATTTTTGTTTTCCAGATTTGAAACCTTGTAAATGCTGATCTGAAAACTGGTGTGTGAATGTGTGAAATAAAGTTTTGAAACTCTGAAAACTGGGGTTCGAAAGGGCGAAAATGATTACATTACATTTGCTATCCTATTGCAGTCTATTTTTTCAGAGCTGAGTTTACAACACCCACTTTGCGGAGATACGGCCATACAGTTCTGAGCTTGCGACTCACGTCATTTGTGGCAGCGTTGTCACGCAGCTCTGCTCTGAATCTCTGAAACTCAGACTGAGCGAAAATGAAGCTTGCTTCGCAACCTTAACTTAAAAAGCCTGGAGGAGGGTCTTAATGCTCTTGGCCAATGCTTTGCTGTCTGCTGACGTACAGTCCAATCAAGTTAAATTTACTGAGAGGTGGGATTGACCGACTGGTGGACCAAACCTATGGAGGACCAAACCTGCATAAATTAAAAATAAATAAATGAATAAGTAAATAAATAAATATACAAATATGTAAATAAGCAGATACATAGATAAATAAATGTTATAAAATTGTGTATTTTTCCCTTTTATACATTATAAAATATTAAAAATATTATATTAATATTAAAATATTTTTAACTTGTATTTATTTGTTAATTAATTGTAATATTTATTTTTATATTCATGCATTCATTTATTTTACATTTATTTATTGATTGATTCATTCATTTTTACTTTTCCTTGTGCAACATGGAAATGAGGAGGGCGGTCCTTGAGTAGCTTCAGCGCATCATTGGTTGAGAGCTCATAATCGTCAGACCAAAGTTGGCGTCCGGATAGTTCTTACACAGTCTCAGACACTAAACAACAATGTTTCCAGCAGTTTGACCCATTGAGAGATAAGTTTCAATGGTACTTATGTACGATGGATGTCACATCCCACCTTAGTGCCATCTGACTCTATGATTTTGAATGTTCTGGGGAATATTTTGCAGAGTGCCTTACAATTCAGTCTGTACTTCCACATTCATATCAGCATATAGCCCCCCTAAAACATCGATTAGTACATCTAATATAAACAACAGTCATTTGATGCGTTGTTTTCGACTTCATTCGCTAAATTGCGCAACTCTCTAACGTTAGCTATTTGTGAAACGTCCGCCATAGTGTGCATGCAAAAGCTACAACCTGTCAAGTTCAAAATCTGTGCGAGTCAGATGGCACTACGGTTGTAGTGACGTCTATCGTACCTACTTCCGATAAGTACCCCTGAAACTTATCTCTCAATGTGTCAAACTGCTGGAAACACTGATATGTTGTTTGGTGTCTGTGAAAGAACCATCTGGCCGCAATGTGCTTTGAAACTCTCCTCTATCGCTTTATCAATGCTTGAGCTCTCAACCAATGATGCGCTGAAGCTACTCAAGGACCGCCCTCCTCATTTCCATGTTGCACAAGGAAAAGTAAAAATGAATGAATGAATCAATAAATAAATGTAAAATAAATGAATGCATAAATATAAAAATAATTAATTAACAAATAAATACAAGTTAAAAATATTTTTATAAAATGTATAAAAGGGAAAAATACACAATTTTATAACATTTATTTATCTATGTATCTGCTTATTTACATATTTGCATATTTATTTATTTATTTATTTATTTACTTATTCATTTATTTATTTTTAATTTATGCAGGTTTGGTCCTCCATAGGTTTGGTCCACCAGTCGGTCAATCCCACCTCTCCAGTAAATTTAACTTGATTGGACTGTACGTCAGCAGACAGCAAAGCATTGGCCAAGAGCATTAAGGCCCTCCTCCAGGCTTTTTTTAAGTTAAGGTTGCGGCTTCATTTTTCGCTCAGTCTGAGTTTCAGAGATTCAGAGCAGAGCTGCGTGACAAGGCTGCCACAAATGACGTGAGTCGCTAGCTCAGAACTGTATGGCCGTATCTCCAAAGTGGGTGTTGTAAACTCAGCTCTGAAAAAATAGACTGCAATAGGATAGCAAATGTAATGTAATGTAATAATTTTCACTTTCAACCCCAGTTTTCAGAGTTTCAAAACTTTATTTCACACATTCACACACCAGTTTTCAGATCAGCATTTACAAGGTTTCAAATCTGGAAAACAAAAAATACACTGGGAGAACAGTGACAAATTCAAAACTCTGAAAATGATTGCACAACACCATAAAAAAGAGTGTTGCACTTCTGAAGAAGGAAATCTCAAAAACAAAATTATGTTTGCAGAGATTTAATTTTTTTTACCACTTTGCAAGCCTGCAAACTCAGTTTTCAGAGTTTCAAAACTTTTTTTTCACACATTCGCACACCAGTTTTCAGATCATCATTTACAAGGTTTCAAACGTGGAAAACAAACTATACACTGGGAGAACAGTGACAAATTCAAACTCTGAAAAATTGTTTGCCCGACATCGTAAAAAATGTTGCAGTTCTGAAGAAGGAAATCTAAAAAACAACAACAATGTTTGCAGAGATTTTTATATTTTTTTTACATTTTGCAAGCTTGCAAATCTTATTTTTCGATCTTGCAAAACTTCTTTTGAAAGATTTTGAGTTTTCGAACACGTAGTTTCAACCTTTCAGAACTTTATTTTCAGTTTTGAATCATGGCAGGATATTAATCCCATAAACTATAACTAATATAAATTTTAATAGGGTTGTGCCAATAGATGATAGTATTGTGTATTGACGATAGTCAGACATATCTTTTAAATGAATATGTGAGCGCATTTACATGCACTTTCTTCTGAACCCAATTATGCTGAATAAGCCGACAATTTATTTGTTCATGTAAACTCGATAACCTGTTTTCTTTTATCAGAGTTAGGTCATAAACGGCTCAAGAAGAAGCCGATCAACAACACAACTAGATTTTTGACATGTACTCCAATTTCTCCCATCACATAATGTTCTTTGGGCTTATGTGATTGGCTGTCTGCTACTGATGCCACAGGTCCATGTGCACATGCTTCATGTGCCCTGTCCCATATGGCACCCTAAACCCTCACGGTCTTCCTGAGTCCGCACTTTCACGTCGTAATGCCGCTTTGACTGCCGAGATGAAGTCCGCTGCGTAACTCGGACCAGTGCGGGCTCGGCAGAAGTGTGCCATGGGCGCATATCGAGCGCAAAGGAGGCGCTCGCGAACACCCTTCTGAGGCCGAAAGTGCACATGAAGTGTGCCATTTGGGACAGGGCCTTCATGTGCACTTTCGGTCTTGTGAGACTGAAGGGTGTCCCATTTGTCATTTTAGGTCTCAGAAGGGTGCTCGCGAGTCGATATGCGCCCTCGATGCACACTTCTGCCGAGCCCGCACTGGTCCGAGTTACGCAGCGGACTTCATCTCGGCAGTCAAAGCGGCATTACGTCGTGAAAGTGCGGACTCAGGAAGACCGTGAGGGTTTACGGTGCCATATGGGACAGGGCCATAGACTTGGTCGGCGTTGTGTCATAGCTGGGGGCGTGGATTCGTAGTCGGCGTGGTGAAAAACAATCCATTACACACACTGGAAATGGAGGGCATTTAATCCAGTATACAGGGCTTAAAGTATTCCGGATCTCCGGCGTGCGTTCGTGAGGGATTTTTTTTATTTTTTTATATTAAAACACGCAATTTAATATTTTCAAAACAATTGATTTCACCTACCAATCATATGAGAGGAACGCAGCTCTAACTAACGTAACAAGCCTATCAGAAGTAGTGCAGTGTGGGTCCTGGCAACACTGTGTGAGGTCCATACGTCATGTTAGCGTTGTCTGTGAAATCATGGAGCGCAAGTTCATGAAGCCTGTGGATGTTGTCCTATCCATAGATAAAGGACTCAAAAATAAAAGCGCTGGGCGTGGATTATAGAAAAAGACGACGAGCCTTTTGGCAGATGGTGCCAGAAACTATGAGAGCCTGGTGCTTGTTTCTGCACGTTTTGCTCGCGGAAGCTATTTGATGCCAGCAGCGTTAAGAAAGTGCTTGCGCGTCATGAATTAGACCCTGGTCATAGAGCCGCTGACCGTGCACTCAAACTTACCACGGGAGGAAAGTTGTTACAGCTGAAACACCGTTGTCTATAGCCGCGTTTCCATTACATATTTGCGCAAAACTTTTGCAATATTTTCTAAATGTCGATAAAAAATATTGCGAAATGATCGCATTTCCATTACCAGATGTTATGCAACTAAAAGTTTTTTTTTTTTGTGTGATAAGTCATTCAAAAAATGATGCCAGGTAAGTTTGTAGGTTTATGTATATCCCAGCCACCGCAATAGCCATTATTTAATGGAAGGACACATAGGTGTGTTATTCAAGCATAAAAGAACGAAATGTGTGAATTTGTATGGTGGTAAATCAAGGTTTTTTTTAAAAAAAAAATTTTTAACCATTTCGTTATTTTGGCTTAATTTCGTTTGTTGAAAATATAATCGAATTTAGAAATGCTTTTTAAATGAAAAACTTTGCGTTTAATAAACAAAATACATTTTTGAAATGAAGTCTATAGCTGTCTCACATTTCAGAAGGCTGCGTCCTCCGGAGGTCGCATTCGAAGGCTGCATACGTCATGAGGCTGTCTCATTTCAAAAAAGTGAGTAGGACACTCCGAATGCGACCTTCGAATGCGCCCTTCTTTCACAGGAATTCGGAGTGTGCATGAGGTATAGCCGTCGCTGCTGCAGATAACCCACAATTCTTTGCTTCGCTGTTAATAACCATCCAATTTTTTGAAAATTATTAGAAAACATGGCACCGCTGCCAGATATACATGCAAGCGTACATGTGGTGTTTAAATGTAAGTAGTTTCAAGCGTATTTGTTTTTACAACTGTATTACCTCAAACAGACAGGTAAACAGGATTACAAGTGTTTAGTGATTTTTAAACGTTTAGAACAGTACATTGCTGTCAAAGCAAGAAACATTTCATAGTCATTTTCAAGTTATAAATAATTTTCATTCATATAACTGCCGTGAGGGCGCAACGAGGCTGAAGGTGTTGGCATAGCAACGTGATACTTCCTGCCTGTGTGTCCTACAAAGGATGTCTCGTTTCATTCTGATTGAGGACACTCTACCGCATCCTTCACATGATGTGTCCTCTAGAGGACGCAGCCTTCGAAATTACATGAAATGAGAGACAGTCTATGTTTGGACTTGGAGTGCAGTGCATGCAAAATAACCGTCCCCTTAATCCACGGCCCTTTTTATTGAGATACTAGGACTACAGAAATAAAAGTAGACGGTTTGTAGTTTATAATTATGTCTTGCACTTATCTGTACTTATCTGTAATCTACAAATAAAGCCTGTGGTAAACTGGACCATACTTTTACGTTTTGTTCTACAACTGCAGTGCACACACTACTATCTGATCTAACAGTGAGTTATTCAAAAACACAAAAACTACTTCAAAATTCGCATATTGATGCGTGTAATTTACGTTTTAGAGCCTCATGTCATAAAGTTGACTTGATTTTGGATGTTCGATATTGCGAATGTAATATCGAATTACATATCGAATATCGAATGTAATATTGCGAATGTAATTTGATATTGGTCGACTCGGCATGACGCCCTGAATCTAACGAGACCAATTTTATGATTTTTGGTCTCTAGTTATATCTGACGTACACGTTTTTTTTTACTTCAATAGCATTTGAATATAATGACTTAAAAGGTTAGTTCACTTTTAAAAAAAACTTTTGCTGATAATTTACTCACCCCATGTCATCCAAGATGTCCATGTCTTTCTTTCTGCAGTCGAAAAGAAATTAAGGTTTTTGATGCAAACATTTCTCCTTATAATGGAGGAAATGGACCCCAAACGGTTACAGGTCCGAATGACAGTTTCAGTGCAGCTTCAAAGGGCTTTAAACCATACCAGACGATGAATAAGGGTCTTATCTAGCCAAACGATCAGTTTCTAGAAACCGAGCAGTATTTATGCTATTATTTTACCTCTTATTAGGCAGCGTGATCATCTCTGAGCTCCGCCATAACTTCCGCCAAGTGAGGTCAAATACGAGCATGGTCATAGATGTATACGTAGATGCCTCATTAGCGCCTGCACGGATCAGTAGAATGAGGCATCTACGATCGATATATCTATGACCACGCCGTATTTGACCTCACTTGCCAGAAGTTATGGCGGAGCTCAGACATGATCACGCTTGTTTGATGACATGGGGTGAGATATTTTGATCCCATCAAAATATCTCAACCACACCCAAAGTTATAAAAATTCTCTCAACCAAAATATCTCAACCACACCCAAAAAATTATCCACTAGGTGGCGCTGTTTTGAAACTTCTCAGGCTACTTCAGGGCATCGTGGTGATGACCCATACCAAGCTTAACGATCCGCTCATGCATTCGCACATACATTTTAGCACATAATTCAAAATGGCCGACATGGAAAATTTTGATATTGGTCGACTCGGCATGACGCCCTGAATCTAACGAGACCAATTTTATGATTTTTGGATTAACGGTTCAGAAGTTATAAGCCAAAATAGCCATTTTTCGTATCTCCGGACCAGTAGGTGGCGCTGCGCCGAAACGCTGCATGTTCCCTCAGGTCCTGCTTGTGATGACGTACCAAGTTTGGTTTGAATACGATAAAGGGTTGGGGAGATATTGCCTTTAGTGTGTTTTCGCAAGCACTACGTAAAATTTGTTCACGTGTTTTTCAAAAACGATTTGACGAATCAACTTGATTCCATAACTTTTTGTTCGCACTGTCTGAAGATGATCTGGTAAAATTTTCGTGCAAATTGGAGCAACGGCCTAGGAGGAGTTCGCAAAAGTATGTTTTACAGATAATTGAAAATGGCGGGAAAATTTGCATAATGGAAATGACGTCATAGGATGCGATCGAATCGGCTTGAGCCAAGGAATCAGAGGAAGAATTTTGTTTCTACCCATTAGGGTTCAAAAGTTATTAGCATAAACATGAGTGAAACTTTGGACAGTTGGTGGCGCTAGAGGGAATGATTTAGAGACTCCAAATTGGTTTGGCTCTAGAGGGAATGATTTAGAGACTCCACACATGGTGTGATTACTATTGGTAATGACCTCTATGAGTGTACCAAATTTCATAACTTTCCTGCAAACGGTTCTATGGGCTGCCATAGACTTCAATGGCGGAATAATAATAATAAGAAATCTAACGGTTTCAAAAGGTGCCTTATATTCTGTGAGAATGTCATTCAAGTGTCATCAGCTCGTAAGCTTGAAGCACAAACATGAGCCCACCCTTCTCTTAATGAAAAAGAAGACTTTTGAATGTTTTGTACATTAATAACCTTACACACTATGTGACAGCTTGCGTGAAAATGATAAGTTGACAGCTTTTTGATGCAGTTCCGAGTCCCGTGACAAAGTTATGACTATATTGGTGTTTTTGTTAAACAAACGTTTGTCTTGCAGTAATGAAATCTCTTATTTTTCATATTTACAATAATACATCATGTAGTCCAAATGTTTAATTGTAATGTATGTATTTCAAAGGCTTTTGGAATCGATGAACGGCTCCGTCTGTTATTCGGCAGTATAACACTTAAGATTAAGTTACTAGAGGTGCGGAATGCCACACAGCAACTTTTCAGCATTGCGGCAAACAAAAATCAAACAAAATCAATCGTTGTCATTACAAAAGTAAAGATAAAGCGTCTAACGCGGTATACGCGTTCATTCAAATGGCTTGTTTTCTTATTCTTAATTCTTTTACTTCAAAGAAAGTTTAGGTTTTTGCAATTTCTTTAAAATAAAATATCATTATCATATTTTTTTACAGCCATCTTTGATCATATTTAACAAGGGGGCAAACTATTTTCACACCACTGTATGTCTATGAAAGACGATGAAACCAATCAGAGTATAGGTTTGGGGAGGGGTGACATCTGCAGCCAGGTCCTTCTCAGTATGTTTGGCTACAATATATTTGTTTCCACTGTCAGGCCAAAAGCGGGTGTTCTAGTGCGTGCTAGGGCCAGTTGCGTTTCCACTGTCACTTCCTAGGCTTGATCGAGGCTTCCCTGGGGCCAACGGTCAGGGTTTTTTGGCTTGCCAAAGAGTTTATCTGAGTCTGGAGACGGCAGCGCTGCGGATCATTTCATATACCAGCTGACATCAGCATTAAAGTGATAGTTAATCTAAAAATACAAATTCTGTCACTATTACTTCCCCTCATGTCGTTCCGAACCTGTAAAACCTTCGTTCATCTTCAGAACACAAATGAAGATCTTTTTGATGAAATACGAGAGCTCCCTGACCCCTCCATAGACAGCTATTTATTTACCATTTTCAAGGTCCAGAAAGGTAGGAAAGACATTGTTGAAATAGTCCATGCACTGTATTTACGTAAACTGCATTGGAGACTGGTACACGCTATTACCAAATTGTTAAATAAAGTCGTCATTTTTTTAAATTGTTTTTTGCAAGCAAAAAGTATTCTCGACGCTTCATAACATTAAATTTGAACCGCTGGAGTCACATGGACTATTTTAGCAATGTCTTCACTACCTTTCTAGACCTTGAAAGTGGGGTCAGAGAGCTCATGGATTTCATCAGAAATTTGTGTTCTGAAGATGAACGAATGCCTTGTAGGTTTGGAACGACATGAGGTCGAGTAAATAATGACAGTTGATTATTGATTTCATTTTTGGGTAAAGGGTGAACTAACCCATTAAAGACTTTTAAAATCATTTTAGCTCAACTCAATTTCAGACAGCAGCGAGTGTTTAAAATGACTTCTGTTTGTGATCGGATGTGATTTCTGATAACCGTATAAGGCAGAAATATTTATAGGCGATGCAAAGACTATATGCGCTAACATTACCATAGTAAACATGGTAAATACGAGCACTTGAAGAAATCAGACAAATCATAGGCTATCACAATTGTGTAATTATTTAACCGGAACGTCTCGTCTCCGACTGTCTGCATGATATCCATATTTAGCTGCGCATGTCATAAAATAAAGTCATTCAGGTTTTTCGAGCTTCCTGTTTCTCTGACTGAAAATATAACTATTGTGAATGTCACTGAAGAGCGTGCTAAAGCTCTTTAGTTCATATTTTTGGTGGAAAATTTGAAGAAATTATTGTTCTTTCTAAATGTGAACATACTCTCCTGTGACTACAAATAAATCAAACAGACGCGACTGAATAAGTATGTGTGTCCTCTTTCTAGTGTGAAATAACGGCAAATACCTCTTTATTTCTGTGTGACTAATGTGCAATCTTGACACAAATTAATTTTGTAAATGCCAAAAAATGTATTAGTAGTAGTAATATGCATAGCTAAGGACTTAATTTGAAAGAAAGTTGATTATCCACAGCAGGAGGGTCAGGTCTTTAGGTAGAGGAATGAGTTATGAATTAAATGATTGATATATGACATTATTTCATATCACTAGTAAGAGGAAGGAAATGAAAAGGATGGACAGAATTGTTATATCAGTATCATGAAAAGACGTATTTGTAGTTACAGAAGGTGTTATTGGTCATGCAGTTGTTATTTTATGTATTTATATGTGTATGAAGCGTTCATTTTCTTCACTACATAGCAAAGCATAATATCAGACTTTTTGATACACTTTATTTCAGATAAGTGTACTTCATTTACACTTTGTGTTCCTCCTTATTTCATAGTGACAAAGTCGAGAACTTTTTGTCTGTAGGCTACCTGACTCTAAAAGAAAGCGCCTGGATTCTGTTGCCATTGACTGTTCACTCTGACTGACATAAACATGATTTCGTGTTGTTGTTAATGTTTATTTAGTTAAATGTATAATTCAACAGAACTGTGCGCACGTATTTTAGACACTAATGTTTTCCTCCATGCAGTAAATGCACGTCCTCGAATAAGTGATGTTTCTGTTTCAGGTGCGCCCAAAATTAGATTGGAAAACCTCACATTTTGACAAATTTTTAGCTGAAATTGTTTCTCACAGCCCCCACGGTCAATATCGTGATTCTCTTTATGAAGTAGGCCTATATTAAAATTGAGGTCGCAGAGACTCGTTTTGTGACTGAACCTTTTGAACAGATTTTTTTTAAATCAGCTGGTTCACAAATCACAATGAATGATTCAATTGTGAAATCGACGGACATTGCGAGTTGTTAACACCTGAGTTCGTCTCAGATTGATGCTCTAGCTCAACATTTCAAGCTCTATCTTATTTGTGTGGCATTAGACACCTCTCTTTTACAGTTTTTAACTGACATTCACTCATCAATCCATGCACTACTCTGCCTACACTGAGTACTAACACATTTTCTATCATGTATGCCTATGAAAGACGATCGAGCCAGTAGGAATAGGTATGGGGCGGGGCTGCACGTGTCGCCCCACCCCATACCTATTCCTATTGACTCGATATAACAGCCCTATATACCAACAAAACCTGGTTTGGTTTTGTCAACTCCAAACTAATCCTGTAACCCTGACTTTGTTCAGCTACCATCATGGTACGAGCCCTGGTTAACAGAAACTGTACCTATCTAACTCTTGGGACAGTTCTGACAGTCAGAGAGCTTTTCTAACTGGCGGTGATCAGTCTGTTACTAATTTCTATTTGTACTGGTTGAGATTTTTTTTTTTGTTTGTTTCTGCAGTTGCAGCTTCATCTGTGTGTTTACAGTGCTGATGAACAAAGGTGAGCATCTGAACAACACCACATTTTAAATATAAATTCATGTCACATGTAAAAATGTCAGGTTGTGTCTTGACAGTTTGTGTGATTTCAGTGTCTCTGCAGGTCACAGTACACAAGGAGGCTGTTATTGGCGGTTCTGTTGTCCTGCCGTGTTCTTCCACCGAACATGATCTTGAACTTCAAGAAATTGATGTGCTTTGGAGACACAATGACAGTGAGATTGTGTATGATTTAATAAAAGGTCAAATTTCAGTTGCAGGTCAAAACCCACGGTACCGAACAGAGCTAAAACTTTCCAAGATGAGTGTCTGAGAGGAAATTTTTCCATCAAACTCATCAATCTTCAATACACTGATGCAGGAGCGTTCAGTTGCATCATCACACACTCAGATGAAACACAGACTGTACAGCTGATCATAAATGGCACGGAAAAATCTTAATTTATGTTTAAAGTGTTTTAAAACCGCCTGAATGCTGCTGTATACAAATTATAGACAGATATTTGTTCTTTAGTGTAATAATCGTGTTTTTTCTTTACTTTTGTTATAGAATCAACAGCAGAAAAAGAAAAATGCCACTGAACATGGAAACCAAGGACCAGAAACTACATCAGACTTGAATATATTGTTCGGTGTTGGCACACCATTATTATTACTTTTGCTGTAATAGCCTGTTACATAATTTACAAGGTGAAAAAAAGCACACTATAGGGAACAGAGTCAAAGTGAAAGTTAAAATGCTTTAACAGAAAATGTTACTCTAGCTTATTTTGTACAGCTTTTATTTTTTCTGTCTGGTGCAAAATACTGTTAATGTCTCGCTGAAGTGCCTTGAAATGCATATTGTTATTCAATGGGCCTTATTTATCTAACATAGAAATGAGCGCAGATTGAGCATAGAAAGCATCTTACAACAGGGTTCGCTTTTGGTTCATGGAACCTTCATATGCCGTCAATCCCATCGTACAAATCCAGCGTATAGCGTTAGTTCTGGCAGGGCACGTTAGTCAAGCTCGCATCAGTGAATGTCAGCTGATCGTCTGCCTAAAGGAATACAGTGCCTATCACAGCTTGCATATTTAAGCTCTTTCCGTATTATCAGCTGCAATCGCGTTCTCTAGAGCTAATTACCCTCCTCCATCCCCAGCTCCTCCTCACGTCAGTCAGGATTTTGCATCTGATTCCCCTTGAATCATACTAAATTCCCCAATTAGGTTGTACATTTTAATATTGACATTAATGCTATCTGCAATACGTCATTGCTTCTGTTCTGTTTACCCAGGGGGTTATCACTGCTCTACCTCCTCTTATCCGTGCTAGGCTGCATGGATGCGCAGGGAGTTCTGGCCCAGAACAGAACCATACCACCAATCTAAACTATGCTAATTGTCTATCACTTTGACGATAGTGATCCTGACAGAAATGAGTATGTTGATAAATGTGGCAGCTGAAAACAATCGTCATTCAAATATCACGGCCCTAAAATTAAACAACAAATCCTTTACATTTCAAATGTTTTCAGAACTAGACTGAAAAATAAGTAACTATAAACGGTATAGTAAACTTTAAAACAAAACACAAATTAGGCTATAGTGGCATTCACTAACAACATACAAACATCAAGCCAAAATGAATTTATTTAAAGTGAAACTGAAATGTCATTGGGCTCACCGCTCTCATTCGGCAAGAATCCAAATATGTTTCCATATTCGCCATGTAAAACGTTTTTGCTAAACTAGAATTCATTATGCAAGCAAGTCTTTGTACTTCACTCATTCCATATCCACGTAAAACTGCCTCCTTCACATGCGCAAACTGCTTGACTGGGCTGATTTTGCACCGGACCGTTTATATCGAGCAGTGTAATTTATGTTTGGTCGACTGCATTTCATTGTGATGATGAATGGCTGAAATGTAAAGTTAGCAACGCTATTTATGTTTTGTTTGTGTGGAACTAAGTGCCTGTGCAATCAGTTGGATTTGATCAATTAAAAGATATAATGAAAACAAATACAATGTGATCGAGTGTTTACTTGTCACACAGTTTTTTTTCTTGTTAATCTGAGAATAATTTAAGTGGAATATATTTTGTGTAGTCCTATTTTATATACAACCCCAAATCAGAAAAAGTTGGGACAGTATGGAAAACGCAAATAAAAAAAGAAGGGATTTCTAAATTTACTTTGACTTGTATTTCATTGCAGACAATATGAACACAACATATTTCATGTTTTGTCTGGTCAACTTCATGTAATTTGTAAATATGCATCCTTTCCTGTCATTCAGACCTTGCAACACATTTAAAAAAGTTGGGACAGTAAAGCAATTACCACTTTGTAATGTTGCCATTCCTTTTCACAACACTTAAAAGACGTTTAGGGACTGAAGACAGCAAGTGATGGAGTGTTTCAGGTGTAATTTTTCTCTGACAGTAAAAGTCTTAAGGTGGGCAACAGTACAGGGTCTTCATTGTTGCTTCAAAATGCGCCACACATTCTCTATTGGAGACAGGTCGGGACTGCAGGCAGGTCAGTCAAGTTCCCGTACCCTCTACCTCCGCAGCCTGGACTCTGTAATGTGTGCAGAATGTGGTTTTGCATTGTCTTGTTGAAATATGCATGGACGTCCCTGGAAAAGATGTCTTCTTGAAGGCAGCATATTATGCTCCAAAATCTCTATGTACTTTTCAGCATTAATGGTGCCTTCACAGAAGTGCAAGTTACCTTTGCCAAGGGCACTGACACAACCCCATACCATGACAGACCCTGGCTTTTGGACTTGTTGCTGGTAACAGTCTGGATGATCCTTTTCTTCTTTGGTCCGGAGCACACGGCGTCCATTCCTCCCAAAAAATACCTGAAATACTGATTCATCTGACCACAGTACACGTTTCCACTGTGTGATGGTCCATCCCAGATGCCTCCGAGCCCAGAGAAGTCGACTGCGCTTCTGGACACTTTTAACATTGGGCTTCCTTTTGGCACAGTACAGTTTTAACTGCAATTTGTGGATGTAACTACGTGTTGGCAAACTGGCGATCCTCGGCCCATCTTTGCTCCTAAAGGATTAGACCTTTCTTGGATGCTGCTTTTGAACCAAATCATAATTACAATCACTTGTTGACATCACCTGTTTCTAATCACATCATTATTTAACCATTTTACCTCATTACTAGCCCTAAATTTCTCCGGTCCCAATTTTTTTGAAATGTGTTGCAGGTCTGAATGACAGGAAAGGATGCATATTTACAAATGACATGAAGTTGACCAGACAAAACATGAAATATGTTTTGTTCATATTGTCTGCAATGAAATACAAGTCAAAGTAAATTTAGAAATCACTTCTTTTTTTTTTTCGCTTTCCATACCGTCCCAACTTTTTCTGATTTGGGGTTGTAGTTCATTTGTTTTTCTGCATTCACAGTTTTATAATAATTACTGTATACTATATTATTTATAATACTTACAATACTGGTGCAGTGATATGCATTAATTCATGTTTAACTAATGCAGATAATCATAATGTATTCATTCCTTAACAAAATACAGTATTATCTAGTAGTGTAAATGAATGTGTTAATTACCGCAATGGGTCAAAGCCATGCATTTGAACGTTGAGTTGTCCATTCTAATTAATCATTAGCTAATGATTTGCATAGGTATTATGTTATGACTACTTGCTGAGGCACATGACTTAAACATGACTCATTATTAGGCAATATCTCATTATGGTTTATGGGTTTTGACATCCCCACTACAGTTTGAGGTCTATTGGACAGTTGCACAGTGAATGTAATTTGGCTAAGTTGGGCTGCACAAAAATATTATCTCATCAGAATCTGAACTACTGATTTCATTGTGTCTAAACCGGCATAGATATCCCAGTGAAGGATAAAGTCACTTATCCAGATTTTGTCATTACTGGGAATATAAGGAGTAAGTTTTGACAACTAAAAGAACAGAAACTAAATCAGTGGGCACATAAACTTCTCAGAAGTTAGAATTTGCTTTCTAAAGCTGAAAGACTCGTCTGGCTTGTTCTACTTCTCTTTATGTTAATGTTCAGTCTTTCAAATCTATTGACAATTTGGATATTGTTGTATTTTTGTTTTATTGAAAAATTACATACATCACACAATATAATATGTAGTAATAAAAAGGCCATATTCTCTCAGATTTCTTCTATTAATTAAACATTTAGAATGAACCAGAGAAAACAACAACATATAGTTATACAACTTTACAAAATATGTTGCAGTGAAATCTTTATTGTGTGTGATAACTGAGCTAAGAATTATATGGTTACTATTTTTTTTAATAGTGTATTATATACATTACAATATACATAATTATTAAAATACTTCAGTGCTACCCCTCAAGAAAGTTCTTACAGACTTTTATTTCAGACTCGTGATCTCCAAACTAAACATTTGTTTTGGTATTGTGAATATAGTCTCTTTAAAGTCGCATTTGTTTGATTCCTGATATTATACAAGAGAAGAGTTGATGTTATCTAATCTTATTCTGTTGAAAAGAGCAGCAACAAATCAAATAATAATCTTCTCAGACTTACATGAGTATGAGAGGGAAGCTTCTTTTTACAGGTCCTCTGGGAAAAAAATCCTCAAGTGATTTGATATAGTCCTGCTGTTATTGCATCCGTAATACACTGTCATGTCTTCACTTTACTTTACTTAACCGTCACTATACAAGCAGCACAAGAATGCAGAGCTACCAGTCACATCCTCATTCCGACCTCTACAGAGACACTGAAAGAAGAGAGAATTGAAAACAACAAGGATATAGTCTGGATTTTCCTTGCATTTGCCTTTCAAATTTAGCTTATTAACAGCACAGACAGATACAGCAAGAAAGAAAAAAAAAACTCTCCTAAAGGAAATAAATGAATGAATATAGTTTGCATGTTTGTTCTACAAGCAATAACCTGTTTTTTATCATCGTATCTTGGCTCATTCCAGGAAGATCTGCCTCATAGTTGCACGATAATACTGCATAGTGCTGTACAAAAATCTGAGTGTGATATTGGCAATGTAATGAGAGGAGAGACTTTAACAAACTGGTTGTACTGTTAATGAAAACCAAAAAGAAGCATATGGTCAACAATTCCCCAGTGGTTATTATTACCACAACCCACAGTAGACGTGACATTTGTTAGACAATAACGACAAGGGGATAAGACCTGATGATCAAAAAACACAAATGTATATTCAAGATATTTATGATGGATATGTCCATTTATACAACAGTTCTTTCTGGTTCTCGAATCTGATCGGTTGAGAGCCGTGCAATGTTCTCCCAGTAACAGAACTCTTAACGCTGCAGTTTGTATCGCTCCGCTTGCAACATTTCTCACAGAGAGTATCATGGCGGACGAGCAAACCTCCATAATTTTACAATTTCTATTTTTGTGTCTTGAAATGTAGTCTTAAGAGTTTTTTTTTTTTTTTATGCGATAATGTAGTTATTTAGACCTTAAATATGTTTGTAAATATGACCTTGGTAAATATGACTAAAGAAGGCTGTGAAAATAAATCTGCTTTGTTAACAGCTCTGAGTCTTCTCCTCTAATGCCTGATGAGTTTGGAGAACACCTGGAGAGATCTGACACCATTCCTCCATACAGAATCTCTCCAGATCCGTCAGATTCCCAGATCCATGTTGGTGCTTCTTCTCTTCAGTTCAGCCTCTCATTTCTCTAGGGTTCAGGTCAGGGGACTGGGATGGCCATGACAGAAGCTTGGTTTTGTGCTCAGTGACACATTTTTTGTTTTGATATTGATGGGTTTTTTTTTTTGGATCCTTGTCCTGATGGAAGATCCACAGCCCATTAGATGATTTCTAGCTGAGACAGTCAGGTTTACATTTTTTATCTGTTGGTATTTAATAGAATCCATTAAGCCATGTGAACAAGATGTCCAGGACAAAAAAAGGAAAAATAGGAAGAAGAAAAAGGAAAAGTAGGCCCACAACATTAAAGATCCAGCAGTATTTTTCTTCCAGAGATCCTGGACATCTTGTTCAGATACATGGCATAAGGGATTCTATCAAATACCACCAGGTAAAAAAATATCCTGACTTGTCTCATCAAAATCAAAACAAAATGTGTCACTGAGCACAAAACCAAGCTTCTGTCATGGCCATCCCAGTCCCCTGTCCTGAACTCTAGAGAAAATGAGAGGCTGAACTGAAGAGAAGAAGCACCAACATGGATCTGGGAATCTGAAGGATCTGGAGAGATTCTGTATGGAGGAATGGTGTCAGATCTCTCAGGTGTTCTCCAAACTCATCAGGCATTAGAGGAGAAGACTCAGAGCTGTTATCTTGGGAAAAGGAGGTTGCAAAAAGTATTTAATAAAAGGGTATGATGAATTGTGAGCAATGTGTATTAGAGAAAACATTTCATTATGAGATTTTTATTTTATTTTTTTACATTTTAATTCTCCAATTAAAGGTTAGAATTGTATACATTTTTAAAACAAAAGATCAAAAGGATTACCAACGCAGATTTATTTTCACAGCCTTCTTTGGTCATATTTACCAAGGGTATGAATAATTTTGAGCACAACTGTATTTAAACA
The DNA here is from genome assembly GCA_023029165.1 of Gobiocypris rarus. Lineage (NCBI taxonomy): Eukaryota > Metazoa > Chordata > Actinopteri > Cypriniformes > Gobionidae > Gobiocypris > Gobiocypris rarus. The sequence continues at coordinate 24,527,428 of CM040929.1, read as the reverse complement.
CAGCGCCTGTTTTACAATTTGTTTTGACACTTTCGCAGATTCCAGCTCCAGGCCGGCAGCGGGCGCGCAGGTATCCGCCGAGGACAGCTTCATCTCGGCCAGGCCTTTGGGAATTTGCCGCTGGTCCTTACTGTATGATAGTTAAACATGAGACAATTCATTTGGGGTACAGTATATAAAATGGGCAGTCTTTGGTCTTATTAATCCATTACTTGTTCCAGAGCCAACTGATTTGGGTTAAGGGGAAAATTAAGTTTGATAAATGTATATTTAGGCTGTTTATCTTAAATCATGTAGAGCCTACTACAACCCCTGGCAAAAAAATATGGAATCACTACACTTAGAAGATGTTCACCCAGCTTTTTACTTCATAGCAAACAAACAAATCACAGATATGACACAAACATTTTTTTTTCAATAGCTTAACATTCTGGCTTCATGAAATATACTTAAAAAAAGTAACTGACACTTTATATATTAATGGCATGTCTTTTTCCAGATCAAGTAGAGCAAAAAGTATGGAATCATCAACCAAAAAAATTACAATTAGTACTTTGTTGCACCTACTCTGGCTTTTATGACAGCCTGAATCATTTGACTTCACTAATGAAAAACAATATTCCCCATCAATCTGGTTCCAACTTTATCGAATAGCGGTTGACAGATAATTTTTGCAGGAAGGAGCCTTATCATGGACCAGTTTTTAAATTTCCAACATAAATTTTCAATTGCATTGAGGTCGGGACTTAGACTGGGTAAACTCAGCCTGATCTGCCGGCAATTTGATTTTCCAGACAAAATTTCCAGCATCTCCTTGACCAATGCTGATTAGTGATTCATCACTGAATATCACTTTCATTCAATCATCCACATTCCATGATTGCTTCTCCTTAGCCCATTGTAATCTTGTTTTCTTCTGTTTTGGTGTCAGTGCTGGTTTTCGTTTGCCTTTTCTATAGGTAAATCCCATTTCATTTAGCCGGTTTCTTAGAGTTCTATCACAAACATTGGCTACTGTTTCCACCAATTTGTTTTGTTATGCATTTTCTATTTTCAAGCCATATGGCATATGGCATATTTTCATGGAGTTTTCTATCCTGATGCTTTGAAGTCTTCCTTGGTCTGCCTGTATGTTTCCCTTTACAACCTTCCCATTTGTTTTATAAATTTGACCAAATTTTAGACACAGCTGACTGGGAGCAACCAACTTTGGCCACACTGTTGAAATTCCTTGTTGAAGGAGTTTTATAATCCTTTCCATTGTTTCAACTGACAGCACTCTCGCTGGGGCCATGTTTTCTTTCAATTAGCCAAGTCCAACAGCTCGTTAAGGTGTGTAAGCACTCCCTTTTAACTGCTGACTAATTAGCATTTTCAGACTTGTCCAAGTATTTGTTTTAGAAATGGAAATTAAAAGATGAATCCATACTTTTTTTCCCTCTACTTGATCTGGAAAAGGACATGCCATTAATACATAAAGTGTCAGTGACTTATGTTTCATGAAGCCAGAATGTTAAACTATTGAACAAAACTTTTTTTGTGTCATATCTGTTTTGTTCGTTTGCTCGTAAAAAGTGTGGTGATTCCATAATTTTTGCCAGGGGTTGTAGAGCGCTGCTTTAGTACATTTGACTGAATTATTTGCATGTTCCTATTGTCTTTTATAGGGCTTTTGCTGTTGATTTTAAATATTATTGTTCAATAAATATTTTATATAAATAACATGCCATATTTTGTATTGAGAAAAGGTCCGTTAGTGATTGTAATTTCGAATTCAGTGACAGTTGCATTATTACATCACTAGATGGTGGCAAATACTGTCTTGAGTGTCTATGAGTGACTGGTTGTAAACAAGGAAGTTATTTTAGTGCTGTCTTTGGAAATCTTTTAAAAGGACAAAGATATCGCTTTCCTCAGCGGATGTTCAAACTGATTTTTTATAATGGATATTATGGACATCGGCCTGAAGAATGAATGTTATATCAGATGCAGGTAATACACTCGTTTAGTCAATCTCTCTATCATAATAGGCCTACTCTACTCTACATAATAAGCTAGGTGTATATTATAATTTTACATTGGGCCATTAAATTGACCGGCAGGCGAGTATTAGTTGCAGCGTCGGCGCTCCGCCCTACCACACGCATAATGCATTTGATTTGCGTTAGTTTAACCGCCTACCCACTCATGCGTAATGCACTTTGCACTTAGAAAGAGATTGCGGGCCGCAGTAGAATAGACACTTTGACTCACCATTGAACTGTTGTATAAACGCAATATCACACTCGTAGTCATTCGATATGGCTGTATTTCAGCACGCTATGATTATCTACGGCTGATTGAGATTCTTCAAGCAATGTATAGGAATCAGCTGATGGGTTTAAAGTTAGACTTTGTACGGTACCAGCTCATGTGTAAAAGGAAATGGGGTCGCAGATGAGTTTTGCAAAGGAAGCCACAAAGACAACATGCTGGTAAAACACAGTAAGACAGTAAGTGTTTAATTAAACAACATGTGAATGGTAAATGGCAAAAACAATGGTAGGAAAGAAGAAGGTTTTATTGCATTCAAAGAAATGTTGGTAAGGATAGAGTAACGGCGAAATATATACAAAGAAACAATTCGTCATATTGCAATTAATGATACTCTAAAAAGGGAAAGCATGAGACAGGAAAATGTGAAAATTGTAATCAAAAAGTAGAGCATGTTATAATGATATTTCCAAAATACAGTAATGACAGAAATATATTGAGTTCTAAAGGAAATCAAGGTGAAATTTGAGTTGACAAGATTCATGTGATGACTGTTTTAAATATACAGTATTGTTCAAAATAATAGCAGTACAATGTGACTAACCAGAATAATCAAGGTTTTTAGTATATTTTTTATTGCTACGTGGCAAACAAGTTACCAGTATGTTCAGTAGATTCTCAGAAAACAAATGAGACCCAGCATTCATGAATGAGCTCTTAAGGCTGTGCAATTTGGGCAATTAGTTGAAAGGGTTGTGTTCAAAAAATAGCAGTGTGGCATTCAATCACTGAGGTCATCAATTTTGTAAAGAAACAGGTGTGAATCAGGTGGCCCCTATTTAAGGATGAAGCCAACACTTGTTGAACATGCATTTGAAAGCTGAGGAAAATGGGTCGTTTAAGACATTGTTCAGAAGAACAGCGTACTTTGATTAAAAAGTTGATTGGAGAGGGGAAAACCTATAAAGAGGTGCAAAAATGATAGGCTGTTCAGCTAAAATGATCTCCAATGCCTTAAAATGGAGAGCAAAACCAGAGAGACGTGGAAGAAAACGGAAGACAACCATCAGAATGGATAGAAGAATAACCAGAATGGCAAAGGCTCAGCCAATGATCACCTCCAGGATGATCAAAGACAGTCTGGAGTTACCTGTAAGTACTGTGACAGTTAGAAGACGTCTGTGTGAAGCTAATCTATTTTCAGTAATCCCCAAAGTCCCTCTGTTAAAAAGGCATGTGCAGAAGAGGTTACAATTTGCCAAAGAACACTAACTGGCCTAAAGAGAAATGGAGGAACATTTTGTGGACTGATGAGAGTAAAATTGTTCTTTTTGGGTCCAAGGGCCAGTGAGACGACTCCCAAACTCTGAATTCAAGCCACAGTACACAGTGAAGACAGTCAAGCATGGAGGTGCAAGCATCATGATATGGGCATGTTTCTCCTACTATGGTGTTGGGCCTATTTATCGCATACCAGGGATCATGGATCAGTTTGCATATGTTAAAATACTTGAAGAGGTCATGTTGCCCTATGCTGAAGAGGACATGCCCTTGAAATGGTTGTTTCAACAAGACAATGACCCAAAACACACTAGTAAACGGGCAAAGTCTTGGTTCCAAACCAACAAAATTAATGTTATGGAGTGGCCAGCCCAATCTCCAGACCTTAATCCAATTGAGAACTTGTGGGGTGATATCAAAAATGCTGTTTCTGAAGCAAAACCAAGAAATGTGAATGAATTGTGGAATGTTGTTAAAGAATCATGGAGTGGAATAACAGCTGAGAGGTGCCACAAGTTGGTTGACTCCATGCACACAGATGTCAAGCAGTTTTAAAAACTGTGGTCATACAACTAAATATTAGTTTAGTGATTCACAGGATTGCTAAATCCCAGAAAAAAATGTTTGTACAAAATAGTTTTGAGTTTGTACAGTCAAAGGTAGACACTGCTATTTTTTTGAACACACCTCTTTCAACTAATACCCCAATTGCACAGCCTTAAGAGCGTGCATATCATGAATGCTGGGTCTTGTTTGTTTTCTGAGAATCTACTGAACCTACTGGTAACTTGTTTGCCACGTAGCAATAAAAAATATACTAAAAACCTTGATTATTCTGGTTAGTCACATTGTACTGCTATTATTTTGAACAATACTGTATATTTCAATATCTGAAAAAGACAGAGTTATATAAAATAATAAAGGTAGTTCAAGTTATAAGATGGCGACCTAGGTCAGGGTGTCCAATCCTACTCCTGGAGGGTCACTGTCCTGCAAAGTTTAGCTCAACCCCAATGAAACACACCTGAACCTGCTAATCGAAATCTTACCAGGCATATTAGAAACTTTCAGGCAGGATGGAGCTAAATTCTGCTGGACAATGGCCCTCCAGGACCGAGTTTGGACACCCCTGACCTAGGTATAGGATAATGAGATTTTGACCTACACTCCTAACCAGCAGGTGGCAGTAATGCAGCTAAAAATATATACCAAACCACCAAAAACATCAAGAGGAAGAAGATAAAGCCGTCACATTTTCAGATGCACATGCTTCAGAGTTAATCACAAACTCTGGATCAAACTAAGTTGATATATAACATTTATTGCGACACAAGACAAGACATGATGAGAGAAAGCTTTTCAAAACGTTGAATTATTTAACCAATTGCTTCACTACACGATTCACCGTTTCACTAGTAACACCACATATGGTGATGCCTGCTGGTCAGAACTGTGTAAATGCCTTTTACAAACCAATTGTAAATGTTTTATTGAAGGTATAATCTATTCAAATGCAATTTCATAATTTTCATCACACAAATGTGTCATTACATTTCTACAAAATTATAAAATATATCCCATGTTCATTAAACATCATAGGTAAGCTATATAGGTTCATGTGTTCAGAGAGATCATCGCCCCCTAACTGCGAACCATTGAAATTTGTTTAGTAAAAAAGCTTTGTTTGCTGAAATCACATGATTTTTATACTGTACAAATTACATTTTCAAAAAAACATCACTTAGTATGATGTCACTCTTGATATCATTGTGGGGACAATTTATCTCCATAACGTAGGGTTAACCTGAACACACACACACACACACACACACACACACACACACACACACACACTGAGAGAGACACACACATCACATGGGTCTTAATCTGGTAAAAGTAAAAATCTGGTAACCAACTTGACCTCATATACACACGCAACTGCACTACATATAATATCCTGGTCAAACCCCTACACACCTCAGACCATTACTTCATCACTTTTAATCTACAACTTACTGCCCCGCATTCCCAATCCCACAACCAGTTACTTTCAGACGAAACCTACGCTCTCTTTCTCCCTCATCTCTCCTCTGCTGTCATCCTCTCTTCCCTCACCCACACAGTTCTCATCCATGGATGTCAACACTGCAACAGACACTCTATGCTCTACTTTAACTTCTTGTCTAGATAGTATATGCCCTCTGTCTTCTAGGCCAGCACGCCCCACTCCTGCTAACCCATGGTTATCTGATGTTCTTCGTGAACACCGGACAAAACTAAGGGCAGCAGAGAGAAAATGGCGAAAATCTAATGACCCGTCTGACCTGGGTAAATATCAATCTCTGCTCTCATCATTTTCAGATGATGTCCATGTGGCTAAATCCTCATATTTCCACAACAAAATCAACACCACCTCTAACACACGCACACTCTTCAGAACATTCAACTCTCTCCTCTGTCCACCTCCACCACCTCCCACCACCTCCTTATCTGCAGATGACTTTGCCCACTTCTTCACAACTAAAACTACAACCATCAGCAGTCAGTTCCCACCCCCACACACAGGATTTTAGATCAGCCACACCCACAGCCAAACATCTTCTCTCCTCCTTCTCTACACTCACTGAGGCAGAAGTATCTAAACTTCTCCTCTCCAGCCATCCCACCACCTGCCCTCTAGATCCTATCCCCTCACACCTTCTACAAGCCATCTCTCCCACACTTCTACCAGCACTCACACACATCATCAACACATCTCTCAGCACTGGCTTTTCCCTACCACATTCAAGCAGGCCCAGGTCACCCCACTGCTTAAGAAACCCACTCTAGACACATCACTTCTAGAGAACTACAGACCTATTTCTCTCCTGCCTTACATAGCAAAAACACTTGAGCGGGTTGTTCTCAACCAGGTTTCATTTTTCCTCTCACAGTCAAATCAGCTGGACGTTAACCAGTCAGGTTTCAAAAGGCCCACTCAACAGAGACTGCATTACTGTCAGTCACTGAAGCCCTGCGGATGGCAAAAGCTGCTTCCAGATCATCAGTCCTAATCCTCCTCGATCTATCTGCTGCATTTGACACAGTGAATCACCAGATTCTTCTGTCCACCCTCTCATCACTGGGCATCACAGGGACTCCACTCCACTGGTTTGAGTCTTACCTCACAGGTAGGTCTTTCAAGGTTGCCTGGAGAGGTGAGGTATCCAAAGCACATCAATTGACCACGGGGTTCCTCAGGGCTCAGTGCTGGGACCTCTACTCTTCTCCATTTACACTACGTCACTGGGACCCATCATACAGGCACATGGCTTCTCATACCATTGCTATGCTGATGACACTCAACTCTATCTTTCATTTAAACCAGATGACCCCACAGTAAATGGACGCATCTCAAGCTGTCTGGCAGACATCTCGGCATGGATGAAAGAACACCACCTCCAGCTCAACCTGGCTAAGACTGAGTTTCTCGTCTTCCCTGCCAATCCGACTCTACAACACAACTTCACCATCCAGCAAGGTTCATCTCTGATTACCCCTCAGGGTCGGTCAGAAATCTTGGAGTAATCTTTGACGACCAGCTGTCCTTCAAAGACCACATTTCAAAGACAGCTCGATCATGCAGGTTTGCTCTGCACAACATCAGGAAGATCAGACCGTTCCTTACAGAGCATGCAACACAACTTCTCGTCCAGGCCCTTGTCATTTCTAGGCTTGACTACTGCAATGCGCTTCTGGCTGGTCTTCCATCGTGTGCAATCAAAACTCTTCAATTGATTCAGAATGCTGCAGCACGTCTTGTATTCAATGAGCCCAAAAGGGCCCATGTCACACCTCTCTTCATCTCTCTGCACTGGCTGCCACTTGATGCCCGCATCAAGTTCAAGGCCTTGACACTCGCTTATGGATCCACCACAGGCTCGGCACCAGCATATTTCGACTCGCTCCTCGAGTCTACACCCCTACCAGAAGCCTTCGCTCAGGTAAGGAGCGTAGGCTTATGGTACCATCACTGAGAGGCATGAAATCCCTCTCCAGAACTTTTTCATTCACCCGTTCCTGGCTGGTGGAACAATCTTCCTACCTCCATCCGGATGGCAGAATCACTGTCATCATTCAAAAGACAGCTAAAAACTCATCTCTTCCGTGAACACTTATCATAAAAAAAAAAAAAAAAAAAAAAACCTTCTCTTTTATTCCTTCCCTATTCTAGCTTAAGCTTATTCTATGTGATATCCAAAGCTTGGTATTTAAGGCACTTTTTGCGTTTTGCGCCTATTCATGACCGATCGCTTCCTGTACTCCTATGTTGTAAGTCGCTTTGGATAAAAGCGTCTGCTAAATGCCTAAATGTAATCAATTGCGGGCATGTTTCAAAGCAATTTGGCAAAAAAGAATGTGAAATTGCTTTTATGATGTGCATAAGTGACTAGATGACTATTGAACAATAGTTTTGAGAATTTCAATTGTGATCTGAAAAATTGACCAAAGTGATTGAGGAAAACTAACATCAAATATCAAACGTGCTTAACTTGATTAATGAAATGGTGATGGGGCATTAAGTGTTGAAAAAGTGTGGTCAGAGTGAGTTTGACTTTGACTTCCTCTGCTTGATGTGGGAAGGTTTTTTTCTTTTCTTCCTGTCTGCTTCAGAGCTGCAGTAAACGTCATTTTAAATGTTGTGTGGAGGGAAGTAGATTATTTTTGGTGTTTTAATCACGACATGAAGATAAACAACATGAAGATCATTCGGCTTCAGCTCTGTGAGTTTTGCATGATATCAATATATTTTGCTTTGTAAACGTATTATAGTTATATAAATAGTTTTACGTTATGCATCACACAGGTTTTACGTGGATAATCTTTTTTTTCTCTCATAGATGTGTTGATCTGTTGTCGAGCTGCAGTGTCAGATCAACTAACTGATCTGGGATCAAATGTGACCATAAACTGTGATCTTGATGAAAATGAGGTTTATTGGATTTTACTGAAAACACCAGATCCTCCAGCAGTGATTCTACGATCATTCCCAACACCAGTATCACCTTTTTACTTTAATAAAACATTCAGAAAGAAATATTCAGTGCAGTTTAAACATCATCTGGTTATTAATAATGTGACTGCTGATGAATTAGGAGTTTATTACTGTATGAAAACAGGCACACCTCCAAAACTCAGCAACAGCACCAGACTGCACTTCATTGGTAAGAAAAACATAATTATACACTTATATAATATATTATCAATATTTTCAGTGCTACAAATATGTAGACATTTCCCTAACAGTAACAGTTGTTACTAGATTGTTGAAACTTTCATTACAGAATCAACTCAACTAACCGAGTGTCTGAATCATACAGCGCTGGAGTTTATTGATCAGAATCAGACACAATGGCACATTATTATCATCATCATATCTGGTCTAATAAATGGGCTTCTTGTCATTGTGCTGATCGGTGAGAGATTTTCAGCCATCTGTAAAAGTTTTTTTAATTCATTCCCTTCTCAATAGGCAGCTGCCGTTAATTAAATATGTACATATTCTTTATTTAGGCATTTGACTATTTCATTATAATTAAGGAATAATAATACAACCTTTGAAATCTGAATTCACTGTTCCTTTTTAGGACTATTAAAAGTTTTTATTAGAATCAGAAGGTCTACAGAACAATCACAACTCAACACTGATCTACAGCAAACACAAGTTATAGAAGAACATGACTTACAGGTATAAGATTACACTTGAACCCATCTTTACAACTACAATTCTCGTTTCTGTCTTGATAATTATCTATTTTTGCCGACCTGTTATTCCTACATTTATTTCAACTGTAATTGAAATTGCTCGTATTGTTCTTTCAGTACGCCACAATGGACTTCTCCAAGCTGCGGAGAAATATTCGCCCCAGCCAAATCAACAGCACATATGCTGCACTGAACCTGCCGAAGTCATGAACACATGAGTATGACTGATTTTATACATAAATTGTTCTCTTCGTTCACTCTGAAATTTCTAAAAATAAATAAATAAATAAGCGGTTTTCAATGGCATCAGAGGAAAAGTTCAGGGCAAAATACTGTAAAAAGTATAAATAAACAAGTCAAAATAAATTTAAAATTATTATTACATTTTCATTCTGCTTTCTAAAGCAATCTTTCATGAGATTGATCATAATTATTTTATTAAATTGACAGCTATAGTTTTATAATTCTCTTTATGTGTACATCCAACAAAACTCTAATAATGTGTAGAAAATATTAATTGGAAAATATTTACTTTTTTTATTATTATTATTGTATAAATGTTGTACTGGTGTTATAAACAGAGAAATATGTACCTTCCTTTGTATTTTAATGGGTCCCGCAGAGAATCATCATATTTGAGAGTCGGTGCCATCAAAATGTTTAAAACCCCTGCCAGATTAAATTAGTGTTTAGGAACTTTTATGTTAAGTTGGTCTATTTCTCTTTGTCAGTTGGAAGACTTTTGGGTAACGCTTTATTTTAAGATGACATAGTTACACGTTACTATATACTTACTAACTAACTCTATACCAACCTGAACCCTAACCGTAACTCTATCGTACATGTAGTTAATTCGTATTTCTTACACTGTAAAATCGAATTAGTTGGAAAAAACATACCAATCGATTGCCTTAAAAAAACAAGCACCGTTAAATAGAAATAATATGTTGTACTTACAAATGCTTAGTTAGTATAGTTCACTTACACAAGAGTTCTAGTAACTAAAAAAGAACTGTAGAGTGAACTTTAGAAAGAACTTTACTCTTGACTTAGTTTAGTTGTTACCATTGTTGTGTTTTGTTGCTGAATGTCAAGCCTGTGTGTGAAGCATGGTCAACTGCAAGATATTGTCACAAATAGAGGGATTATATTAACCCAATTAAAGTTTTACCGGTTTTTATGATGTAAGTGTTAGCACTAAAATTGTAAACGATCATTATACGACAGAAATTGAAATATTTATTTTAATTTTTAAAGGTGACCTAATTTCTGTCTAAATTGTATTCAACTTTTCAAATCTATGTATCCTCTTCCTTTGAAACCATGTAACAGTGATTTATTGTTGCATTGCTGTATCAATAGGAACAGAGTTATAATATGAATGTTCCAATTGCCCAACCAGAGTGAACAATGTTCACCATAATGGTGAGTTTTTTTTTTTTTTTGCTTGACAAAATGGCACTCAAACCAATCAATTAATCTTAACTTGGGTTTTCTGAGTAAACAATGTATATACCAGAATATAAGATGACCCTGAATATAAGATGTGAGTGATAAGAATGAGTTAAAAATTAATAAAATTTTCACAAAAATACAATAATTGTGTATGTATGTAATTGTGGTATTGTGAAGATCGAAAATAACCATCTGCTTTTAATCAAACACATCTGACATTAATGTCTTGAAACAAACCAAACTGTGGGGCTGCAATAAGAACAGCAGAGCAAATGGGCCTTTATGCTGATGGCACTTTACTGTTTATTTCATTCATAACAATGTTTACATGCACGTTCTTTATGCTTAATAAGCCAACAATGAACATGGTCATGTAAACGCGGTAACCCGTTTTCTTTTATCAGAGTAAGGTCATAAACGGCTTGAGCATAAACCGGTCGGGACAGGAGTTTTTGCCTCTTATCCCGAATTTGCACGGCATGTAAACGCATTAGCCTGCTTTCTGTTGGCTTATTGAAGTGCAAGAGCAAATTTAAATGCATCCAGACAGAGCGAGCTAGCGTTTTGCATGAAATAAGGACATATATCACAAACGACTCTTTTAAGACCCAGAAAATTTGTAAAGATGTGTTCTCATCTCATGCAGAATTGGAAGAGGTTCAGTCAAAACGCTGCACCTGTAACTGCATGAGGGGTAATATGGGCCGTAAATCTCCCGCTGACACGGTGCCGCGGCGCAAAATATCTGGTCGGGTCAGACCTCTACATTAATAAGAGGACCTCTGTCATTAATTACGTAACCCTAGCGTGTTGTCGCCCGCTACTGTTTCCCTCTGCTGTCTCCCTTTCCCCGTGATTTGGTCTATATCGTGAATATTAGACGACCCCATTTTTCAGCCTATTTTTAGGACAACAACCTTGTCTTATATTATACGGTATATGAATAGTACAGATTACCAGATTTTTACAATTAAGACATTAAGTAAAGTTATCTAAAATATATGTTAGTTAGAATACCTGTTGGATTTTACAGCGTAGTATATATTTGAGTAAGTAACCTGTATTTATGTCACCTTAAAATACAGTGTAACCGACATTTGTTTTGGAATAACTGTCTTAATCTGTATCTGGTGAACATTTTGTGGTAGTTGTGAAGTGGATATATCTTTCTTTTCTACCATACTATGATCTCAGAATGGAGAGTGTGCACATTATTCATTATTTTTGTGAAGCCTGCTTGGTTGAGTTTTCTATGCTTTTGGACCAAGAAGAGGTTAATTTATTAATAAAGAGGAGTGTTGAAGATGTTTTATGTAATGCCTGTAAGCAAATAATCTGTATTAAAAAAGGAACCGAATCAGTTAAATGACTGCTATTGTGAAATGTAGTGGCTTGTTAACCTACTTTTCTTGAACTTGGCATTCAGGGTTTTTCTGTGAAACAAAATGAGAGTGTGAAGAGCTTGTCTCAGTGTTTTTGCAGAAACATCTGTATGTCAATGTATTCAAATATTAAGAAGACATGCGCTAGCAAAGACATATTTTCTAGATGGAAAAACATTATTTTTCTCCTTTTCTCCCATAAAGAAAAAATAGGAATATTTAGTGTCTTTCAGAATGTCACTGAATAATCTACAAGAATTTTTTTTTAGCTGGTATAAAGTCCCTCTGGTAATGATACGTCCTATACGGCCTCATGTAAAATTAATTTTACTTCAATAACAAAGATAAGGAGTCAATGACATTTCAATGTAATATTAACTAATGTCCATATTTATGAATTAGGCATTTATGACTGTTTGAACACAGATTACACATTAAGTGCAATTTCCAGAGTCAATGTAAATCAATAATTAAACAAAAATAAAAAAAGAGAAAAAAGGTAATGTCTAAAGTGGTTCTTGGAATAAAACAAAATGTGTATTAATATAGCTTTGTATACATTAATATATATTATGCAATTTGCTAAGTAAAAAATAGCACTATGCAGTGGTGTTTTCAGCAGTGCTAAACCAAAACCATAAACATGTTCCACTGGCTTTGGCACAACCAATGACTCTCACCTTTATCTAGAGTGGAGGTTTAACTGTGAACCGAGTGCAGTGTTTTCCAATACCTTTATACTTATGTATCTCACTTCTCACGGTTGTCTAAACCTCAAATGGAAACAGTAGCAGTATGTCTGCTTTGATTGTTTACTTGATCTACACATTTAGTGCCCATTTAGCACTTACCAAGTGTGTTAACGCATGTAAAGCATATTTACAACACTTATACTGAAGTGTATATTGCTGTGAATGTCCAGGAAACTGAAACTGTCTAAGTAATTTCACATGAATCTAGGGTGTTTCTCAAAGGCTTCATCCAATAAAAATAAATGCTCACATAAATGTCATACTAGAAGTGCTGAAACTAGACCTCGTGGGGAAAAGCAAGTGAACATAAAATGAACATTTACACTACAGTCTGTAAATATGAGGCCTATTGCTGCAAACAGACAAGCAGGGTGATACTAACAGTGAAATGTCCAAGTGCTGCTAACCAATCAAATTTGAAGATCAGAACTAACAGTAGCAGTATAGTATTTATAATTTTTTTTTAGGAATATTAACTTATAATCCGGATACATTTTAGAACTTCTGCAGAGATATATTTTTAGTCAGAATGTGGAACACAATGGACAATTCAACCTGTTTCTGTTCCAGTGGTTTTGCCTGTTGCTGTGGTACATGGATGTTCTTTTTGTGTTATGGTGCATTCACACTGGATACACAGTGTAATGACTGTAGGCCTACGACTTGAGCAAGCGGCAATAGAATGAGAAAACCAGCGTAATTTAAAATAATAATGTGTCACGAAATGTAGTTTTAAGAGTTTTTCAGGCGAGAATGTTTAAAGCTCAAGTAGGTGGCTTATTTATAAAGATAGCGCTTATTTGAAAATGTGATCTGGCGTTTTTGGAGTTGTGAGATCCAGGCGATCAGCAGGCGCTCAGTGATCATTAACCCCGGCGGGAGTAGCCTTTCCTTGGCTAGTCCTTCTGACGTCTGCCGCTGGCTCTGATGTCTTTGCAATGGTTAAACATGAGATACATAGTTGTCTTTTTCTACAGCAAAAATCAATGTTAAAAGTGAAACTTTTTTCTTTTTTTTTTGGATTCAAAAAAATTGTTTTCCACATTAATAATAATCATAAATGTTATCATATTATGATGATTCACTACACTGTGTATCTGATATATTAATGCAACGTCTATATTTAAATTCACAAAAATCACGCGATTAGTCAACATCTATAGACATTATAACTTATTGTTAGAGTTTGAGCCTCGATTTAATTATGTTACTTCGTATATCCCTCTACTGGTCGCGTCAGGAACAACAGGGGCGTAAAACTGCCTGGGTCGTAGAATTGTCTGGGCCGCAGAAGTGTCTTGCTCCAGGTCTGCAGCCTCCTCCTTCTCGACGCGATTGACGCGAGTGTTTTACATGTTAAGTCAATGCAGAGACGCGAATAGCCATTCTGATGTATACTCAATAATACAAAAGAATAAGCTTAAAATGTATAATGAGCTATAATAAAGCAAACAATTCAGTCAAACATTCAAAGTCAGTGCTAGTACGCTACAACAGTAAATTAAAGTTAAATAGCCTAAAAATAAAAAAGTAATGAAACTTAACTTTGCCCTCAGCCTAAACGATTTGCCAGGAACAAATTATATATCCATGAGACCAAAGATCGCCCCGTTACATATAGCTCGAGACACCAGAGCCAGGTGGATGAATGAGAGACGTGGGAGCGAGTGAGACCGGTGCGTGATCGAGAATGATCGTCACCTGCGAGGCACACCGGTCTCGAGTCCTCATGAGGGAGCTCGGAGGCATATAAGGACAAGCTCGCTCATGAGACTACTAGAGACCGGTCTCGCTCACTCCTTCCACGCTCTCGCTCGTCCACCTCGCCACATAACCGTTTTCAAAGACAAGGTCCTCAGACTAAAATGCATGTTTGAGCTATTTTAACAGAAAGCAACTTGCACCAACAAATCTTAAATCAAGTGCAATTGTTTTGACTCAAGATTCACACCAATAATTGTTTATTGTTTCTTTTTCTAAGGCACATTTAAGAAAGCAACTTAAATGTCCTAATTGAACTAAGGCTTTATCCTGGCTTTATCTAAGCCCTGTCTGTAAAAAAATAAAAATAATAAAAATAATGACTGATGCACAGGAGCTCAAAAGTTGGGAATCTGTAAAAATTCAATCTTGCCGATTGAGGTCGCACAAGTGAACCCATCCAGGATAAGGACAGATACAACACACTGAACAAACAAAGTGTCAGCTCCAGTGTTGGGGTAACGCATTAGTAACTTGAGTTACGTAATCAGATTACTTTTCAAGTAAATAGTAAAGTACCGCATTACTTTTAAAATTTACAACAAAACATGACAGACTGACAGCTCCCCATGTTAAGAAAAATCAAGAGTAAGTGCAAAGATGTTGTGTGCGAACAGGTTATTGTATGTCTAGTCTAAATGTGGGCATTTATGCATCTCACTTTATTAACCAATGTTTTGCAGTTAACTTTCGATGATTTAGTTAAACCAAAAGCAAAAATGACTTATTCTTCCATTATCCAGAATGGCAGCACAGCTGAAAGGTTTGTTCATTACTCATTTAGTTACTTTTTAAGGAGTAACCATAGACTGTATAAAAATATGGACGCGTAGTGTCCGTGGCGTCACCCATAGGATTCTGCAGAGCAGTTATGAAGCGTAAAGTAGGGTCGAGCTGGCGTTGCCATCTTAGCAACGCGTCACCGCCTCACTCCCGGATATCAGAAAATGGGCAAAGAGGCAGGACGTGGGCGGAGCTGAGGTGACGTGATGACTAACAAACAATAGATAAATGGCTATCCACCTGCCACTCAAAGTGGCCACGCCCTTAATTATGCAGAACTTTAAGGCTTTATATAATGTACACGAATGAGTTATAAAAATTCACCCTCACAGTTGTCATGAAGGGCAAAATGAGCTTGAATTTGTACCAGGCTGTAAACAAGTTTTTTTCTGCTGTAAAGTTGGGCATTTTAACATGGGGTTCAATGAGATTCTGCTCCTTCTGGAGCCTGTCCCTAGTGGCAAGTTGATGAACTGCAGTTTAAGTCCCTTCCGTATTGGCTTCAAGAGAGACAAGAGGTTGCCGCTTGAGAGTAACGCAATATTGTAATGCATTACTTTCAAAGTAACTTTCCCCAGCACTGGTCAGCTCTCATACTTCTGCGCGTACATCATACTGCGACAGCCTCGCCTTTAGTACCATTGCAGAGGCTGCGGATGACAGGTAATAATGTTGTAAATAATATTCAGCTTCTTGCACAGACCAACCATTTCACTTCATAGGACCTCAATGTATCGTCATCAGTCATGGGAATTAATTTAGTTTTGCCTGTATATGTTTTTCTGACTCTCAAAGTGACAGTAGCCATTCACTAAGGACCATGAATCCCCAAGGACCATGAATCACAAAGGACCATGTTTCAGCTAAAAATCTTCTTTACTGTTCTACTGAAAAGAAAAAAGTCACCTACATCTTGGATGACAGCAAATTTTCATTTTTGGGTGAACTATCCCTTTAAGCTCAGACTCTTGACAAGCTTCAGTTGGAAGATTCTGTTCTCCTTATATTGTGAAGCGCCTCCTTATATTGTGGAAAGGCCGCCTCCAGTCCACCTGCTTGAACGCTGTTGGCCAATCATGTGGATAGGTGTCATTCAATAGGGCTTCAGTATTTCTCTGAAAAGGAGTGTCCCCACGTCAGCTACTGACGCAATGTCACATACCCTCCTCTCAGGGAACCAGGGTTACTTTGAGTAACCAGAGACATTTTCTACCGATAGCATGATGGGAGGGGGTAACTTGTGTCCATCTCTGAGCCCCTATCCTTAAATTGTCCTCTTTTGTCCTAACAGGACAAATGCAGCGACCTGCTTGAAAACCTTCAGTTCATCCCTTTACATTCCTAATGGGTTGTTAAGAGTTCCCTATAAAATTGGCCTCCTGCCCTTAAGCTTTGTTTATTGAGTTGCAATAAAAGCATAAAGTCAGTTTTCATTATATCGCATACATGATCCACACTTTAAAATGAAAAATATGATAGTTGCAATAGGAATTATTAAAGTTACCCATGGAGCAAACAGAAATATCCCCAAATAAGCACTAATGTGCTCGGCGACTGTCCACTGTGCATGCAGTTTTGTTTAAAATACATATGTAAACGAAAATGTGAATCGGAAAATTTTAGTTCATATACAAAAACTTTCAGAATCTGAAATCGGATTGATTGATTACGATTAATAAAAATGAGTGCATGTAAACATAGACAGAAATCTTGTGATTAGCCTATTTCTTCTATTTTCTTGTTGAACTCTTAAACTAAATATTTTCTATAAACTATTTATCATGCACTAATAATTGAGTGGATTATTTCGTATTAGTACACACAGGAGCTCTCACGGAAACGTAACATCATTCTGATGTTGAATTTGGAGTATTCTTAATGAGTGGCGCGTGCACGAGGTTAGTCATTTGCATAAAACACCCCAAATCATCTGAAACCATCTTAAAAATCATGTACGCTTTCTTTACAGCCTTCGTCACTCTCGTCAAACTTGCCGCTGTTTGCAGACGCCCCGATCCTCGAGCAATGTCAAGTGTGCCATTCTCACCAGTTCCACAATAAACACCTTCTATAAATACCCAGAGTACAGAGCTCTCATTAGCCAGCTGTAGCTTACATACGTGCATTTCTACGTTATTCAGAGAAACCTAGCTGAAGCTATAACGCAGCTTTTCTTACTCTTTAATATGTAAATATGATAGACATGCTATATGATATTATGTATTTAAGATTGAATAAATATGCATTATTTGATTATAGATTGTAGAATTACGAGTTATACTGATTAAAGAATTTTATATACACAGATCATGACAGGTGAAGTAAATAACACTGATTATCTCTTCATCACGCCACATGTTAGTGGGTGGGATATATTAGGCAACAATTTTGTCCTCAAAGTTGATGTGTTAGAAGCAGGAAAAATGGGCAAGTGTAAGGATTTGAGCGAGTTTGACAAGGGACAAATTGTGATGGCTAGACGACTGGGTCAGAGCATCTCCAAAACTGCAGCTCTTGTGGGGTGTTCCCGGTCTGCAGTGGTCAGGATCTATCAAAAGTGCTCCAAGGAAGGAACAGTGGTGAACCGTGCCACAGGGTCATGGGCGGCCAAGGCTCATTGATACACGTGGGGAGCAAATTGCTCAAGTTAATACTGGTTCTGATAGAAAGGTGTCAGAATACACAGTGCATTTAGTTGCGTATGGGGCTGCATAGCTGCAGACCAGTCAGGGTGCCCATGCTGACCCCTGTCCACAGAAGAAATCACCATGTGAGCATCAGAACTGGACCACCGAGCAATGGAAGAAGGTGGCCTGGTCTGATGAATCATGTCACTTACCTGGGGAACACATGGCACCAGGATGTACTATGAGAAGAAGGCAAGCCGGCGGACGAAGTGTGATGCTTTGGACAATGTTCTGCTGGGAAACCTTGGGTCCTGCCCAGAGCCGGATTAACGCAAAGGCAAACTAGGCGCGTGCCTAGGGCCCGATTAGCGGGATGGGGCCCAGACAGAGGGACAAAAAAAAAAAAAAAAAACTAATAAAAAAATTAAAATAAATTAAATTGTACAAATGTCCTATCTACAATTTATTTCAATATTTATTAATTAACAAAAATAGTGACAATGTTTATTTTAACTGTGTGAGGCGCGCGCAATCTCCGTGTGAAGTGCGATCGGCTATGTGTGTGCGTTGCAATGCAGCGCA
The DNA here is from genome assembly GCA_023029165.1 of Gobiocypris rarus. Classification (NCBI taxonomy): domain Eukaryota; kingdom Metazoa; phylum Chordata; class Actinopteri; order Cypriniformes; family Gobionidae; genus Gobiocypris; species Gobiocypris rarus. The sequence goes on along the minus strand of CM040929.1, from coordinate 24,508,807 downwards.
TTAGTTTTAGCGTAATGATCAACTTACATGTACAATAAGCGTCAGGGACATACTGGGAGTTCTTCAGAGGCAGGGGCTCAGATGTAAAAAGGGCAACATCTTAAAAAAATAATAATCATAAAATTAAACATATTTATTTATATATATATGTGTGTGTGTGTGTGTGTGTGTGTGTGTGTGTGTGTGTGTGTGTGTGTGTGTGTGTGTGTGTGTGTGTGTGTGTGTGTGTGTGTGTGTGGGCAAATGTGTATAATGACATGTGTATGACATAGGTATTACAAAAGAGGGTGAAATATGAGGGCGTTCCCCATGTCCTCACTTTTCAAAATGCTTATAAATCACACAGGATGAGGTTTTTCACAGAACGTAAACTGCAGTCTCCTGTGATGGGTAGGTTTAGGGGCAGGGGCAGTGTAGGGGATAGAAAATACGGTTTGTACAGTATAAAATGCATTACGCCTATGGAATGTCCTCACATTTCACAAAAACAAACATGTGTGTGTGTGTGTGTGTGTGTGTGTGTGTGTGTGTGTGTGTGTGTGAAAAGTTAAGGTACTACATTTTTGTGTGTGTGTGTGTGTGGACTGGTAATCTCTAGGTATGGGGACAAAATAATCAAAAATACAGAAAAACAGCAGCCTAATATTGTGAGATATTATTACATGTTCTTTTAACATTTTATTAATCAAAGAATCTTGAATCTTGAGTATCACAGCAAGTTATAAAAATATTAAACAGCACAACTGTTTCCAACATTGACATCAAATCTATGATTAGTGAAGGGTCTGTGTGTGTGTGTGTGTGTGTGTGTGTGTGTGTGTGTGTGTGTGTGTGTGTGTGTGTGAAAAGTTAAGGTACTACATTTTAATTTTTGTTTTAGCATAAATTCAGCTTTGATCACATATACATTTTATTTTAAAGTATATTAAAAAGAAAACCATTATTATAATAATATTTCACAATATTGCTGTTTTTGATCAAATAAATGCAGGCTTGATGAGCATAAGATACTTCTTTCATAATGCTGCATACATATCAAAAATGGTAATATAATAAAGTCCTTTCACGCCACCATTTCACATAATTGGCCTGTAGGTACCGGTGGCACCACTTCATTAACTTTGATAGTTTCATCAAATAGTAAACATGTATCAATAAATACAAGTGAATTTAACATTACTTACATTAATGCGACTTTTGGTGCTGCGTGGTTTTGTGCAGTGCTTTGTTGTCAGTTAGCATCCATTTCGTCAGCGATGCAATTTGATTAATAAAATGAGACAAACCTCAGGAAATCGTTCCACAAACGTTAGTTCGTCTGTCCATGCCCTTTTTAACCGATTTATGAATTAGAACAGAAAATGACCGCTCCACTTCACACTGTCCAATGGACTCTGAACTTTGCCTGATCACGATTGGTTGGTGTATATACATGACAAACGGGCATTGACGAATTATGTAATATTATAAAACATATACAATATAGATTTTTAAATAAATCAACACATTAGCTTTGATTATTGAGGAAAAAAATTTTTGGGGTTTGTTTGGGGAATTCTTTTCTCCCGTAAAGCCACAGACACTCTCTGAAAGAACCATATATGGCTCGAGCCGTTTCCGAACAAACTGAGGAAAATCAGCCAGTAAAACACATGCAACCCATAGCAACGGGTTATGGCAACGCCTCAGACCGACTGATATGAAAAAATAAACAAAGGTTTCCGACTTTTGAGCAGTTTGTTGGTATTGGACACATTGTCCTTTTTTATTGACCACAAATATTATCATTGATATTTGTCTGAGAGGGGCACTTTTGATTAATTTTGAAAAAGGGCAGGGGCTCGAGCACCCGAAGCACCCACTCAAGGCCCTTTTCACCTCTTTTTTCAATTATTTCCTCAATTAATGACAGTTTGGGAATGTACATTGTATTTGTAGACCTGGAAGACATAAAAGTTTTAAGCTGTGAATATTTAAAAAAAAAAAAAAAAAAAAAAGTTTTGAGGAGTCTGGTGTTTATCACACAATTCTTGAAATGTAAGAAGTATTCCATCCATATACAAGTCTTGAATAGTCTGAATACCTTTAGTTTTCCATAGTTTAAATCCTCCATTCTTATATTTATTATTATTTATTGTTAGACAGTTTCTGAATGGTCTTGATGAATGTGAAGGGGTCATGTTTGCCTTCTTGTTCTTAATTACAACATTTATAAATGTTGTAAGCAAGCTATTGTATTTTGCAGAAAATCTTAATTAAATGTGTGGATTAAATGTAAACAGAGCAAATAAGATAAACTTATTTGCTCTGTTTATAGTTTACTGACACCTATTGCTATTGGTTATTTACTGGTACTACTGCCTTAACAATGACACTCCCAATGGATGAGGATAATTTAACAGAGCCGTGTTATGACGTAGGCTATAAATAATGAATATCAAAAAAATTTCTGATTTAATATACAACAAAACCAATTTGTAACCAAAGACGAGGCTATGTAAAATGTGAATGAACTTTTATTAAAAACTTTGGTAAGTTTCAGATTTCAATGAATAAATAACATCGATGGAGTGGGGCCCAAAAATGTAGCCTGCCTAGTGTAGTCCATTTATTTAATCCGGCTCTGGTCCTGCCATCCATGTGGATGTTACTTTGACACGTACCACCTGGTCTTGTAGGGTTTGTTTTTGATCTTGATATTTTAGTGTACTGTACATATGGACAAGTGCACTAAATATAATTTTCAGGTTAAATTTAAAATATTTGGTTCAGGTTTTAATCCAGTAGAGGGCGCCACACAACAGTACGACAAAACCTTCATAAAGAGGCTTTGAGAAGTGGAAAGGTTTAATAATGACAATAAACGTCAAAATGCACTGTATTTCTATATCTTTTCTAGTTTAGAGCATAAACCTTACTATATTGTGTTGTTTATGCTTAAAGCAAACAATTTGATAATGACAAGTCTTAATATTTTAGGGATTACTGGATTAAATGGCATAAACAATTATTATATGTTTGACATACAAGGTGGCAAAGAACACATTTACAACTTTCCCTGAGGAATACATGCATAGAGGTAAATCTGATTGTGCCAAGGACAGGTTTCCTCTATCAACATCCTTGTTGGTCCTGCAACAACATCCCTATCAGACTTCAGAGTTTAGGGCTACTGTTTTACAGGACAGAACTTGAAGAAATTAATAAATGTATTCAGCAAGGCTGCATTACATTGATCAAAAGTGACAGTAGGCACTTTATCAAAGAATCCTGAAAAAAATGTTTTACACAACTGATTTCAACATTGATAATAATCATAAATGTTTGTTGAGCAGCAAATCATCATATTAGAATGGTTTCTGGAGGACTGGAGTAATGATGATACAAATCACAGAAATGAATTACATTTTAAAATGTATTAACATAGAAAACAGTTATTTTTCATTTTTATAATATTTCACAATATTACTGTTATGTTTTTGTTTTTATAATGCATATAAGCCAAAGGCTTGGTGAGCATAAGAGACTTCTTCTAAAAACATTAAAAATCGTACAGATTAAAAACTTTTAAACGGCAGTGTAAGTGAAGTCAACAGTAATCATGTGAAAGATCAGAAATGCACAGATATTTGTAAATCTTTCCCAAAATTGCTTTTCAAAACTCCTGATCTTCTATTGAATGTTTACTGTTACTTTTAATATTGAACATGTATCTGATCTCAGTGATTGTAATCATCTGTTTGTGACAAAAGCTTCTGGTTTCATTGGTTAGATTACAAAATATTGAGCTATTTTAACTGAAAAATAGTCAAGCTATAGATATATAATAGTAAGGAGAAATATATATAATAAAAATGAGCTGGTCTTTTCAGCAGGAAGCTTTCCTTCTGTCTGATGTGACGTTTGATCAGTGAAATGAACAGCAGTGAAATGAGTAAATGAACTCAGACTTACATGAGGATGAGTTTGAAGCTTCTTTCTTAAACTCCTCTGGAAAACATTGTGTTCTGGATCCTGATCCTCAAATTAATGGCCTCAATCCTCAATTCCTTCTCTGCATGGCGTCTTATATATTCCTGCTGTCTTTGAGTCTTTAATACAGTTATGACTTGAATTCGGCTCCTTTTCCTTTTTTGTAAGAGCAGGACAAGATCACAGTTTCCAGCCACATCCTCATTCTGACAGAGAAATCAAGAAAGATCAATCCAGAAAGATCTGCTTCATAGTTCCTCTCTCTTGTTTTCATCCTGACTGACTGAACAAGAGCCGAGAGACTGTATTCTCTGATGGCCTGATGGGAGGAATTATTCAGAGAGACTCAGGGTCATTGTCAGACTAGATGGGTGAGGGTAGGCAAGTATGATGTGTATTGTATACATATTAATTTTGTCCCCAGTAACATCCTCATTCTGCCCAAGTGAAACTGAAATAGAGAGAAAGGAAAAGTCTCAAACTCAGCCTTTCTAGGTTGTTCAGCTTGTTTATAGGCATATAGTATCAGCAAGTCGGTTTGGTTGTGTGTGTTCCTTGTTTTTATTTAATTTTAAATTCATTGGCACATTTGTTTTGTTTTATACTTCTACTTTTATACATTGTTATAATATATAATGTCATCATATTGTTTCTACAGAGGCATTCAGTTTGTTTTTTTCTTAAGTATTTGCAGAGGTTTGACCTGATATCTGATGCGTTTCATTTACTATAGTTAGGAGGGGTGTTGATGTGGAAACTCTGAGCTCCAGGATGTTTGTCATATACACACAGCCTCATGTGTGCAGAATATTCTGGTGCTGAGAAACGACTGGAGTCCTGAGGGGCCGGTAAAGACCTCATGGGCCTTCAAAGAGCCTCAGTGCACTGCCTCAAAACACACCTACAGTTTTGGCTTTCTTACAGTTTTACAATCCTGAAATTAAACAATTCTGAAAGCTTGATTTGTTTTCTGACCAGTGCAACATGTTAAAGGGAAAGGTTAGGGGATAGTTCACACATAAAATGAAAGTTTCCTCATCATTAACATATAATGCAAGTGAATGGCTGCCACTCAAAGTTCATCATGATATAAGAATATTCTGTAAGTTTCAGAGCTGAAAACGTCCTTGTTAGTCAAAGAAAAGCTTTTATAGACAGCAGGCCCAGAAAACGAGATCTGGAATCCAATGATGTCATGGGAAGAAGAAACGCAACTCAACTGATGAATATGTATGCGTGCTTCTGAAGCCCCGCCCACAGAGTCAAGGCACCACAGGTTTACAGAGCAGTGATCATGGCGAGCAAAGTAATATATTGCTCTGTGCCAGGTTGTGGAAGAACACAGTCGCTGCATAAGCTTCCTTCGGATGCTACTATTAGGAATGAGTGGTTGAACTTTATTTTTAATGAAGTGGGAAGACATGTACGCATGTTCGCTTCATTTCACTGTGGAATCGTTTGTAAACAAGTCTCAGGTGCTGGAATTGCAGACACAGTGTTGTGCCTTATATATTGGATTGTGTGTGCGTGCGGTTCGTGCTTATCGACCAATCGAAGCGAGCCATGTAATACAGAAATAATATTCCTTTCTTGATCTGGGCGCCCGTGCACGTGTGTGTGTGTGTGTGTGTGTATGTGTGTGTCGTGTGTGTGTGTGTGTGTGTGCGTCGATTTGTGCTTATCGACGATCGGGGCCATTTAGCAAATATTATTCCAATCAATCAATGGATGAGAAATAAATCATTGTGTTTGTTTGATAAAGACGTTCTGAGCACTGTGATCGAGAGAATCATTCCGGTTGCCCTCCCTAATGTGAACTAAACTGACAGGAGCTGAAGCTCATTAACCTGTTAACCAGCGCCCCAATTTTTGAAATTTTCTGAAAACGACATTCCCAAATGAAAATGTCTGCAGCTCTTAAACCCTATGGTCTATATTCATAAATCTGGTCTTATTTTAAACTAGACACTTCAAATAGTGTTACCCAAGAGTCATAATAGCTCAAAGTTGTATATGAACAGAGTAATATACATGTAAATATACATGTAAGTGACTCACGTTTTTAATTTTTTATTATTCACTTAGGGAAAAATTATGAGATTTTAATGTTAAGGTCCTGAAAATAAGCATAATATAAAACTGAATGTCTGATCATGTTTTGATTCAAATTTGAGGATGATTCTGTCAAAAATGTAGCTTCTGTAAGCTTTTATATCAAGAAAAGACTAGGCGTCCTTTCCAAAAGGGCTTTTATTTTAGAACATTTGTAATTGCAAAGAGTAGTTTTTATTCAAATAAATCTGCAATAAACTGCTGATTATGATTAATTTACAGTTACTGAAAAACTAAATGAACTATTTACAGAATTTTTAAAGTGTAAAAAACTCATTTAGTTGATAAAAACAGTCTGTCATAGAGCCTGCGCGCTCCACTGCAGTGTTGCGCAATCTGACTGGCAGGCGCTTGGCTGCTATGGAGATTGTGACTAGAGGCATATTCACCAATAATGCTTACAAACACAACGTAAGATAATGCCTTGTGATTAGTTAGTACGTCCGTCAATCAAACCTTTGCTGGCAAGGCATTGGCTAGGCATTGATTGCCTTCATCCAACGAAAACCATGCGCTTTGATTGACAGCTGGCGGAGGCAGTAATGTGCCAACTCTGTGTAATGACTCCTCAGAGAGCCTGTGATTGAAGCAGAGAGACCTGGGAGGGTTTAACGTGACAGGAAGAGTCCACAGCACAGGAGATCGTCAGAAACGTATTTGAATCACTATTTCATTGAAAATGGACACGATTGATTACTCTAACTCAAAACGCCCAAGCAAACAAAGGAGTATTTTTAGTTTTTTTCCTTATTTTTTCGTTGTTTTGGATTAAAAAGTGGGATGCATTTGGAAGAGTGGACTCTTACACGGACATGTATGCGGTTGTTTTTTGGATTGGTCCGATCTGATCTGCACGATAGGAGATGAAAGATGAGTACTGCGTTCATTATGCTAATGTTTAAATAGCTACTGCTACAGCATTTCATTTAACCTTTTCCTCTCTGGTGTATTTATTGCAAAAACGAGTTCAGAACATGAATCTCGAGTGTTTTAGCTTTCAAATGATGCATAGTTTGTGATGGTTGATTAAATAGTTTGTATAAAACAAAAGTGAATAAAAGTAGAGACACGCCACTTACGTGTCAACCCCCGCCACGAACCGGTGCGGGTTAACTCGTTAAATATGCAAATCGTATCCAATCCTAGCCGTGGCGTTTACTTCCAAGTCTCCAGTGCGGCACGCCATCAAAACCCATTAAATAAATAATTATTATTACATTTGTTTAATAAGGTGACTTGTCATACTCTGTTCATTTGAATATGCATTACTGTGCAAATGTTTTAGGCATGTTAATACCAAATAAAATACTTTAAAGAGTTACTTCAGCGATTAGCATTAAGCTTTGCATCGGTAGAAACCCAGGAGTATATTCAAATTATCGTACTTTCCCCTCATATGACCCTGAGACCAGAGAATTATGTATTTTATTTCTGAAAATTTCTTCTTCCGATGAAGAATTTTGTGACATCGGAGGAGTTTTCCAGAGGCTAAAGACTACAGCCAGCAGGAGCGCTATTTCCACACTGGGCTCGCGGGCTGCGGAGATTCACGTAAGCGGAGCGGTGGAGAGCAAAGTGAGTGTTTCAACTTTTCAAATGAATTCCTATGAAAGTTAAACTGAAGTCATGAACTGAAAATGCGCCAGACTGATCACGCGCTGTGAATGCAGCCCCAGCCTATCCCGCGATTACCTCCGCTCATGTGATGAATGTAATCGGATCCTGCTGCGTTTGTGCCGTGGCGCTCAATCGGCTCACTCGCATAATATCGAACAGACACGTTCAGTTTTTATTGTAGCGTCTCTAACTGAACTGATTTTCTGAAAATGAAAATGGTAGGCAAGTGATCCAGTAATCCAGTAGCCGTAGGGCAGCGAAGTGCATTCTGGGAATTGTTGTCTTTCATCCCCATGAGACAAAAATACATTTTCTGTTTTCTCAGTCTAGAAGGCACAAAATTCAAAAATAATTTCACATTTCTAGTACATTAATGTTTAAATACAGATTAATCTTCCCAGCGCTGAAGTACCTTTAACTTTTAACACAGTTGTTTATATCTTGCTTCAGTAGGAAATACCAGTTTTCATTTCCAAAAATTCTTCCGCCCCTCGAAGACTATGTGCAGGATTTCCTGGAGTTCTCACACCTGGTGTCCTGGAATGACACTGGCTGGATGAAAATCTGTTCTGTTTTCATTGACTATGCACTGTGGCTGAGTGACTTTACCATTGTGAGATGGAGATCAGTGCCATTCAGTCACAGCCCTCCCAGTCCACTCCTAGATCTGTTACGATCTTGTGTCTTCCAAGAACCCCCATCTTGGAAATTCTTTCTAGCCCATCATCAGAGCCAAAGCCAATGCCCACCACAAACCCAGACCCAAACCCAATACCAAGGAAGAAGCCGTAGCCTGCAGCCATTTTCATGCCAGAGCCAGAGCCAATTGCCATGTCTCGGAACAGGTAAGTGATCTCTTGTTCCCACCCTCGAGCCTCTTCCTCCTCTGTCAGACCCTTCTTGTGTGTTTTATTTCCCATATGAAATCCTTCCTCCACCGCTGGTTCCATAAATCTCCTCAGTGTCCTCATTCCTCATAATTAATGAATTACATTTTCATAAATAATGTGGTTTTAATCTTAAAAAATATATAAAAGTTTATGCCTTATTTTGATTGTCCACTTTCTATGGACATTCTCCTAATTAAAAGTAACTTTGCAACTACATGTCAGCTCACTCTCATTAGAGTTTAAGTAGACTGTTAGTTAGTCTTTAAGGTTATGGTTAGAAGAATAAGTTGATATGTAGTTGAAAAGTTAATTACAATCAACAGAATGTCTGTTGGGGAGCATCAAAATAAAGTGTGTGACAAATGTGTTTGTCTACCAACACAACAAGATTCTGCTTGTGTCTGTAAAAAAACTCAACACAACAAGAAATCAGAAAACACATGAGCAGAGAGATATGTCTTCCCTCATAATCATGTCTGCTCATCTGACTCTGACATCTGTCTCTCTGTGCTTGTTATTTGAACATTTCTTAACATTTATTTAGTTTAAGTTGTTTTTCAAGGTTTATGAGACTAAACAAACCCACCATCTTGTTGCTGTCTGCCTTAACACAATCAAAACAAACATGCAAGCACACACACACACACAGATTGCTGCTAGGATAAGATTATCATCTAGTGCTGCCTTACTTCATTTTCACTGTACAGATAACATAAAAGTAGTTTTAAAATAAAAAATGTTTTATCATTCAATTTGAATCAATCTGACATACTTTCTATGTTGATTTACACTTATTTTAATGCTTTTTATTAACAGAAATAATGTTGCCCAACATTAAAAAAAATATGTTGAGTGTTGAATTTAGAGTGTAATAAATACCATTATGTGAACACTGATCTGACAGAAGCTTAAAAACATTAACTAACTTGATCATTAAAAACACAGCTGGGTACAAACGAGACTGGACCGTGAGGAAGATGAGGTGAGTGAGGATATAGTGCTGTTGATGAGCTCTTGAGTGAGCTCACGGGCTGGAGTCCTTTCTGGACTCTGGTCAGGAACTGGAACCATCACTGGATGCTGGACAGGGACAGGAGGGCCATCACTGCACGCCGTATGGGGACTGGAGCCATCACGGAACTCTGGACGGGACTGGAGTCATTTCTGGACTCTTGACGGGACTGGAGTCATCTCTGATCTCTGGAAGGGGACTGGAGTGATCTCTGGACAAGAGACGGAATCCTCTCTGGGCTCTGGATGGGAGGTGGGGTCCTATCTGGACAGGGACTGGAATGGGCTGAGGGCTCAGGTGTGGCGGCGGCCATCTTGGCAGAGGGGTTTGGCGTGAGTGGCGGCGGCCATCTTGGCAGAGGGCTCTGGCGTGGTGGCGGCCATCTTTTCAGGGGTGACATGAAAGCTGAAATGAACTTGGAGATTTTACACATGGGACAGACAAAGAAGATTTCACACTCAGGAGGCACTGGCTTTGGCAAAAGAACACGTGGTGGCATCAGCTGGTAATCGCTTGAAGAGATGATAATCTAAACTGCTCAAAAGGATTGTCTTGAGGTTGCATCGTTCCAGGGCACTTGGTGTGCGTGATATCTCTGCGCCCAAGTAGCAGTGCTTCGCCTGTGCTTCCCCATAATATAGTCCCAAGTTAATATCTGCCTAGGAAATCGCCCTTATCTTAATCTGCATCGCTAATTGTATTCGTTGTGAATACGCAGGCAACAAGAAGTAATTAGCTGGCAACACTGGATTCCATTCATTATGCTAAGCTAAGCTAGCGGCGACCCTGCCAAACTAAAACAATCGTGCACTGAGACAAAATGCATTTGCCCACATATCTAAATGTAGGAAAGATGTTGAATAAGCCCCATTTCTAAAAACGGTGGAGTGTTCCTTTAAGGCTGAGATTACCCTATACCATATAGATTTTGTGGTACAGTCAGTTTGTTTGCTTTGCGCTTGGCTTACATGCAGCATTCCTGTGGCCTTTTGTTGTTTAGATCTGGCAAGCAGGAGTGGAGCCCCAAGTGCCAACATTCCATGCGGTATGTGGGCCAGATCTGGGTCGACACAACGTTGCTATCTGGGATGAATTCTATTCTTTCTGATAAAAAGCAACACGTGATAACTAAAAACACAACAAGCTGGTAATCTCGAATTTGGAAGTGGAAAGTAGGACATTTTCGACAGCATGTCAAGGCATCTTTAAACATTGCGTATGTGTATGCACCATGAGTTCAAGATAATTTCACCCTTGTGGACAGTAAAGTGTATTTCATTCATTCACCTGACTCAAATGTGTAAGTTTCAAATACCATTGACTCATGTAATAGTAATATAATCTTAGTAGTATTTTAAGTGGAGATCATTTTAATTTTTCTCCAGCTTTCTGCACTGGCATCAGTCATAAGAAAATTAAGGCTTAAAGGGTTACTTCAGCGATTACCAATATGCTTTGTATCAGTAGAAACCGGGAGTATATTCAAATTATCGTACTTTCCCCTCTTATGACCCTGAGAGGAGAGAATTATGTATTTTATTTCTGGAAAAATTCCTCCGATGGCGCAAATATCGTCATTTTGCGTCATTGGAGGAGTTTTTACAACCAGAAACTAAAGACTACAGCCAGCAGAGGCGCTATTTCCACATGTTTTCAACATCGCACTCACAGCGTCAGCACTCGGCTCGGAGCTGCGGAGATTCATGTAAGCGGGCGGTGGAGAGCAAAGTGAGTGTTTTAACTTTTAAAATGAACTTCCTATGAAAGTTAAGCTTCTAAAGACATGAACTAAACACGTGCCAGATTGATCACGCGCTGTGAATGCAGCGCAGCGCGAATCAGCGATTACCTCAGCCAATGTGATGAATGTAATCCGATCCTGCTGCGTTTGTGCCCGTGACGCTCAATCGACATGGCGTCTCTAACTGAACTGATTTTCTGAAAATGAAAGTGGTAGGCAAGTGATCCAGTAATCCTGTAGCAGACTAGCCGTGCCTAGACAGTGAAGCAGTGCATTCTGGGAATTGTTGTCTTTCATCCCCATGAGACAAAAATACATTTTCTGTGTTTTCTCAGTCTACAAGGCACCAAATTCAAAAATAATTTCACATTTCTACTACATTAATGACCCAGTTTAAATACAGATTCATCTTCCCAGCGCTGAAGTACCCCTTTAAATGTTGAAGTTGTTATTGACATGTTGGGTTTGTAACACAATATTACCTTGAGAAAGGAAGAGAACCTTTCATAGTACTTTCTAAGAAAATAATATTTTTTAGCAAACAATCTGTAGAATACAGAAGACAAACCATCAATCCATTTTTGGACATGTGTTGAGTTTAAGACACAACACAAACGAATGTGTTTGTGAACTTTGTGTATTTTTGACATAGTCTTGTGTCTATTTGACAGTTTAAGCGCAATAAGACGTGAAAGCGAACTTATTTTTTTACTCCCTGGACGCATTGTCTGATTTAAAGGCATCTTGAGGCGACAATTGTTTAATTCATAACGAGAGTGGGATTTGACGTTTACGGTCAACAGAAGGTTGCAGAATAAAGGCCTAAATTGGATCTATTCCTCGTAATTGTACAGATTATTTATGATTCTGACAGTCACAGCACAGAACTATACTGAGAAAATTCCTTTTGGAATGTCTTTTACATCAAGTGCAAATAACGTCCTTGTTGGCAAGTGCTATTTACACTAACTCCGCCTAACAATGCCTGGTTGGGCCAAACAAGTCAGTAGAGTGCAAGGCTTGTGTAACAAGGTTTTGACGCAATTGGGTTCGAATCCGCCTTTTGCCGAACTTGTTATTCTGCCTTTTCCCATCATATATCACAACGGAAGAGCATTTACTTTAAATAAAAATTAAGAAAATGTTCTAAAAGTGAAATAAATAGCCTAACAAAATGTTTAATAGTAATAATAAAAGTATTTATTGGTTAGGGAGGGCTTTTATTGTCCCATGAAGGTTGCATCCAAAGAGCTTTACATGTTGCCTCACATTCACCAATTCACTCTCTCAATCATACATCGACGGCGATGTCAGCTATGGCGCCATCCAGCTCATCGAGCAGCTGGGGTTAGGTGCTCATGGACACCTCGACACTTTGTCAGGTGGAATCGAGATCAAACCACCAACCTTCAGGTTTGTAGACAACCTACATGAACCACTGAGCTACTGCCGCCACATAAATGTTTTCTATGACGCTCAAATTGCGTAAAAGCACATATTTAAGATTGCTCCAGCTAAAGCCCAATTTATACTTCTGCGTCAAGTGTACGGCGTAGCTACGTCATAGGCTGTGTGTAGCACGCGTGAGACTGCGATGTACCCTGATCGCACTTCTCCAAAAATGTAACAACGCATCCATTCGCCTCTGCAAGCGCTGTGATTGGTCTGCCAGAACCCTCCCTCAGGGTATCATGCTACCTCTGCATGTGTAACTGCGCGTTGCTGCGGACAACGACGCAGAAGTATAAATGAAAATCGCACGTGGCCAAGTGTAGTCTCAAGCGCGTGTCATGTTTCTATGGCAACCCGAGCTTCCACATATTATTTAAAAATTATATGAATGAACCGTCTTGTTTAATCTTAAAGTTTTGGTGGTCAGACTCACCTCACAGAGATTATAGCACATAAATAATGCTAACGTCAGCGGCCATGGCACCGAACTAGCAATCGTTATTAGTTAAAAATGCGAACAGTCAAAGCTATTATGCGAGTTAACTTGAGTCGAAATGCAAATCTGCATTTGTCCCCAGTCACCGTGACATAATGTGGACTTTTATAGCTGAAATGATGAGTGAATTAAGCATAATTGGAATAACGAGAGGAGTAACATGGATAGAACTTTTTTACAAGGAAGGGAGATGAAGGCTATAACATTAGGTTATAGCCGTCATCTCGCCGTCATCGTTTTTGCTACTTGTTTATTGACTTTATTGATATGAGACAATTGGGTCCAGTCGGGTCTGTGTATTCCTGCTGGGTTCGGTTCCAGCTATCAAATAATAGACAGGTCCAGGTCGGTTCCATGTAGCTACTACATTTTGGCATTTCTCAGATCTGCACGGGTCCAGGTCCAGCTTTGAAATAATAGACGGGTCCGGGCGCTTCCTTGTAGCACATAACGGGTCTCTTTGGGTTCGGGTATAAACTTTTAGATACAACGGATTTAGAGCCGATTAGTATTACCTCGGTTCTTATCTGACTTAAATTTAAGGAGATTTGCCTCAAGCCAAAGCTTGAGTTCATTGATGCAATTTGTTAAACCAAAATGCTAATGCTAACTGCTAATGACAAAATCAAAATAATAGTTACAACAGATAAACCTGTTATTTAAGTTTATAATAATTCACTTTTAATGTTTTGATGATGTTTAAACATTTTCCCTTTTTTCCAGTTTAAATAAAGGCTTTGATAACCAAAACAGAGCAGGCCATACGCAAATATGAGCAACAAACTGCATCAGGCCATCATTGCTAAGAAGTATGACATTATTTGAACAAATAATGTTTCATTCAGAATTCATCAAACTTACCTATTCATCATGTTGGTCTAATATATGATTTGTCTATTTTGAACAACATTTTTGAAATTAGGGTGAAATATTAAGGTGAAATACTACTTCATCTACTGTATATGCCAGGCAACACTAATCATGTGAACTGATCAGAAATGAGCACCAGATATTTGTCAGACTGATTTACATCAGTTCATGACACTTGATCTTCTACAGAATTGTCAGCATTATTAACATGTTTCTGACTATCTGTTTGTCTTTAACCAACTGTTTGTCTGGACTTTAATTCATCAACAAAACACATGACACAAGCTCAGTTTTATATCTAGTCTTCATTGGTTAGACTACAAAATATTGTGTTACTTTCACAGAAAAACAATCAAGTTATATACATAATAATAATAATAAAAATAATAATCTGGTCTTTTCAGTGGGCTGCTAGTCATTCTTATGTTTGCTGTGACGTTTGATCATGAGTGAAATGAACAGCAGTGAATGAAATGAGTAAATTACTTACATGAATATGAGCTTCCTTTCTTAAACTCTGGGGAAATGTTGTGTTCAGGATCCTGATCCTCAAGTGAAACATTTCTCTGAATGACGTCTAATATATTCCTGCTGTCATTGAGTCTTTAATACATGTCATGTCATGAAAAAATTGAGAGAGATCTTCAGGCTGCACAAGTGCTGTAAGAGACTCAAGGGTGATGTTCTGTGACGTCTGATGGGAGGAGAAACTTGTTGTCTGACTAGATGAGCAAGTGAGTGGGCAAGTACAGTGTATTTGTGTATTTGTTTAATATCCTCATTCTGATCTAATGAAACTAAAAGATATAAAGCAAAAGTCTCAAACTCAAGCCTTTCAAACTTTGCTTGTTTATAGTCATACAGTATCAGCATGTAGGTT
Source organism: Gobiocypris rarus (assembly GCA_023029165.1). NCBI lineage: Eukaryota > Metazoa > Chordata > Actinopteri > Cypriniformes > Gobionidae > Gobiocypris > Gobiocypris rarus. The sequence goes on along the minus strand of CM040929.1, from coordinate 24,493,765 downwards.
GGATTGTGCGTGTTGCTTGTTTTAATTGAATTGAGTTCATTGGCACACGTACATTTGTTTTGCTTTTTTTTTTTTTTTTTGCAATGTTACAATCTTAATCACACACAGGCATCAAGTTTGCAGAGGTTTGACCTGATGCTATTATCTGATGTGTTTCATTCACTAGTAAGGAGTGTTTAATGTGGGTTGGTTATGATGAGGGGGCATTTATTTGGAGTTCAAACACTGATACTTTTCAAAGAATCTATTCCAAATGTGCACACAAATTAAAACTCATGTTACTGCAGATATTTGTTGTTGCTTTTTAGCAGAAGCCATGCAGGAGGAAGAGTAATGCGTTTATGTAATGAACTATATTTTAATGCCTTTAATCATACTTTATTTATTTAAAATAAATAAATATAACAAATATAACATAAACTTTAACTTAAACTCACAGGAACACACTCTAACATAACGGTGACCAGACAAAGACTGAATGAACAAGAGGAACTTAAAAGCAAACAAGATAATTAACTAGACACAGCTGAACTAATCTAGACTAATGAGGGTAACTATATGAACAAAGGACTGGCGGGAAAACTGTGACAAAGGAACATTTTACAAAACACACAGAAAAGATCTAACAAACAGACAGACATTTTACAATTGGACAGGTGGCAACCTATCACGGTACCACGCTTGAATTCACTGAGCTCCTGAGAGCAACCCATTCTTTCACAAATATTTGTAGAAGCGTCTGCATGCCTAGTGCTTGATTTATACACCTGTGGCCATGGAAGTGATTGAACACCTGGATTCTTTGGAGGGTGTCCCAATACTTTCGGTAATAAAGTGTAGTTTTAAGACAGTATATTTTGCTTCATTGTTCCAGAAATATCAGTTTACATTTCCAAACATTCATGTTGACATTAATTGTAATTATCCAGTAACATTTTTGTATGAACAAGGAGTTTGACAACATGTATTTTCAGTATTACACTTTTTTTTTGTCCAAGAAAAACTTTTGTATTGTATGTATTATTGTATTATGTTTTTGTATTATACTGACACAATGCTATTGTGGCTGTTCAAATATAGCTCTGTCTTGTTGTTAAACACATAGATACCTTTAGTTTGCAGTGGATCACCTGATGCCATTGTTTAATGTTTCATAGCAGAATGGTGTTGCTGCGGCACCAGGATGTTGGTGTTACAAACATTGCGGTAACACTTTACAATCGGTAACACTTTACAATACGGGTGCACTAATATGCATTAATTCATGCTTAACTAATGCACAGATAATGATGAGTTAATGTGTTACTAATGGTGAATTAACCCATTTAGTAATGATCACTGCATCAGCAACTAATGAAGATTCGACATGATTAATAGATTAAGTAATCATTACATTGTTATTAGTTAAATGTGTAATAATGCATTAATTCCTTAATAACATATTTTATTAACTAATAATGTAAATTAATGTGTTAATTACCACAACGGGTCAAAGCCATGCATTTCAACTTCCAGTTGTCTGCTTTAATTAATCATTAGCTAATGATTTACAAATGTGTCATTATGTTATGACTTTACTTGTTGGGGCACATGACTATTAACTAATTCAAAAGCCATAACCACAATTACATATTACTTAATCAATTAGTTAATAGTCATGTGCCCCAACAAGTAAAGTCATAACATTTGTAAATCATTAGCTAATGATTAATTAAAGCAGACAACTGGAAGTTGAAATGCATGGCTTTGACCTGTTGTGTAATTTACATTCATTACATTGTTAGTTAATAAAATATGTTATTAAGGAATTAATACATTATGAGACGTTTAACTAATAACAATGTAACGATTACTTAATCTATTATTCATCTCGAATCTTCATTAGTTGCTGATGCAGTAATCATTAATATATAGGTTAGTTAATCATTAGTAACACATTAACTCATCATTATCTGTGCATTAGTTAAGCATGAATTAATGCATATTAGTGCACCCTTATTGTAAAGTGTTACCACATTGCCTCTAGGAAGAAGAATCCAGTCCCAATTCTCCACAGATTTCTCATGTTGAGATACAGCTGGAGCCATCAAGAGCCTTACTGGGCCCTCGAAGGCAACCAATCCATCAATAATGCATACGCAGAAGCATTCAGACTGGAACATCACTGGTGAACTTCAGCCATCAGATCAATCACTAATTGATTCAGTGGTCATTTGTCCAAACCATTAATCTTCATGGCAAGTTTCAGTAAAGCTCTAAAAGGTCTGCCACAAAGTATTGAGAAAAACTGTAAACTAAACATTCAGAAAGAAGCTAATGACAGTGAATGATAAAATCACAGCACTCTGATGTATTCATTATTTGTTAGATGATCATCATAAAAGTTAAAGTATATAATAAGAACAATTGTGCTGCTCATCTGCAATGACAGTTAACTATTTCTGGTAAAAATCTTTTCTGTGTGTTTACTGTCTCATTTTCCAATAATATTCCATCAAGTCATACCGAACTTCTCTCTCCTCACCACAAGGTTGGGCTTGATATTATTATAACGAGAGGCGTGGGAGAGCAAGTGAAACCGGTGCGTGATTGAGAATGTAGAACCATTAACTAATGGTAGGTTAGCCATCTGTGTCCAGTGACCCAAAATTGCGAACGGTCCGCCACGGACCTCCTGCCACAGAGAGCCCCAACATCTGGAGAGAGGAAAACTGGCCTTCATCACCCAAGGAAGAGCCCACAGCTTCATCAGCGCCAGAGCACTCTTCCAAGAACCATCCTTGCTTCACTGCCCCAAAGATTCAGCGAACAATTGAACTCAGACACACACACGAGAATGCCAGATCAAATCAAGTATTTTATATCCCAATCAAACTGCGCTAAGGTTGTACACTCATTCCTATTTGTGGACTAATTTACTTGAGGTGTCTTATGAAGGACTGCGTAAAAAAGCTGTAACTCTCTCTCTCTCTCTCTCTCTCTCTCTCTCTTCCATCTTCCATTCTCTCTCCTCCATCCCGTTTATATCATTCGTTAAGTTTGATTTTTCCCTGTTTGTACCATATTGTTTGTTTTACTCCCTACATATATGCATATTTCCCTTGTGTGAATCGTAGTTCTGTATACTTAGTTGTTTTATTAAAAACCCAATAATTACATGAAATTGAATCTGTCACCTTGCTCACATATATCGAAGTCAATGAGATGCAAGATCGTAGCTACCTATAAAGCTTGATTTTTCTTATTACTATTTGAGCAATACAACTTGTACAAACAAAGGAAATATTATTTGGCCTGATCAGTAAATTAATGTTTCTTATAGTTTGTAAGATTGATATTTGATTAAGTAATCTGAAGTTCAACTCGCAGTACGAGGAGAAATTATAGATCACTGCAATCAACTTGTATAAAGGTTACTTTTACATGATTAAAGGTTCCGTTATAAGTTAATATTGTTGTGTAGGACAAATGAATCATATTCATAGACTCATGAATATTTACCCCATTTGAATTAATCCCAGAGACTCATTGTTACTACAAGAATGGCGTCACCCATAAGGCACACCGGTCTCGAGTCCTCTCATGAGGAGCTCGGATGCATATAAGGACGAGCAACACCAGGACCAGGCCTGGAATGTTGTGTTTGTTTACGTTTTGTATGTATGTGTGTGTGTGTGTGTGTGTGTGTGTGTGTGTGTGTGTGTGTGTGTGTGTGTGTGTGTGCGTGCGCGTGTGCGCGCAGCAGTCATCCATGAGGGCTTGCCGTGGTTTACTTTCTTTTGTTTATTTGATTAAAGTTGTTAAATGTTTGCGGTTCCCGCCTCTTTCTTCCCTTATTAACAAACTGCATAACATTGGTGCGAAACCTGGGAGGAAGGAGGGACATGCTGTCGAAGAGCCCTCACCCGAGGGTTCTAGCGGTGCTGCAGAGATCGGGCAGCGTGGAAGGATGATGGTGGTGGAAGGCTGCCTGAAGCGGTGGTGCTGGATCGCTGGAAGACCCAGAGTGGATGGAAACGTCGGTGCCGTACCCTGGGCGAGGTGGGATGAACTGCAGGAATCCTAGAAGGAGCGGAGGAGTCGCCGTGGTTTGCCAGGGCCGGAACCCGCTGCCATCTGCCGGATCGAAGAGGAGCGGGAGCATGGGTCTCCCTGTGACTGCCTTGAAAGGGCGAGTCATCGCCGACCACCAGGGAGCGGAATAGGATCGAGCCATCCCGAGGGCGACCAGCGCCATCGCATGGCACCGCGGAGAAGAACTCGGTCAGCTGAGGACCAAGCGGCAGTGTCTCTGGGAACGGAACAGAATTCTTTTTCTTCCTCTCTCCACTCTCTCGACCTGTCGCTCTGTCTTCGTCTCCCATTTCTCTTGTCTCGTCTGTCCATACCCCATACACGGGAGATGTGGAGATTGGGCCCCAGAGGCGAGAGTAGGTGCCGTCTCGGGTGTACTCCCGGCCTGCGAGGCGATGGGGGCATGTGGCAAGGTGGACGGCGAGTGAGACCGGTGCGTGATTGAGAATGCGCATCACCTGAGGCACACGGACTCGAGTCCTCTCATGAGGAGCTCGAAGACATATAAGGGAAGCGACGAGTGAAGGACCAGAGAGGACCAGGCCTGGAATTTATGTTGTTTTGTTTACGGTTTGTATGTGTGTGCGCGGCAGTCGTCCGTGAGAGACTTGCCGTGGTTTACTTTCATTTTGTTTATTTGATTAAAGTTGTTAAATGTTCACCCGGTTCCGCCACTTTCTTCCCTTATCAACGGGCTGCGTTACAGTCATCCACTGAAACCTTGAAAAACATTCACTGTGATCTCTAAATTGTGAAGACCACACAATCATAAGATTAAATCAGTAATATATACAAAATAAAATAATAAATGAGTAATTGAAAGAAAGTCACATTTAGAAAATGACACAAAACGCTTGTAGCTAGACTCGCACAGGTTTAAAACTCAGTGTATCTGAGCTCCTCTGCAGATCATTCATGATGGTTCAAAGTTTTGTGTCACAACCATACAGAAAACAGTGGAAAATATACATTTTCATATCAGCATATATTGTTTCATGTGTTTCCTTTATGTTTGTTTCAATCAAGTTGTTGTGTTTGGCACATATTTGTATTATATATATTTATTTGACGTGACTATTCATCCATGAAATACCTTGTGTGCAAAAGCAGAGCATTTTGATTCATGTATTACAGCATTGCTGTATTGTGTTTTTGTATTATATGGACAAAATACTACTGAAGTCTGTTCTCATAGTGATCAGTCTTGTTCTTAAATAAACACATAGATGTGCTTTAACTTGGAACAGATACAGGGAGTGGCTTTATTGCATCAGATACATGTCATTTTACACAGCCATGTAGCAATGAAACCCACTAAAAACAGTCTACCTTCTTGAGCCCAAAGAAAAACAGAATTTGCTCAAACTAATCTCAAACTTACCTGGGTAGCAACTGAAACTGGCCTCATGCAACAGACTACAGGGTAAAAGTGATGGTAGGTCAACCTACATCCCAGCTGTGAGCGGCAACTTGGAAAAATGAAAACAAAAACAAAGCAAGAGAAGGAAGTGAGAAAATGCTGACAGCCAACCACTATATCATTACACAAAATCACAATGTTTGAGTCCTGTATTGTGGGATAGATTGTGGGATTGCTCCCAGAAGACTTAAAGAGTGACCGGATGTATGGTCGAGAATAGAACCGGTGAGGATACAGATTAGCTTATACCATTCCGGAATGGAATCAATATGTATTGATTATCTTTGAATTATGATACATTTACCTGACTAATAATAAATGGTTACATATGATTTATTCTGACCTACTGATAGATTTTGTGTTGATCTCAGCATAGAGTAAAAATGGACATAGGTATTTGTTGTTCTCTGTGAGGCTGCAGTCCAACATATGGTTTTCAGTATGGAAGCACCTATGGCAACAGGTTCTGCTGGGATTGGATGGAGAAAAGGTCCTGGTGTAGCGACAATGAGTCTCGGGAATAATTAATTCAAATGGGGTAAATATTCATGAGTCTATGAATATTATTCATTTGTCCTACACAACAATATTAACTTATAACGGAACCTTTAATCATGTAAAAGTAACCTTTATAAAAGTTGATTGCAGCGATCTCTAATTTCCTCTCGTTCTGCAGTGGAAATTCAGATTACTTCATCAAATATCAATCTTACAAACTAGAAGAAACATTAATTTGCTGATCAGACAAATAATATTTCCTTTGTTTGTATAATTTGTATTACTTGAATGGTATCTGAAAATCAAGCT